>JAGSMT010000225.1:0-465089 GCA_029286875.1 Lamproptera curius
ATTATTTGAAAATTATTGAGAAATTTTATAACAAAACATATGTATGTATGTCTTAGATATATTTTTAAATTTTTACTATAATAAAATTAAATAAAAGTATCATCCGCTAGCCGGTAACATACAAGAACTGCCTTCTTCGAACTGGCAGTAAAGATATAAGAATACACGGGTACGATGGAATCCCTTGTTTTACGACGACAGCTGATCGGATGTCGAGATGCCTTATATGGACGTAATCACAGATGGGAAATATTTTACGACCAATATAGGAAAACGTGTAGATGACGATTGCTTACAATTTATGGGGTTGTTTGTTTTGTAAATATACAGTATAGAAATTTTGAAATCTAATTTAACAAATCATATTTTTTTGACCTTTTACCTACGTTAAACTCAAAAGAGTTGTTAAAAAAAATTATGCAATATTTATATCCGATACAAATTTTACAAGCATTTTAGAAATATATGTTGATGGTGATTTCGATATTTTATGGGGTTGTTGGCTTTGTAGTTACATATATAGACTATAGGTTGCTATATATTTATTTTCCATTATTTGACAATGAAAATAACGTACTATATAAAGTTTTTTTTTTTATTTGCATCCTAGAAGATTTAATAATGATATAACGAAATGTGGCATATGTGCAATGGTTGGTAATAGGTATTTAAGCGTACCCTGCCAAGTCGTTTTATCAAATAACACTAAGCGAGATTAAATTTCCAAAATAAATTGACCGTGCAGGGCAAGATTGTGTAAACATATTGCAGCCCATAACATAGTTGGTCAATTATTTTTTCCCTATTAATCAGTTTTGTGCCCTTTTTCTATGTTAAATTGTTGCAAAATTTGATTTATTATTTTATTTTAATATTAAAAAAAAACAATATTTATAACACGTTAGATACGTAAATCCTGGTTGAAATAAATATTTACAACCGTTTTTATAGTACATAAAACAAATAATATTCTTAAATATGGTATGAAGCCTACTTATGATTAAAATATTAAATATCTGATGTAATATACTATTTTGTTTAAATAGATGTGGGTGTGGTACTGCCTCCGTAGCCCAGTTGTAAAGTTGTGTGCTTTAGAAACCGAAGGTCGTGGGTTTGAATCCTGCGGGGACTCAACAAATTTTCATTGTTGTTTCCCAGTTGGTTAGGGCAATTTGGGCTGATCACCCTATTGTCTGAAAAGTAAGTTGATCCACGCGTCGGATGGGCATGTAAAAAGTCGGTCCAATCCATTCGACCAGCGTGGTGGGATACGGTCCAAAAACCTCATAATGGATAGGGTGTATTAGGAAAGGCCTATGTCCAGCAGTGAGACTATAACAGGCTGATAATGAGACGTGGTTATAAAGACTAACTTTTAAGTGGCGAATACTAGTTGGCAAATAAAGGACAAGCTTATTACATTAATTTTAATATTGTGATCGATCAATTCTCTACAAAATTTTAAAAAGCGCATTGGTTACATGTCGAGATTTTTTTATGGCATACGCAGGCATACGAGCAGTCGGGCCACCTGATAGGAAGTGGTCACCGACGCCCATAGACATTGGCAATACAAGTGGTATCGCCAACGCGCTGCCTACCGTGAAACATAGGGGGTTAAGTCTCGTTTACCCAGTAAATACGCTGGCTACGGTGCCCTTCAAAGTGGAGCACAGCAGTGTTTTCACACTACTGCTTCGCGGCGGAAATACCCATCCAGACGATCTCCTGTAAAAAGGAGACCTACCACCGGCAAGTTACCGATGGCAAGTTTTTTCTATTTTCATACATAGTGTCATATGTATACTTAAAAATTGAAAACTACAGTCACTCCACTTGCCTTATTGAGCCAATATTGCCCTAACCAACTAAGAAAATGAATGAAAAGTTGTTTGGTCTCCGTTGGATTCGCGATCCCACCACCTCCAGTTTCAAAGCGCGAGCCAATAGCACTAAGCTAAGGTGGCAGTACATTTGACAGACAGACGTTGTCTATTGCTGCTTAAAATAAAGATACATAATTACTACCGTTTTCAGATTTAAAGGGTATTGTAAACAGTGTAAGTACTGCTTTAACGAAACCTAGCATACTAAGTTTCAGGGCGGCGGCGCGTCATAGTAAAACCCACATAATCAGACCTTGTTCAGGCAAGAAAGGGTATGTAAATACGTTTTCCGACATAAGAAAGGACATCCGGCTACCTTCCTTCACCAGTGAAACACAACAAGACCAACATTGCTTAATATTGTTTTTCTGTGTGTCCGTGATAATAAACCTGAAGTTATATTATATTGTTATTATTTGCGGTATTAATTTTGGAAATAATATTTACATCGTAATTTCGACACATATGTAGGAATTAACGAAAATTTAATAATAATTAAAAACGTTGAAAATGTTTTAATGCTGGTTCTTGAATAACAATAGATACCAGATTGCAGTTGCATCTTAATAGACTGTCAAATAAACTTAGCTCTGCAGTATATGTAGTCAAGAAAATGACGTGGAGACAGCCCAGTTAGTGTACTTTAGTTATTTTCACAGTGTAATGTCTTATGGCATTCTACTGTGGGTAAGTGCGGTGGATACTAAAACGATCTTTGTCCTCCAAAAACGAGTTCTTCGAGCGGTCTATAACCTGGGCCCCAAAAATCTCTGAGCAAATTGTTCACAAAACTTAAATTACTAACCGTTACTTCTCAATACATATTCGAAAACCTAATGTTAATGCATAAAATTTGAATTGAATTTGAATTGAATTTGAATTGAATTTGAATTGAATTTGAATTGAATTTGAATTGAATTTGAATTGAATTTGAATTGAATTTGAATTGAATTTGAATTGAATTTGAATTGAATTTGAATTGAATTTGAATTGAATTTGAATTGAATTTGAATCGAATTTGAATCGAAATTGAATCGAAATTGAATGAAATTGAATCGAAATTGAATTGAATTTGAATTGAATTTGAATTGAATTTGAATTGAATTTGAATTGAATTTGAATTGAATTTGAATTGAATTTGAATTGAATTTGAATTGAATTTGAATTGAATTTGAATTGAATTTCAATCTCAGCCGGCTACATTTTTGATCTCATCTTTATAATCATCCATAATTTAAATTAAAACGCATAAGTTCTCTGCCTCCGTAGCCGAGTGGTATGGGCGTGTGCTTTAGCAACCGGAGGTCGTGGTTCGAATCCTGCGGGACGCAACAAATTTTCATCGTTGTTTCCTAGTTGGTTAGGGCAATTTGGGCCGATCACCAATTGTCTGAAAAGTAAGATGATCCATGCGTCGGATGGGCATGTAAAAGTCTGGTCCATCCACCAACCCGCATTGGACCAGCGTGGTGGGATAGGTCCAAACCCCTAATGGATAGGGGTGTATTAGGGGAGGCCTATGTCCAGAAGTGGACTAACAAAGGCTGATGATGTAAGTACATCAATTATTAATTATGGTAATACTATATATAGACATTGTTGATTTTAAATCATACAAAATAAATGAGCTAATTCAAATATTATGTATATAAATTTCAATTAGTTCAGGATACAAGTACCAAACGGTTCATAATAAGTAGCGCAAGATACTCAAGCACTATCCTATCTAATTTGGTGTTAAGCTACAGTGTCATATAGCAAAGGGTGTGTAAAATCGACCTCGCCAGTGGAGCCGATGTCACGAATGTGTGTGCTTGGGTGTCGCGACCTATTATGCTTTAAGGACGTGAATTGAGTTTTTGTATTTGACAAGAAGTGAGAACCAAGCCAAAGCGTCGCTGGCGGCGGCGGTAGAAGCATCTGCTGTTTGAATGACAAGCATACTAAACATTATTTGGTATAAAAAAAATAATCCCGTAAAGAAATCAAGGGCATATTGCGATATCATTTAATCAATTCCACACTAATATCATAAAGAAGAAAGATTTGTTATATTGTATGTATGTATATTTGTAATGAATAAACTCAAAAACTATTTTAAAAATTATTTCACCATTAGAAAGCTACAACCACCTTTAGTAAAATAGGTTACTTTTCACCCTAGAAAAATCAAAAATACTAGGCAGAGCCGTAGAGGGGCTGGTTGTAGAATTTATTTTTAAAGTTTAAATATTTTTTTTCAGTGGCAGCAACCACGAAAAAGTAACAACCTTGTGATGCAAATTTTAAGCTTACAGTCGCCGGTGAGCCTATAACGAGTTGCTTTGTAGTTAAACAGAGAGTCATTTAATTATAGCACAAGAAACGTGATCGGAATATCAATGAAAGTAGCTGCTGAAATTGTTTCAAAATTTTCAAATGCCAATACATACCTCTAACCGAAGGACAGAAGACAGTTTAGGAGCATTTCACATGCCTCCCGTAGCCTCTGTATAATAGCTATATGTATAAGGAACCAGTATGTATTAAAATAGAAAGGCCGCAAGTTAAAAAGCAATTTTTTAATGTCTAGCGATTGTAAATTCATGAAATTCTTTAAAATATTTCTTGTTTTTGGAATTTTTTATTCTACGCTTTTGGAAGATTTAAATCAAGATTTAAATAAGAGAAGATTAAAATCGCTATCAACCCTGAACTTACCAATTTTGCTATAGAACGGAATATTTTAGTGTTTTTGTTACTAGCAATGTTGACGGGCAAAATTTACACAAGATCCTACCCTGATCTTCTTCATTTCCATTTCCCCAATTTATCCTGAAGTCAGCGACGAAATAATCTAGGTATACCTAAATAATAGCTTACACATAGAGCACTTTGCATCTTGCATTTAGAACACTAAGTGAATTGTGATGAAGTGGTAATTACATGAATGGTTTAGAGTTCAGAAGATTTAACTTCGTTTAACGTTTGTTACTTTTTGTTAGCTTTAACGGGATTTTCTTGCGGAAGTTTTAAGAGATTACTAATAGTTATATTTTGATATGTGTTGTTAGTAACCTTTGATGTACACAAAGGAGTAAAGTTATTTAAGTATAACTTTTTTTTTAATAGTTCAAAGAAATTCAGTGTCTAATAATAGCCGAAGAAAAGCTTAACAGTTTAATTACATTTGCTTGAGTAAAATATAAACCTACTGAATTTTAGTTAATGTAGCGAACATGAACTTCCTATAAAATTTTAACCTTAATTTCAATAAATGTCATCAGCATTGATTTTAATTAAGTAAATGTTTTGTGGAAAGTTTAAATATATTAATTCATAAAGCAATAACGGAGTCCGCTAAATTAAATACCTCTTATTATTCTACATATTATAAGTGAACAAATCGTTTAAAATAGTCATAAAAATAAGCAAGATAGGAAAACTCCATTTAATAATATCCCGCAAATTTATGTAAAGGATAAATACATATCAAAAATAATGGCCGAATTTATTTGTTCAGTATCTTTATGTTGTATTAAAGAGTCAAGAATTTGCAAAACCCCGTCAACCCTACCCAAGCATTAATTAAAAGACTGTTTATTTAAGTGCTTCGGCCTACCACAAACGATAATTACCTTCTCATTTACATTTTACGATATTACCATTATAGAGCAACGAAAAAAATTGAAGATTATTAAAATTAACTGCTTCTGAATAATTAAAAAAACACATCTAATATCATGAAAATTATTTTCCTTATAACATACCTGTGTATGCGGTTTAAAAAAAACTCTGCAGCTGACATCCTCTACTGGGATACTAAAGAACCCTTGCAAAAAATATTAATTTTGTTATATTCTAAAAGTTTGATGACCTTCATGACATAAATTTAAAAACATTTTATCATCATCATTATCGGCTCCTAACAGTCCACTGGTGGACATAGGCCGTTCTCAATAAATGCCAAGATGGCTGACCCCTGCTGCTCGCCTGCAACTTGAACGGTCTACTGCACGGAGATCGCTATCCCACCTGGTCGGGGGTCGATGAACACTTCACTCTAGAACCTCATTAGCCCATCGGCTATCTGTTCTTTGTACTTTGTGACCGGCCCTATTGCCAATTCAACAAGCTAATCGTTTGCAATATGTCAGTGACTTTAGTTTTTTGTCGAATGAGTTAATTTTTAATTTTATCCGATAAAAAAGCTCCGAGCATAGCGCATTCCATAGAACTTTGCTCTGGTATAAAAGTTTACTGTACCATAGTAAAAAAAGTAAAATGCCTTTGTATGTTTTGAAAATGAGTGACACTCGCACAAATGTAACATGGGGTGGTAAAAAAACCTTCATAAGTAATATCTTCATACATTTTTGTCTTTGTTTAAAAGGTCGAATAGCGGACGCAATAAAAAGTATACATGATATGCTTCATAAGTATTTTTTTAATCTCAATTATTTCATACAACCAATTCTCGTGCGCTATAAGCCGTTCTACGTGTAATAAGCCTACGCAATTAAAAGAAACAACCCTATTCACGATCATGTACCGAGAGCCACCCGTAGTATCGTATTAAAGTCATAAAATGTTTTATAACGGAACCACGTTCACCCAGCCATAAAAATGTAACGTTCATGTTAGATACACTATATTTTTTAAGAGATATCCTGACCAACTTACATAAATTTCCTATTTATTTTAATACATGTTTAAATTTAGTATGCGCAAACTATACATTTGTTAAAGAATATTTTTTTCTTTTATAACATGACGCCGTCGATAACTCACACAATATTTTTCGTTACTTTTATCTTTATTTGGAATGATACCAAAACGATTATTAAAGTGTCAGTCAATATTGTATAAATAGCTATCTTTATTCAAGGGACTATGTCAAACGGAGTATACAAGTCAGTATGTACGACCGATCGTGAATTTACAAGCACTTAAGTGCTAACACAATATCGATGAATATCGAAGGCGGTATACCCGGAAGTGTACATTAATGGGCGTGTTTAGGCAGACCCGCGTAGGGTAACTGATCTTGTAGTTCGTAATTCGATTAAAGTTGCCAACACGACGCGTTGCTTCGTTATGGTAGATTTTCTATAGCATTACTCACAGTCGCGCAATAACTTCCTTGTTCCTTGGTTCAAAAAATCGATAAACTTTTTAATGATGATAATGTTTAAACAATTGTAGGTTCACTTTCTGGCGCTCTTTTTCCGATTAAATTTTTATCCAATGTAGTAATGTTAGAAACTGTTTCTTTAACAAATTTACAAGGAAATGTTCAAAAAACTTTATTTTCTAATAGCAATAGTTTTCTATTTCCAGCCTGAAGTTTTATAGTTTTATTCTCGGACAGTAATAGAACTATAAAATTCTTATTAGTATTTAAATACAACACTATTGATTGGATATAAGTGATCGAAAAATAAAATATTAATTACAACATTATAGCCATCACACACAAAATAAGCCTGCAAGCCTAATATGCCAAACCTAAGTGGTATCTTCTAAATCTCTAACGTTGAACTTTATCACTAAATAATTCTTTTATAACTTACAGACGACTCTAAGTCATTTTGAAATCAAAACTTAAATCGCTGTTATAAGGTTTACATTTTTTATTATCTATTACAAAATAATATTAAAAGGTAATTAGTTTCTTCAACGAAAAGAGTAAAATAAGAAATTTACTGAATCCGGAGAAACGAAGTAATGTACACATATTAAAAGTACAAGTGAGTATCTAACACAGGAATTAAAAAAAGTTCTGACTTATTAAAACCAAACATGTAAAAATAAATATAACTGTTTTGACATTCACGGCGAGGTGAACATAGAACGTTTACTTCCAAATTTTCCACTTTGTGGTTTGTTAAAGAACTGTCTCGCTCTACGGAGGATGTCTAATTCATGTGAAAGCCAGTCTGGCTTTAATCTCAATATGATCATGAAACTGCACGTCACTTCACATGTCTCCGCCAAAAATACCAATTGAATCTTTGATTCTAAAGGTATTCAAGAAGTTACAAGTTGATAATTGGCTTAATTGCATTAATGATATTGATGTGATTGCAACTGGCAAAATCTAACACTAAGCGAATGCCTTTCTTACTGTATTCTGAAAAAAAGGAGGTACTCAATTCTGTGCATACGTTTTTTTTAAATGTGTATATTCCCATCTAGATCCTAATAGATATTTGAAAATTTTAAATAAATTACGGCACCGAAAATCGCAATCGTTTGATTAAATTGTAAACGCCATCGAAACCGTAAAAGATAGACTTAAAGTATGTGCAACAAAAATGTACTTTTTAAAATTGTCTATAATAAATTCTGCAAACCTATGTTTTAAGAATAACCTACAGTAAGTATTTTTGTAGTTTATATATAGTATTAAAATAGTCTTCCAGATTACTTCTTTGTTCTATAGTATTAAAGTAGTAATCCAGAGTTACGGGACATTGCCTTAAGAATATAGAAACGAAAAGACGCCTTAGAAACTTTGCAATCCTAAGCAATCGATTACAATATGTTAACCAACAGCCATTCGAGCTAGTTTTTAGGAGATATTTTATTGTTTACAGCAACAGTCTTTATGTTAAGCATTGCCGCTTACTTCTTTTTTCCCGTGGCAGGAAAAGCGGTCGCTCAATCCTTACTACTTCAGTATGTTCCCGCCAAGTTGTAAAAGATAGGTAAATTGGCAAATTGAACCCCGACACTCCTCTTTGCCTGCAACTTTACCTTGGCTGTGGAGAACGAGTAAGGTCGCACGCCTAGCGCTTACCACCTGTCACCATCTAATCACAGGAAAAAAAATCAGAACAGTAGACTTCTGGGGATCTAAGGTGCTTCATGCCATAAGGTTTTTCGACTTAGAAAACCCACAATGCTAGAAAAAAGATAGGGCGGTAAGACTTTATTCAGATATCGGAAATAAAAGTAATTAAAATTTGAAAGAAAGAAAAGTTTTTCACATAATATATATTGCCAGGTTTGTCATAACAATCACGCAGTTAATAATTTGACAGGACATCCTTGCTCAATGTTCAATTGAAAGACATTAGAGATTTGAATTAAAAAGTAGCCAGTAGGAACCTTATCAAAGAATGTGTTGAGCTTTCGTCACAAACGCCAAAACAATTTAACGTTTGGTACCAAACAAAAAAGATGTTAACTAAGCCATTATAATGGTGCAGTTTCTACAAAAATATTGTGTTTATAATATATTTAGTCAATTCTACTCGTATATAGGATAATAATAAATGCGAATGAATTTTGCCTTAAAATTTGAGCAGACGTTGAATTTGCGTGACTAAATTGATGAAATTAAAATTTACCACAGGAAGGTTCAGGTGGAGAACAGTTTTAATCGAATTAATAACGCTACGGTTAATTTAACATGCTAAATGATTGCATTTCCATGCAATCATTCAAAAATATAAATACCGTTTTGGTTTTTATTTTAAAGAAAGTGTTGAAAACACTTTGCAGAAACATGAAATATTTCTGTATATTTATTATTATTTCTTATATTATTGTTATAATTTATATTTAACAACTTTTATTTTTCACCCTTTCAGGGGGTCTTAATATTTTAAGGGCTTTGGCGAGTAAAAATATTTGTAAATAGAAAAATTAATCTAAAGACAGAAATTTCTAACAACTTCTGCAGGTATTTAATATGGCAGCTTTTGAAGCAGAAGGTAGTTACCTACTCAATACACATCATCAGCCTTGTTAGTCCACTGCTTGACATATGGCCTCCCAATACACATTCCCTATCCATTAGGGGTTTGGACCGTATCCCACCACCCTGTCCAATGCAGGCTGGTGGGGACTGACTTTTTACATGCCCATCCGACGCATGGATCATCTTATTTTCAGATAATTGGGTGATCGGCCCAAATTGCCTCAACCAATTAGGAAACAAAATGAAAATTTGTTCGTCCCCGCAGTGATTCTGAAACCACGACCTCCGGTTTCTAAAGCACACGCCCATACCATCTAGGCTGGCTGGAGGTAGTTACTATATAATAAGTAGTAATCTTATGAAGATTACTATTATTATTGAGACTTTTGTGCAGGGTTGTGGGAACGACTCCAGTGGTTGAAATAATGATTGGTATAGTTTTAACTGTATATACACGCCATTGCGTTTTTATTTCAATTGCCAGATCTGTATAGTTGCCAAGATTTTCGGTGTGTGTTGATGTAAGGTTGTGGGTATTCGGTACAGCTATGGCGATAAGATAAACTGTGCTATTGTTTTTATCGTAAAGTGTTATGTCCGGTCTATTATAGTGGATCGTTTTGTCTGTAATTATTATTCTATCCCAGTAGATTTTTAATTGTTCATTGTTTAGTATTTTTTGTGGGGTGTACTTATAGTAGGCTATTTTTTCTGTAACTAATTCGTGTTTGAAAGTCTAGTGATTGATGAATGATTGCTGCAATTTGCTGTTCGTGTTTATAATCTGTTTGAGATATTGATCTGCAAGCTCCGGTAATATGTTGTATTGTCTCGGAAGTACTGTGTCAGTGTCGGCAGAGATCAGATTGGAGGTTAGGGTCACGGATTGTGGAGGTTTTGAATATTGATGATACCTCGTCCTCCCTCTTTTCTCGGGAGAATCAGACGTTGCTGGCAAGATTTTGGATGGTGTTTTTCTTTTAGTCCAAGTGAGTGTTGATAGTTCGTTGATGTTTTTTCAGGTCAGTTTGAGACCAGTGAAATGATTCCGAAAGAGTAGGTGAGGGTAGGTATAGCGTAAATATTAATAGCTTTAATAGTGTTTTTAGAGTTAAGATGAATTTAATATTTTGACAATCTTGTTTTAAATTTATTTCAAAGTTTTTGTAGTTTTTTCATGTAACTGATTGGTAAAATCCAAATATTTGTAGCCTTCATATCGTCTATTGGCTATATTTACCTTAGCCAGTTGTAATGAATTATTAAAATTTTTTCCCTTTATTAATTGACTGAATCAATTTTTATACCAAATGACATTTTTTATTCATTTGAAAATGTTTCGGCAATGTTAGCTAAAGTGTTGATTTCTTTAAACTTGTGCCATATAGTTTAATATCTATGTATAGTATATTGTTTTTTGTTAAGGGTATTGCCCTAATTATTTTTGTAACCAACATTACTATTGTTGAGTAAATCGAAAAGGATTTAAAGCTGGCAGAAATAATGGGCAAGGAATCTCCTGAAAAATAATCTAATTTTTAGCCTGATTCAATTGGTTTAAATTTATCTTGGGAGTTATACATAAATGCTGTAAAAATTGTATGATATTATTTATCATAATGTTTTAAATTAGATAAAAGCCAAGAATGTGGTACGAAATCAAAGCTTTTTTAGTCAATGTACATATTTACAAGGTAAATGTTTTTTTTTATTTCTAATGGCCTGTTTGGATACAGCTGCATCTATAGTCGGCTGTTCCTTGCATTGACTAAATTTTTCCAACCTTTTTTGTTGTTCTACTAATAAATTGTTCTTTGAACATGGTTAAAAAGATTGATATAATCGTATATCCATCTTATTTATATTACAATTTATAAATATTTTGTAGGCACGTGATTGGTCTATAATTTGCTGGACCAATGCCTTGTAAGTTTTTGGGGATGTGTTATATGTATTTACTATTGATAAAATGATGGCATCTGTGGATTTGAAAAGTTGTTAATATGATTCAGTAGAATGGATGTATACGGTTGATCGTTTAATCCGTAATTGTGAATTTTATCAGAACAGTGGCTTTAATGTGTGTTTTGCAATTATCGCCTGTAAGAGATCTAGGTTTCTTTTCAAAATGTTTATCCTGTATGTTGCACGCCCTTTATGTTTTCTATCCATTGGCCCCATTGTAGCCCATTCGTTTTGGACCAAATATTAACCAAATTCCAAGGTTCATTCAGGTGGAGATGAAAGAGTGGTTGGGATAAGTAACTTGGATTCTACAGTAGCAGATTCTGGATTTGTTTTGAAAAACGGTTCGAGTATTGTAAATGTTGCTATTATTGGATAGAACGTGTTTACATTCAATTTGGTTGGAAAACGATTACGCGGATGACCTTAAAAACATTCCAATCACATTTAAACATTCATATTTGCTGGAAATCATTTGCGGATGACCACCCCGATGCCATTCCGATCAACGGTTACTTATTCGGGTATGTTTCGACATCGCCGTCCCACGGCTCGGAATTCTTAAACAGCAAACAAGCAAGGACACTGGATGTCTGGATTCCCTAATTCTGGATGGCGAACTGAACGTTACGCATTCGTCGGCAATCGTCCGTCTTAGTTTTAATTAGTAATAGTAATTGTAATTGTAAAATTCATTTAATTAAATTCTTTTTAAAAGTTATATCTTGCATTTTTTTTGGCAACCTTCCTTAGCCTTCGTAATTGGCGCAGCCGGTAGGATAGTCGAAATTCAAAGTAAATAGATCACCGACTTGGCTATCAGAACCCACAAGAGCTGCTGCCAGGGAGGGTATCCAGAATTTTGAAACAAGAAAAAGTGCAGATGCATCGGGAAAGGTACCCAGATCTTACTAGGTTGCTTTCCCCATCTTTTTTTTCCTTAAATTTCCAAATTTTTCATCCACGAAATTCTCGGACCCCTAGGGTTGGAAAACCTCGTGAATATTAATTTGAATTAGAAATTTAAAATTTTAAAGAAGGAATTATCAGATTCATACGATCTAATAATCAAACGCCGTCAAAATGACGATGCAGGTAACCAAATTTACAAAACCCTTTAACTGTTGCCAGAATTAGTGACAACCCAAACGTTCTCCACAAGGTTTGTTAATCTGTGCGACCAGTTGTAGCGAAATATATGAGATCAGATCCCAACTACCTTTTAAGCAATTTAGCATTTACCCGGAATTTTAAATAAGGTCAGGGAACCCGCAGCTAGGACTATTAAAACTCCAAATGGAATCCCTGAGACCTGGACCCGGTATAAAAATGGTTAGTCAACAATTTTGCAGATCAACCGGATGAGACCTTTTATATAAACCTTGGCACTCTTAACTCAAAAGCTCCAAGACCCACAGGAATTTTGGAGAAATCCAAAACCTTTGGTTATTATTACTCCCAAAACTTAACACGAGACCAATTCCTGGCCTTTATGATGCCATTTAAGGGAAATATGAATTAAATTTCAATTTTGTTTTTATTTTGCAGAACGGAGAAATATGAGTATTGCAATGAATGTGGCATTAGCTCAAGCCATTCTCCCACAGAAAAGTGGACTGTTAGTTTTATTGGCTATCTCGGATTTTTTAACCTGGTTTATAACTTTCAATTAATTGGTTTTCGGAACTATACTAATATTTTATTTAATTTACTGATTATTATTTAAGAAATGCAAACGGATGTTACCTAATGTAATAAAAAAAGTATCAAACTGACTAAACTGCATGTTTCATGTTAGTTACGTAATATTAAACACTTTTATTTTCTGTATTTAAACTTATAAAATTATTTACGCAATATTACTTATTAGAAATGTTTTTTTTAATATTTCGTAATAGCATGAGGTACCCTACTACCTAAAAAAAATATTTAATTATTTTTGAAAATCTTCTTATAATGTTGCCTCATCCTTAAAGTAAAGCGTAAAAGTAATACGTTTGAAAAATATTAATTGCCTATACTTCCTAACAAAATTGATTTCGTAAATAAATCATTTCATCTCATCTGATATAAGATCATAGATCCAATGAAATTGAATGTGTTTCAACTTGCGAAAATGAACAGATTATCAAAGGACGGTTAATTGAAATGGTCTGTTTATTTCTCTTGTCTCTTATTTATTTAAGTTTTTAAGGATAATAAGATGGGTTAAAGAAGGTTTATTTTAAAAATCAAAACTTTGAAAGGCCCAAGTTGGTGAATTTTAAAAAATTACTAGTTTTAAAAAGAAAAACTTAATAAAACAATAGGTTAGCTATTATTATCATCTTTTTATTAAAAAAGATTTCTATAAGCGACAAGAACAGATAAAGAATATAAAAATAAAAAAGCTTTTTTTTCATATTTCGCTAACTATTGTCCCGTAAAAGTATTTTTATTTATGTATTGTAATAATCTCGCGTGGCACTTTTTCCAAGTTTATGCAAGTCCTGTTTTTTAAATTTTATTCTTTAATTGTAAGTAAGGGGTTTTAAAGGGTTGTAATGAAAATAAATATAATATAAAAATGTCATACAAACAGACTTAAAGATTATAAGTTTTGGTATTCGTTTATATAGCCGTATCTTTAACAAAAAAAGCACCAAGGAAAAGTCTACCGATCGGAAGCAAAATCATTAGCAGGTTAAAATATCATGAAAAATTTATAAAATATATTCTTAAATAACATATTTTCGATAAGTCATTTTTTTACAATACTTTGGCCTAATGCTAATCCCTAAAACGATAGTATTTACAAAGTAAATTAAGCTGGACCTAATGCTGCGTTTGTACATAACAAAGTTACGCAGCTTGCATCTACAAAACGGCAGCATTCATTTAAATTCCGTTATCATCCCTCGTGCTGTGATCAAAGGATTTTCCGACAAACCACCAAGTGTTTCGCTAACAGCTTTAGGTGGACAAATAGCTTGCTATTTTTAACTTTTCATTATCACAGTTTTTTATTTAATTTCATTTTCAACATAATTGGTTGTAGATAAAAGCATGGGAAATGTTAACGTTTTTAAAACAGGAAGAAAAAATTCCCGCGGGTATAAAATCTACCCCCGTAAACCATAAATGCCGAATAGGTACCCAAAAAAGAACATCACAATAAAGCTTTAATAAAATATTAAAACTTATTTATATGAATTCAAAAAATACTTTATGTCCATCTACTATAAATATTTACATTATTCTTTCTTCAAATAAACATATGAATCACAATATATCGGCAGTAAAAACATGTTGTTATAATATTTGCACCACAAAAATTTGCAAGATATGTGATATTTACTATTAACAATAACACAACACACAAAATGGGAGCGCCCTCAGCAGCGGTCCCGTCCGCACGTGTTCGCCGCAGTCTCCAGAGCTCGCCGCGCAGTCTTCATTGTCGCTTCCGTCAAATCGTCACGCTGCGCCATCTGCATTTATGAGGCACCTCCTTTGGCCTTTTGTCGCACCCTGAGTCACCGTGGTTGGGATTTATTGTGCTACCCTAAAAGGGTTTGGCTTTGGGCTTTGTGTGTTTTAACTCGTTTGTTTAACACAATTGTGTTGTTAGCCGCTTTGGTTGAAAGCGCAAATTTTTGTTTCTTTAGGGTTAATTATCTTGTTTTTCGCCGAACTAGTTGTTTTTAAATACACCAGGCCAATGAACGTTTTAATATTTTGTTTCGTTCAGAACCAGCCCGACACACCCTCCCCGCCCGGCAAGGGGGAAAGAAAGGGTTTTTCACGCCCGGCAATCGTCCCGGACTTCACCGCCTGCGTTGGTCAACGCAACACATGGCTTTCGTCCAATCCGGGCGCGACCTAATTGTATATAAGGTCGACTGGGGCCTTAGTCGCTTTTGGTATTGATACCAAGGCGTTTAGTGAGAAAAATCGATCGGAAAATTGACATGCAATTGACAGACGCCGGCACCAACTCCTTATCCGAAAGCAGCCCTGATTCCACCCAATCCCTACCCTCAACGCCTTGGACCTTCCCGACCATTTCCCCTGAGAATAATGGTGAGGACAGTTATGTTGACATTAGCATCCCACGAATCGGATATGGACGTCGGGCGTTAATCATTCCCAACCGACGACGGCTTCAAAACCTCAAATCGAAAGGAGGAAGCGCAAGGTCCGCAATCATCACCCACCCTCCCGTTCCCATCAAAGGCTGCAATGCCCGAACCCCACCACCTGCCTCAGGGGTCACCAAACCCATCGTCCTCCCAGTCGACGAAATCCATCCATCCCGCCTATCTTGGGCGCCCCTTCCCGGCCCCGCCCAGCCGTCCCAACCTTTCCCGGGCACGGGGCCCCCGTAGGGAAAACGCCCACCACCAAATATTCAGAAAAGGGAAGGTGGGTCGAGATTTTCGGCCCTATCCAACAATATTAAGTTTGAGGACTCTGATAGCAACCAGGGGATCAAACTGTTAAAAATTCAGACGATTTCAGAAAGGGTGACTTTATTCCTTGGAAAAAGAACACCAATATCATACATTCACGCTCCAGGATGAGCGCGTACTTAGGACAGTTAAAAAGGACCGCCCAAAAGTCCATTGGTTTTGGAATGGCTTTCGGCTATCAAAGAATTAAATTTCCCCGCCCTTTTCAACGCTTACTACCCTCCATCAAAACGCCCTTACGGTATGGTGCACATTTACGAGGCCGCCAAAAAGGCAAACGCATTTGATATATAGATCACCTGTGTTGGAATCGGTCGTTCTCTCTTTGAGCGGCCGCATTCCAACAGCCTTCCAGGGCAGTGTCATAACCCTAGGTATTCTGTCATGCTGCCGGGAACTTTTCGCCCGCCCCTTGCGTCCAATGCCCGGGGATCACCACCCCTTGGTCCCAGACCCAAGGACAAAGGCCCTTCGTCCTTACGAAACCTCCTGCGTGCGTTAATTGCCACAATCCCGCCCACGGCCCTTTAACCCCTGCCCCAAGGCCCCAAAAACGCAATTCCTGCAGTCCCAAGGGAAGCTTCTTCCAGGGACCACCTCCATCCAACAACACCATTCCCACCCCTCCCGGTCCCCAACGGGCGTTCCGCCCGGCGTAACAGCCAGCGCTGGAGCCGATTCCGAAGCCACGGCGGCCCACCGATGCCTCCAAAAAGCCAGCATGCTGGCCATGGCAATGGCAGCACTGGAACAATACCGCGTCATTTCTAAAATCGCTGGGTTAACTTTGAACGGGTTTCAATCCCGGAGCAGAAATGCATTCGCCGCCAACCCGGCGACGCTATGGTTGGGTTTCCTTGAAAAATACAAGAATTCCCGGCGCCCCAAAGGCTTGGTAGCGACACCCTGGAGCCAGACACACCCTACACTTGGAAGTGTGGGACAAAAAACACCTGACATCGGCCCCACCGGTGAGGTCAACTTACACCCTTTGGCTATATGATCTGGCTTAACACCATTTTAGATGGGAGCGTTGGGGTTTTTGCGCCACCTTTTCCCAGCGCCAACGCTTTAAGAAGTGGTAGTAAAAGTTTAAAGAGTATTCTAGCTATTAAAATTATCCCCCGGGCCCCCCCAAACCCGGTTATGTTCTAACAGGTTTATTCCCCAGCGCACGAGATCCATCAAAAAAAAAACACAACACAATCACTTTATACCATATTTATTTTGGTTTAAATATGTTGTTGTCATATTAGTAATGCATTGTTTTTTGTGGTTATAAATTAATTTTAATCATTGATATTACAACGAGCTTATATTACGTTTCAGGAGACGGTAAAATTTTTGTAAGTACGAAGAAATTGTACTTTTCCATTTACTTCAATTCTACAGCTTCATTTCAAGTTGCATAAACCGACGTCCGCTTTCGTTAAAATTTTGTTTGTGTCGCTCACGACGTAATAAAAGGATTTTCTGTTTAGCAACATAGTGCCTCTCGAGATATTTTTGGGCGATAATTAGTTTGGTGTTTGCATTTTATGTTTAGCAACGGTTACTTAGAACATGATTTGTATTTTGTCCCATATCCCGTTTTAGCGAATGCAGTAAGTTCTTTGTTTCGAATGAGCTAAAAGGAATAAAAGTCTATATGTTACAATAAATTTAAACTTTATTATATTGAGAAGAATTAAATAGTTTAACATTTAAAACTGTTTCACTTAAATACAAAGAAGAATGGCATTGCGTGACTGAAATGAGTAATGTAATAGAAAGCCAACCATAATGAAGCAACGCGTCGAGTTGGCAACTTTAATCAAGTTACGAACTGCAAGATTGAGTTACCCATTTTGCGTGTCTGACGAACAAACACGCCCATTAATGAATACTTCAGGATCATTTACGATCGTAAGGAACATAATTAATTACGTATAAACGTAATCTTTTATAATGTTACATTTTATTTAATAATATTTTTATTAATAGTAACACACCATATTGGTCTAATAAGGAAACCGGAATGATGGAGCTAACATTAACGCAATTCACAGCAAAATAACAAAGAATTAAGCATTATTATACAGATTAATAATTTACCACGTTACAGAAAATAAATAAATAAATGTAAAATATTCTAATAAAACTCTCGGTTTAATAAAAACCAAAAGGCTGCACATTTCCTTACTTTAATTTAATTTCTAGACAAACCGTACACTTTTACTAGATTACATAGAATTCGAAACACCGTCTCAATCGTTCGAAGAATAAGCTTCTTAAAGCTATAAGTGTGCATCTATACTAATATTGCAAAGAGAATAAATTTAACTGTACTTAATAGGCTCTAAAAGTTGCGAACCGATTTGAAATATTCTTATTCTACTAAAAAACTATAATCCTTGAGAATATTAGTTACTCGACTTTTTCTTAATACACCGACATGCCATGGACGGATTGTTACTTATTTATCCGGCTGCATTACCACGTACCACCTTCCTTAAAATGCTGGGCACATCTCTTCTGCCGTAATCAAAGGATTTTCTGTTTAAGTACAAAGTGCCTCGTGGACGATTTTCGTGTGACAATCAGCTTAAAATTTGCATGTTAAAGTATCTTTATTACTTACGTTGTGAATATCAACTGATTTTATTTCCATCAGTCGGAAAGAAACATTTTCCTTTTATAAAATTTTCTAAAACAAGCAAAAAATTAATTATTTTTTTATTTACGCGGTTTTATACATTTTCAAATCCAATTAATTTACGGATTTTTCGGTTACAAATATATTTATTCCGACTTTCGGATTCTTTTAGCATCCTTGATCACGGGCAGACTAAGTTGGTATATGAATATACAAACAATATAATAAATACAATAAAACTATAACCTGTTATGTCGGATGCCTCCGTAAAGTCTGTAAATAATCCTTGTGGTTTTATTAAAATTAAAATTTTAATTTTAATTCCAATAAATAAAAAAAACTTTTAATAAAATGAGAACATCTAAACAAATTGGTGGTAACCAAACCTTTGTTCTTTGTATTTACAGAACCGGTAATAAATTGATAAATGCGATTTTTTTAACCCCTTAAACTATTTTAAACATAATCATGATCATCAGCCTGTGTTAGTCTACTGCTGGACATAGACCTCCGCTTATGCTCACCTTCTCCATTAGGGGATTTTTGGACCGTATCCCACCAAGCTGGTCCAATGTGGGTTGGTAGGTGGACCGACTTTTTACATGCCCATCCGACGAATGGATCATCTTACTTTTTAGACAATTGGCCCAAAATGCCCTAATCAACTAGGAAACAACAAAAAAATTGAGTTGAGTCCCCGCAGGAATCAACCCACAACCTTCGGTGTCTAAAGCACACACCCTTACCACTAGGCTATGGAGGCAGTCAGATAGTAACACAATTTTAAACAAAAATGTTTAATTTTATTGTTTACGGTATTGTTTATTTAAATAAAAGAAAGCTATTGATTTGTTCATAAAAAAAAACACATTACGTCAATTTGAAACCTGACTAAAATCTTAACGTAAATTTTGTCGAAATTGTCATTTTATGAAACCACCGTTTGAACAATATTATTTTCATCAGTTGATTCTCTTAAAAATTCCATTTCATAAAATTAAGCCCCACATTTTCATGTTATCTTTTAATATCTATATTGTCGGAATACTATTTCCAATGCGGGTAGTTAGAGAAAAGGAGTCTCGATATTGGCGTCATGTCTGTCCGAGGTCGTGTATAAAAGACGGGTTCTAAATATATGGAGGGGAGTGTCGTAAGCTGCGACCCGGAACTGAACTCTCCTCGTGTGTGATAAGTGTTGTGTGTCTGTGACAGTGTTCATGTGTTGAGTGATGTTATGCATCGACTCGTCCGTACTAGACATCGTGGCTGTTGTCAGGGTCACGTGAGCCATTTCAATGTTTTTCAGTATAAGAGATGTTCAGTTATCGTCATCATTTTTACTTTTTGGAATTCTCTTTGAGATCTCTAAAATCAGAAGTGGGATTCACTTAAAAACACGCGACTTTGATCGTTCGCCATCTGATTAGCATCATAAAACCACGTGTTTTTTTTTTCTTTCTTTGCTGTGTTCGAACAATATTACGTTTCGATTTTACGCGTTTTTAATGTGAAACCAACACGGTTAGCGTGTGTTTTTTATTTATTTCTTGTTTAGCTCGTGTGTTTCTTTTGATCTTATGTGCGTTTTGATGTGAACAACCGTAAGAAAATTTTTGAATTGCAAGTAGTTGTTTTTTTTTTGTAAATTTAATTGCGTTTTGTATAAATATGTCGAGCCGTGAGCGCACACCTCGCGAGCATTCTAATAATAGTTATGGCCGTCGAGATAAGCGTACCGTCGAGATAAGCGGAGCGTTACCGTATAGTGCGTAGTAGAATGAAGCGTTGCGATAGACTTAATAAAAAGCTCACGTAGGCCTTGTGATAGTTCATATAGGCATTGGGACAGCCCTCACCGTGGTCCACTTAAACTAAATACTTGATCGGTTGAATGCTCTGGAGTAACGGATGCCTCCAATGTTTACGAGTACCTTTACTATTTTGCCGTCGTATCCTTGCGTTGGTTGGTGCCTGCATTGACTTCAGCGATTACCGAGGCACCTTTGGGGACACGTAACATGCATGAACCTGTGTTTTTTCAAGCATCATGTGAGGTTGACCCTGCGGACAATTATTACCTAATCGGGATAAAATTAAAGTTACAGATTGCTATACGTTAAAAAAGATCGGTTGCCGCATGAGGCACATTGATGGGATTAGTTACGGAACTTTAAATTCACGCTAGAGTATTGGAAGAGATAAAATCACAGAATTTGTTTTGCGATATTTTTGGTGGTTTCAAAATTTTTATAATAAATATGTTGGCGATTGGGCAAAGCTACGAATACAGTTTTAAGTAGTTCGCACAGATGTTTTTGGCTCCCTAACTAATGGTTTCGATCCGATGAGTATTAATAAAAGTGAATCGTTTTCCAAGTAGTGCCGGACGATCCTTATTATGCGAGTGGTGTAATATTTTATGGAAACATTTTGATTGAGTAACCGCCTCCGTGTTCTAGTGGTATAAACCCTTCAAGGGTTTGAATCCCGCGGGGAAACAACTTTGTGTGATCGTTGTTTTTCTAACCAACCAGGTCAAGGAAACTTTGGCCAATCACCCAATTGTCTTAAAAATGAGCGGTCCTTACAAGGTTATGCGGACGCTACCATGCGATCGATGCGAACTGACACTATTAGCTAGATCGTATAGTGAGAAGATTCAAACCGCTGCGGAACAAATGGTTCAGCGGTGTGGTGAATGAACACCGGAGACTTGTAAGGCATTCTCCAATGATGGTGAGTCATTTTAGCAGCCCCGGCATTGCGTTTTTTCTGTGGCAGGTGACATTGTGACAACTTATTATTTAGAAATTGACATTATAGTACTTGCAGTTCTGACGTTGTACGTACGAGTGACATTATGTTGCTCGTGCCCCAACACTGCGGTGCTCGTGCCCCGACATTGTGGCGCTCGCTGCCTCGACATTACGACAATATGCTTAATTTATGCCTCGGTATGGCATTCATCGTATCACCATATGTAAGTATTGAAAGACATGCGATTTGGTTAAGCCCATGTCCGCGTATCGTGTTTATTGGTGGTGGACGTGTGATTCAATGATGCCTCCGTCTTAACATGTGTTTAATGTTATTGGAAACACGATTCAGAGATGCCTCTGTCCTCGCATGTTTTTATTGTTATTGGACAAACGATTCAGTGATGCCTCTGTCCACGTATGTTGTTTGTGTGTATTGGATGTGCGATTCATTGATGCCGTGCACGAAATATGTTTGTGGGTGTTGGACATACGAGTCTTCACACGTCTTTTGTTGGACAACGGGTTCGGTGATGCATGTTACACATTCACATTTGCTGGAAATTGATTACGCGATGACCACCCCGATGCACATTCCGATCACATGTTACACATTCATATTTGCTGGAATTGATTAGTGATGACCACTGATGTACATTCCGATCACACGATATCGCTTGTTCAGCGATATATTTCCACTGTTCGAAATGCTTACTTGCTGTAAGCAAGTAGGACACCGGACGGAGCCTCATTGGGAGCGTCACTTTTGATTCGATCGTCGAGCAATCGTCACTTGCACATTCTTAGTTTTAGTTCGTAATTGTAATTGTAATTGATTTACTTAAATTACTTTATAAATTATATTTGCATTTTTTTGCAACCTTCAGCTGTAGCCTTCGTAATTTGCGTCTGTCTAAGCAAATTTGTTTTTGTGTAATGTATAGGGCGATAAATTATCAGGAAAAGCCGTGTCGGAATAGTATTTCTAATGCGGGTAGTTAGAGAAAAGGAGTCCCGATATTGACGTTATGTCTGTCCGAGGTCGTGCATAAAAGATGGGTCTGAAATATACGGAGGGAGGTGCGTATGCGACGCCGAAACGGAACACTCTCTGTATGATAAGTGTTGTGCATCTGTGATAGTGTTCATGTGTTGAGTGATGTTATGCATCGACTCGTCCGTACGAGACATCGTGGCTGTTGTCGGGGTCACGTGAGCCATTTCAATGTTTTTTAGTATAAGTGACGTTCAGTTATCGTCATCATTATTACTTTTTTTAATTCTCGTTGAGATCTCTAAAAGTATATTATAATCGATGATGAATATACAAGCAAAGTATAAAGAAAAAAAAGTAAGTTATAATTAACACATTTGAATTTCAATGTGCCAACGGGTCGAAATTTTTGACCTGTCCAGAGAAGAACCGCCCAGAAACCCAGCGGTCGTCAAAATCATCTCATTTATCTTTTTATATAATGCTTACTGCAATTGGTCGAAATGTTAAGAGGTAATTTTTCAATAAAAAGAGGTAATACGTAATAAGCTCCTTTGAGAAGCTTAATATATAGTAAAAGAAGTAACTAATTAATATCTTGAATAGCAATAGAGCTTTAATTAACGCAATTTGTTCATGCTTTTTGTAATTAAACTAAGCTCTACACAGCTTATTTTACTTAAAGGTTTAATATTTTTCTATTGAATAAATAAGCATCACGTGAATAAATTACGTTAATGAGTTGGTGAAGGTTAAGGTGTTATTAAATGACCCCAGATAGGCGTCCAATCGCCGCCTATACAATATATCAGTATATAATAAATCAATATACAATATATAGTCAGGATATATTTTACTGTAAGTTAATGATAAAAATGACAAGCACTTTAAAACTTTCTGCCTCTTCTTAGTTGTTATTTTTTTAAAGCTTAATAAAATTTAAGCAAAGTTGACTCGGCGATTATAGGTGGTTTAAGAAGATGATAGTCGGGTATCCTTTAATATCCTTGACTAAAGGGAAGTCGAGAATAGGTAGAATATCTGGATATGTAAAATTCTACGTTTTCACGAGGTTAACTATTACCACCTTACTTCATAGGCTGTGCATATAGCAAATTAAGATAAAAGTAAGTATATCGTGAAAAAGCTTATACATATAGATGCCTCGGCAAATGTAGCAAAAGATCCTATGTAATCACATCTGCTAAAAGTTAAAAGATTACTGGCCTGCATGGGCCTTAAACAATAAAGTGGGAAAATGCAGCAGATACTAATAAGATCTTTGTCCTCCAAAAACGTGCAATTCGTGCAGTTTAACCTGGGCCAGAATCATTAAGAAGTTTGTTCACAGAAATTAAAAAAAAATGTCCGTAAGTTCCAATACATATTTGAAAATTTAATGTACGTGCAAAAAAATAGGCATAATTTCCTAAGACTTTGTGATGCACATGACATAGATACAAGGAACAAACATAATTTAACACTTTCAGCAACTTTACTGCGAAGAATAAGTAAGTCTTTTATGGGACAATGCGTACGTTTTAACAAAAAATCCCAGTAAACTTTCAGAATTTAACTGTTAGCAAATTTAAAGAGGTAGTCAAGGAACATATATGTGTTAAAGGTTATTACGATACTACATGCATTTTTAAATGATAACACATTCTGGTAATGGAATGCTCGCTCCAGGTCTTGTTTCAAAATTGCATAATATGTTATGCCTTCAAATAGTTTGTTATTTTTAAAAGATGACATAAAAAAATAGCCCGCTGAGTTTCTTTCGCCGGGTCTTCTCAGGCCTGAGGCCTTCTTTTCCGAACCGGTGGTAGTGTTTTACAATCAATAAGCAATTGTAAACTTCTATATTGAATAAAGATATTAAATTTAAAAATTTTAATTTAGAGAAAGCCAGTTGAAAGGGGCATGTCCAGAAGACAAACGATTGTTCGTTAGCAAGAGAGTGGTTTATTTGTGCTTATTGATATTTATGTGTCTTTTTAAGCTGTTTGTTTAATTGTAAATTTGTTTCAAAATCTCGATAGAAGAACAAAAGTTTAAAACAAGTTTCATAATACATTTATAATGTATTAAAAATATGCTTTTCAAGTTTATTTTCATAGTTTTTCAAGGCAAAGAGGACCATTTGCCGGCTTTGATTGCAATGTATATAACGTAAATCCTTTTTTCGAATATAATTTCAATTAAAAATTTGAACTGTTTAGAGTTGGAAAGTCACCTTTTTATAGAGAGTTATCTACGGCGGTACCACCGTGGGACCTACTTTTGCCGAAAGGCTGTAATATGAAAATATTGCCGTATTCCAGTTTGAAGAGCACCGTAGCTAGTGTATTTACTGGGTAAATGAGTCGTCACACTCTACATTTCACGGTAAGCAGCGCTTTGAATATCCCTCTAGTATTGCCCATGTCAATGGCGACGGTGACTACTTTCTATCAGGTGGCCCAACTGCTCGTGCGTGCTGCTGATTTCGTAGGCAAAAAACTCTCACTTATGATAATTAATTTATATCATGCCAACTACATGGGAGGCACCCGTAAAAAATATAGCTAAATCGATCCACTATCTGCAGAAAAAAGGAGTCACAGACATACTGTGCCTCTTGTGTTTTGAAAAAATTAATGGAAGTAAATCATCAAAGAAATTTATGAATAATTAAATTGTTCAACTAAGACCCTAATAAAGAACACGTGCGCTCTAATAACGATCAATAACTTATTAAGTTATTTCAAACTAACGTCCCCACTGCCTGACACTACACCTTAAATGGTATGTGGTCACAATAAACTTGCCGTTATATCCGTACAAGGTGAGCTCATTGTCTTAAGTATGTTATATGCCCGTCGCTATATTTTTATTTTTATTGTTATTCTTTGTTGCCTTTTAACACAATAAGTTTTACAAGGCGGACTTAATGCCATGGGGCATTCTCTACCAATCAACCCAGGCGTGGTGAAACTACTAAGTACAATAAATTTTAAAGGTAGCTAAATGCATTTAATCTTAAAATATTATGTGATAAATACATAAATTTATATAAACACAAAAATATATAAATATATACCTACATACTTAATATGTATATATATATATATATATATATACATACTCAAAATAATACATACTGACACACACGCACACGCTACACACTATATCGAATAATAAAACCAAATGTATAATTTACCTGGTATCATCCTCTAAATAATAACTCTAATAAAATAAAAAAATAATAACCACTTAAATACGGTTTTCATTAGATTGCTCTACGTAAAACTCAGGTAAGGAGTTCCAGGTAGACAGGGGAGCCTAATTTTAAATTAGACGAAGATCGTAGTTCTCTGTCAGTGTTTGAGAAAAATATTCAAAATTGTCCCTAAGATAGAGATTGGTGAAGCTGGATCGTTTAAAAGCTTGAAAGAAGAGAAAGAGTAAACAGAAATTCTGGGGTACGCCTTTGTTGAAAGAAGCCAAGCCATTTGAGGAAAGGTACAATTGTGAAGAAACGATCTGACTTACGAAGAAAGATTGAAATATTTAATACAGCTATTATAAAGACGCTCCAACACTTTTGAAGTACTTGGGTTAAATCAGGGTAAACAAACATCTGCATAATCAATTAATGGTAATAATGGTGTACAGACAAACATAACTTTAGTCTTAATAGGGCGATAATTCTTTAGAGCGGTATAAAAATTGTAATGACATAATGACTTTATGTAGCTGATTTCAGTAATGTGGGTATTCAGCTCATTATGTCGTCTATAAACAGTCCGAGGTTCGCATAAAAACAAGTATGGATTGCCTGAAAGTTAAGGTTAATTCTATCCAACTTTCACGTTGGCGGAGCCAACAATGTCCACGTTTGTACGTAAAGTTATGCAAATCATCTGCATAAAAGATAACATGAGCAGGTAATACAGGAAATGTTGGAATAAATAAAAATAGAAAGGCAAGGGAGAAAATTCACGCATTGCATGATCTAATTTCGTCATTACGAGTACTGCTCTTGCCCGGCGTGAACAGATTGCTGGCGTCCGCGAAGATACAGGAAAAACCAAATCAAAGACTACGTGCGAAAATCTTAGGTGGGCTAAAATGGAAAGGAAAGTCATGATCGAAGTGTTGGAAACATTTGAGGAAGTCGACGAGAACCAACAACGTCACGCACCATCCATATCCATATCTAATATCATCAGTGATTTTTATTAATGCTGTTGTGGTGCTATGTCAGTTATTCAGATTGATAAGAACTCGGTAAGTTATTTTATAAGATAAAAGTTGGAGACTTGCTTATGAACGCAGGCTTCTAAAATTTTTTTTTTTTTTTGAAAAAGGCAAAATGGAAATGGGACGAGGTGGGTGGAAGTGAAAAGGATTATATTTGAGAAGGTTCTAACAAAGCTTTTCCAAAGTGAGACCATCCATGAGTCCAAAAAGATTAATGATATGTGTAGCTTGCATGCAGGTAATTCCAATACTGAGAGATCATGTACACCTTATATTGTCGCAGCCAATGGTTGGAGGCTGATTTGGTGCCAGAAGGCTTTATAACTAATCCTCTCCTGTGGGAAAAATTCAAATGCTGGAATGTGTAGAGGCTGTAGGGATCCAAATAAGTTATCATTTCATGCGGATACCTTGGTTCAAAACAAGTAGAAACAAAATGAAGGTTGATATCTTCTGGAGAAATAACAAACTATATGCGTATGATTTGTTTTCCCACATCCAGGTTAAGATTTCCACACATCAATGATGAAGAGCAACTTACGACAATCCTTTCCTAAATCTACACAAAATAACTAAAACTGGAGACGCTGACAGAATAATAGGATATTTTAAGAATATCTTAATGCATCGAATTAAATAGTGTCACATTTTCAGCTCACTTCGCCGAATAATGGGGAGATGACTAAAGTTAAACTACATGACTAATGAAATATACTCGCACGTATGTACTCAAAAGATCCTACGGTTTCAGAGATTCCTTTTCTCTTTTCAATTTCGCACTCTGAGCTAGCTTCACCTCCTTCGAAAGACACCGTATATCTAAAGACATTCCAAAATTCTCAGAAACATTTCTTTGTTTAAAATATTGTTTTATTATAAATTCATATGTTTTTGGCCACGATTTTCATTCTCGCTATTAAAATAGGCATTTTCACAATTTATTGTTTGTATTTTTCACGATTTTTATTCCAAAACCCTATTTGTTCAAAACAAACATTTTTGTTGCATTTTCGATTCTTGCAATATATAATCGTTCAATTTACGACATCATAATTTAAAGACGGTGTTTCATAACTCTTAATGTTAAAATATTTTTATCAAAAAAAATATAAGTTGCTTTTGGGCCCATTTTTTTGATACCTATATTAGTTCTTTTTGAAAAGTTTGGCATTTCCTCTCGCAAAATGATAGATTTTGCCATAGTACCGAATCTCTCTTCCTATTAATAATCCCTTGAAATAAACTTTGAGAATGTTTCTAACGTATGTGTGACAGTGTTCTTTGGTGAAATACGATCAGGAGAATATTTTGTTATCCATTTAAACATGATTAAAAAATAAAATACTAAAGGGCCGTATCATAAAATGACACCTTTACAATTTCATTATTGTTCTAAATTGCTTTTTTGTCTAATAAATTCATTGGTTAAAACATTTCACTATTCAAACTAAGTTTGTTGTGTTTTAGGAGCATTTATATATGCGTGGATTTACGGAAGATTGAGATTTTGTTTTCGATTTAAAGTGTTAGAAGTTCACGTTGTACAGAAATAGACGTACTGTCTGCTTATTAATTATTTCTTAACCTATTCTTGTTGTCATTTCGGTGGGACGCTATAAAATGTTATTACTTGCATGTGGTAATACTGCGACTGAGGAGAAAAAACATTTTGATTTTTAACTTCTGCCATTTAATATAATGTTTAATACTTGCACTTTAATCTACTTCGTAAAACTCTACCTTTTTAAATGCATATCTGAGATGTCTGGTTATCTCAATTTGTAGATATAGATGCTCCACACACCTCACAATAAAACTTCAAACCCTGGGCATTACGTCTTACACTTCATATGCAGTCTCAATTGAGGAAATGCTTGTGTTTGTGTTAGTATTTATATGGAAGCAGTCGAACTCGTTAGAATATTACATAAATGGAATGCTGTCAATGTTTTAAGGGAATGTTTTAGTGTTATATAATGTATAAAATGTCTTTAGTCAAATACGTAATTCAAGACTATAATTTTGTTAAATCTTCGTAGTTTTGTTTGTTATTTTATTTTCATATTAAGACAACTTTTTCTGTTCTATTTTATTTATCAGTTTATGATTTTACATTTGTGTTGACACCTATTATGTCCGCTTTATGGGTCTATCATCTAGGGTTAAAGAAAAAAAAAAATCGGAATGTTTCGTAACATTCTAACATCGTTAAATACGAAAGTTACTGAGTTTTTTTAGATGCCAATGCTCTTTCTATACGTGCAATAATAAAAGTGTTTAAATTAATATTCTTTCAGTTCAATATTTTCTTCGTAACCTATTTATTTTTCTCCGATAGATAAAAAAAAATAAGGCCAAAACCCTTAAATACTCACGTTCTTGCCATTTGTTCTCACTAATATTTGCAGTAATTTTATTGTTATTTAAAAGTGAGAAACTTTGTCATTATACTAAAAGTTCAACTAAGGTATTTTCAAGAATATTCAATTTATGTACTCAACATTTCTCATATAAATTAAACTTGATCACGATTTCTTAAATAAGTATAGTTTAACACAGAGTTCAAAAAAATTAAAACAACCCGCGATTCAAATAAAAAGAATAAATTGGGAAGTATACATGAAAAATAAATATTTACAAAAAGATTAAAGCACATTTTGGTCGGCAAAGGAAATTTTAAACCAAGTGAGTATCAAATTGAAAAAATCGATTCTGGTGAAGAAAAAAGCCTTGTTCGTAACGGTTCCTTTTGTGTTTTGTTTGAAATTCATTATCTAAATTGATGGAATATACAAAAGATATTGTTTTATTTATAATATAACACGAAATTTAAATTATTTGTTTAATTTCCTGTTAAGCCAAATAATTTAAGGAATGCTTTTATTATTAAATAAAGTGAAATTGTAACAAAAAAGCTTCTAACAATATAACTATTTCGCGAAATATTAGCAGGCTTGGCATTAACTCTTCGTATAAAAGATTGCATCGTGTTTTCTGCACCGCATTACTCAAATCTCTAATAGCTTTTTAAGGTATCATCAAAATTTCGTGTAGGACAAGTTTTATGTTACATAAGACTTCAGAAGATTTTTAACACCAATAACTTTTATGTGAACTTCAAACTGTATTTCCACTTAAATTAAGCAAAATTTTTCCACGTTTCTAATTTTTAAAAATAAATTTTATAAAAATGCTTGTGCGTTATTCTTAAAACTTATATCGTGGACTAAATTGTAAACCAATTCAAGCCAAATGTAACTATGTAAACATACTTTTATATCTGTCTTTATAGTTCTTTTGTTATAAACGTTGGTTTATAATTTAGTCACCGTGAAGTTGATAATTTTGGTGCCGCTTGTTTTTATTTCCACAAATATATATCAAAGATTTATCACAATTATTTAAAAGGGTGTGCCAATGGGAAGACTTGACATCCTTATTTAAAAAATAATGATAAAATCGGGCTCTAAGAGCGGAACAACGTGGTAGTATATATAAATAAAACATGCATTTTGAAACTAAGGGTCATGAGGTTTAAATCCTGTTAGGATTAAACCTCTTTCTATTGTTGTTCACTAGGTAGTGTTGAGAAGCAGGCTAGTTGACTAGTGTGGTGCCTATAAACTAAGACGGTACATTAGTCGGATAGGCAACATCTTCTCAAATTTTAGGCCAATGCCAAAATAAATTCTTACTAAACTTCCCCTTCCCCGTTTTTTTAAGTTAATTATTATAAAATTATATTATCTTAGAGCGCTTATTCATGAAATTTCTGGTTACGCCCGTGGTTCTGATCAGTTTTTCATAATATAAAAATAAAATGAAATTACATAGCAATTCCTAATATTTCTCCACGTCAGTTGTTAGACTTACATTTATACCACTGTAGTCAGAATAAAAATTCCATAATCTAAGGGTATTTGCGGCGGCTTTATATCTATATAAAATAAAAATTACTAAAGTGTACATTTCAAAGTCAAAGACGTTCTCATTATAATATTAAAGGTGATATCCGTCTAAAAATACTGTCAGGACGATTAACTAAAAAATTTAATGATTACTGCTATTCCTTAGCACATATGTGTAATTCTTCATGGTTTTATATCATTATTATTTCTTTCGCTGTTCACATAAGAGAAATCGGGATGGCCTAAAACGAACATGATGGTGTTATCTTTTAATGTAAGAATTGTAACAAAAGTTATTACAAATCATTAGAATAATTTAAACCCGTCATATTCGTAATTACTCTTAGTTAGAAATTCATTTTAAGGTCTAAATTTTTTACATTATAATTGAGTAATTAGTGTGTTTTCAAGAACATTATTCAAGTGTGTTAATGAAAAACTATATCATGTCCTTTAAATTATTAAAACTGTCCCGAAAAAAATTAACTGCATCGCTTACCATTTTAACGCTAGCTTTCAGGGTAATTATTTGGAAAAAAGTAATAAATAACCCACATTATCCTAATTAAGCATCTTCTTCAAATCCCAAATAGTTCTAGTATTAAGAAAGATTTTGAACTGTAAAATACCTTTTTCCAACAATTTTGTGGAAAAATTGTAAAAGATTAACTGCAACATCATCTGGTGTAAAATAGCAGATTTTAGTGTAAATGTGACTGTAACGTGAACCTTAATTTGTTACACTTATATTACCAAAATAAGCTTTTGAGGATTCATTGAATGAGCAAGTTGAGTTCAACCCTATTTAGTGCTATTAATTATTGTTCATGTTTAATAACTCTTGAATACTAAGCCGAAACGCACAAGAATTCATTGCTATTTCAATATGATCCTTGTTGTATTCGCTTTTTAGTAACCAAGAGATAATAAAGACGAATTTCATAAACATAAAGAACTTACGTTGATAACAAAGTTAGAATTTTAACGCCATATCCATACTAATATTATAAATGCAGAAAAGTAACTCATCTGTCTGTCTATCTGCTACTCTTTTCACTGGCTGTGCAGAACAGATTTTAGGCCCAGAAATTTGGTATGGTGATAGATAATGCCTAGAAATGAAGTGCTTAGGCTTCATCGTCACCCATCGCTCTTAGAGGTAGGCAATATGACATAAATTAGTGTGATTTTGCGTCATTTTGTTGAACTTTTGCTCTTTCACATATAAAAGGCTGAACAGATCTTGACGAAATTTAGTAGGTAATGGTGGTTACCCTAAAAACGGATACTGTATCAAAATGATCAAAATCCTTAAAATTAGCAGGGGAGTAGGCCGAGATGACTGATTGAGTTTAGTGATTTTTTATGGTTTTGGTGATTTTAGCTCTATCATGCCTAAACAGCTGAACTAGTTTGATGAAATTGGGTGGGTGATAGATAGTAACCTAGAGAAGGATATGAGCTGTCCCAATGACTTCGTACTATCGTACTTACTTAAGGCGTAGGCGATGGGCAAGAAAACTAATTAAGTTAGTGATTTTTGTAGTTTGGTTTAAAGTTTACCTCATTTCACGCCGAAAAAGAAAACGTCTGAACAGTTTTTTATGAGACTTGGTTAATATAAAGATAGGATCCTGGGCACGGACACGCTACTTCCTGGCGAGAAAATGCCTCATTCCACGCGGAAATCTATGATCGTGTCAGAAAAACAATGACGCCATAGCTTTACTAAATGATTTTTGATGTTTTTTTTTTGAATAAGGTATTTTAAAGACTTAAAGTTAGTATTTGATCCACTTTTCTAACAGGTGAGAGGTCGGTAGCGCCATAGAATTTGGGAAATTTATTATAAAATTTTGATGCATCTGTCTTTATTTAACAGTTTACTTGGATCAAACTTAGCGACATACCATCACACTACTTAACTTAAAACCGAAATTATAACTTTTCACTTAGTTTGTTTACTATTCAACGAGGAAAATAATAATTCAATACAACATAAACCTTTCAAGTCATACATCGTCGTAGTAAATACAAGACGCGCGCCGAGCGAAGAAGGCGGTGCGGCGCGAGGGAGAGCCGTGCTAACTGCGCACGGGCAGACGCACGAGGCAGACGTCGTTGTAACTTTGTGCGAATATTGAAATATTGCGTTACGGGAAACTCTCTATTCGTTTGCGTATTACGGATTGGCTTCAAAACGTTATTTTCCCAAATTCCGGTTAGGCCGTTACCACAGTCTAGCAATGGGGTCTGTAAGCTTTAATTTGATCCTTTGTTTAGATATCTAAATAAATATTTGGTAGGTTAGTATTTTTTTGGAAATTCAAGTTGACGTCATATTCTTTTGTTCAAAGTACTTGAGTTACATTTTGGTATTAGGTAGTTAAAGGTAGCACGCTAGATGTGGTATTTTGTAACCGATCATTCATATCTCTAAATTTGCTCAGATACCGTATTATTCTTTATTTTGCGATCCTTTTCATTTGTTAATTCTCAATTTTATTTATGTGGGTTAATTGTTTTAGCTCACATCGGGATGTTTATAGTTCGTAATAATTAGTTTAGTAATGGGTTGCAATAAAATTTATATTATAGTACTTTTATGTTAGTTTTGATGAATAAATGGGCAGTACCAGTAGTGAAGAAAAATTGGCCTTATTGGTGTGGTATAAATTCATTATTTTGAATTTATTTAGTTAATTTAGGTTTTAGGTATAAAAGGTTTGTCATGGCCATAGTTGTTTCCCAGGTTCAATACGTTATTGATTTGATTTAGATATTTGGGTTATAAGTAAAAGGTTTGTTTATCAAGTTTTTATAAAAAAATTGTCTTACGTTGTAGTTTTTAAAGCTTCTGATTTTAAATCTTTAGTGTGTTTTATTGTTTTCGATATGCCGCAAACGTAAATCCAATTCATGGCGTTCATCATCGTTACATCACGTATGCAAAGGTGCTAAAGCAAGAATCTGAAACGAGCTCAGACTGCGTCAGATGTTGGATTCAACGTCATGCGACTCAAAGAGCTTCTGAGACCTATGCGCAGACTCAAGCCGTCAGGCCCACAGATGCTGAACGCCCACGCATCTCAAAGGGCACCTAGAAACCTATACGCAGACTCAAGCCGACAAACCTTAGATGCTGAGCGCCACGCACTCAAAGGCCTCACCAGAACGTTTGCCAGACTCCGGGCCGTCAGACCCTGGATGCTGAACCACATCTCAAAGCCTGCTGGAACAGTGGAACAGACTCAGACGTCGAGTTTGGGTACCGAACGTCACGCGCAATTGATTTACTGACGGGGCTGACGAAAGATTCTAAGACGACGTCTTTTAAATGCTGAACATGAGCAGAAAAGAAAGACGTATGTTTCAATAGTACGTGGGAGGCATTTAATTTTCACTTTTGAGTATGACCCTTTGATCGACTATGTTAATCACCGATTGGTTATCATTGGGAGAATGGATAAAATGCAGATGTTAGCGACACTGAAATGGAAGAAAGAAACTCAGGTATATTACTGATGGTGGAAAAGTTCACGGGGAATTCCATTAGCGGCGACAGAGGAACCTCTTAAATCTTTGCTATACGGCAGCAACGAATCGCGCCGGTTTTTAAGCAGGATTAGAAAATATAGTTCTTGCTTTCCAGATGACGTCATTTGGTCATGAATAAGGAGGTCGTAATGCCTGGATTTTCACCTACTTTTACCATCCAAGGACAAGTTAATATCACAGGCTTGGCTCCTTACTTCCCATAAATAATGAACACCGAGTTTTTGCAACTTTGTTCATGGGCGATGAAAAAGAAACAGAAGCTGATCGCAGGTGTCCAAAATACAAGAATCAGAAAGGGATACTGTTTTAAAATCCAGAGAATGTTGCATAAGACACCAATACCTTATCAATACTTTTAAAACGCCACTAGAAAAGAATGCCGGAAGGGGATATGGGTTGGTGATGCACCCCGATCCGCACACCAAGTGGGGAACATGAAGAGGCGGTATAATGCACCGTTAATAAATGAAGTCGCCAGCCTTGGTTACGGGCGAACAGTTTTACTTTCCGTGATATGGTTTACAAGCCCGAGATGACACATTAACCAGAAGATTGCTGATACTCATAAATTTTATGATGCGTTGCATATCCGATCATATTTGGTAAGGGACAAAGTGCCGCACCAAAGTTCTCAAATTATAAATCCTGTAACAGGTCTTATGCAGCACCAAGGTTTCATGCATGGATTTTTATGCCTACTGTGATGATACGAGAACAACACAACATTGTACAAAGATGCAACAACTGGCCAGTGGTTTGACATAACCCGTTAAAGTTGAAAGCGAGAAGATTTTGCAATTACATATCGATAAATCAAACTAAACTAAGAGCAGAGGAGATTACATCCATCTTCAGACGCTGTGGCAAATGACTAATTTAAATCAAATAACTTAGGTCATCAGAAGGTCATTTACCATCTTCGTTGTAAATAACCCATAGTACTTACACGAATATACTCAGGACGCGTTTGTTTATGTGCGTACATATGGTCGCCCTGACAGCTTCGTCCGCTACTTACAACTGTTACTGGCCCGAAAATGATCAGTGATTGAGTGCCGGGGCAAGCGCAATGAATGAACTGTGATGCTGGTCACGAGTTTTGTATAGGAGCTAAAAAGTTAAAACTAATGGATGTGATTAATAAAGGCCGAGTGTTCAGAGAGAGAAGCGCGCGCATGTACTCTTATGCGAATGTGAAAAGCGGCAGACTGCACATGTCCATATATTGGCCCAATAGTTAAAAGATAAGTTACGACCCGATCAAATAGAATGTATAATCAGCGCTGAAATACGGATCTAATTTGACAAGGCTCTCCACATGACATTATTAGCAAAAAAAATATGATTCACGGTCCATACGGACTGAAAATCCCAGATGCCACTACATGAAGAAGACGGAAAATGCGCAAAACCTGCAGGTGGTAGAAAGAGACCGTTCCACAACGACCACGGATACCCACATGTAGAAGGCGCCAGCAGATGGAGTCAGGCGGCAACCTTGAGCTCCAGTAGGCATACGTTGCAGTTGATAATAGTTGGGTGGTCTGCACCGTTTATCAAAATGTTCATGCCCACGCATAAATGTTGAGCGTGCAGTTCGATGCAGCGCCATCAAATATATTTGCAAATATATAACAAAGGGTGATGATCAAGCTATTTTCAATTTAGAAATACTGATCTTGCGAATCCCATGAATTGGGGTAGAAACATCCGATCTGGGGTCAATTGTAATTCGACGTGACCCATTTGGCGTCTGTTAGCATTCCGGTACTGAAAGGCATCCGCAATGACACATCCTCGGCGCACATTTAGAAAATGGTGAACGTTTATTTTAATGAATACAATTTCCACGAACAGGCAACGCCACCAAAACCACACTCTTGCTTTTGATCTTTGTATCGGGGATGAGTTTGCAAAAACTCTTAGGTATGAAGATATTATACTTGGGATGCGAGTAGGAGAAGGCTTAGGCTTCATTCAAAGGTTCTTTCAGTTCACGATTAGCTGGCATCAAAATCTGGAATGCTTTAGGACAGTTTATACAGTTCATGTTAGTAACGTGGAATGTTTTTTGTCTCTCTGCAATACTTTTACACCATTGTTAACGAGTTATACACACTCTTTCAATGATCTAAAAAATACGGCTTTACAAGATTATAAAACGAGACATGTGAGCTGGAGGATTACAGGAGGCCAACAACCATTGGGATGTGACACTGGGCTGCTCAGTGGTCAGCAGGCAAGATGAGAGGCATTTGCTGTGTTAGTAGCGACATGGTCTTTCAAATCCTCCTCCCGGCAATTATGGGATAAATAAAAATGATATGACCGACGATACCATTTTTAGATTAAGAGCAAAGTCCAATGCTCATGGCAGTGATTTAATTTACAATGAGGTCTGACAAAAGTCCCGAACCAGGTTTGAAACAATTTCCTGAAAAGATTCCTCAGATTATGGAACAATCAATTTGAAGTCGAGAAATCAGTAGCGATTTAATACGGGAACTGGGTGCGATACACAACATACAGCAACGATTGACAGAGTCATTCCGTTTGATCCCAGAACAAGGTTGATATTTGACAAAGTATTTCAAAAAAAATCGAAGATGGCGAAGGTGGTTTGTTATTTTGGATGCTCCCGGAGGCACGAGGAAAACCTTTCTTAAACTTGCTGGCGCAAATCCGAAAAGAATAAAGGGTGCTGTAGCTGATTTGCCCTCTTCGGAATAAGCCGCCACTCCTGCTCAATGGTGGTCGGGCAACATTCGGTTGCTTAAACTGCCATTAAACTTAGCCCCACGTGAAGAAATGCCAGTCATATTATAAAGCAAAAACAGCGAAGGCATCAGGCGTATGTTGCAGCAATGTAAATTATTAGTTTGGGATAGGTGTACCATGTCACCCAAAAGCAGTGAAGCTCTAGATCGGACTTTGAAAAGACATCAAACCAATCCAAATATCATGGGGGATGGTGGGTACTTTTAGCTGAGCGATTTTAGACAGACTTCCAGTTATCACTAAAAGGCACCTCAGATGAAATAAATGCGTGTTTAAAAGCGTCAACGTTATGGAATTGCACGTAAAACGATTTGATCTGTCTACAAATATGAGGTGCAACTTCCACAATGATGTGTACAATCGGACAATATACTTGTAACTCTTCTGCTTAAAATTGGAGAAGATCATTATGGCAAAGGATGGTATTGGCCGCTTGATTACGTTGAATCAGTAAAGATTCTGCAATGTATGCATAATCGGTCAGTCTAAATAACTTCATCCTATGTGAACTGCTAACTAATATGAGAATAGAGACTGGTTATGTGAAAGAGCAATTTTGCAAGGCGCCGACAAGATAGAAATGGTAGGACAGATAAACGAGCAAGTGCCTCACGCGTGGAAGGTGGTATTGTTCAGGTTTCTCTTTCTGTTAGAGCACCTGTAATGGATGCTGAACAAGTAACATCATACCCTAAAAATTTCTTAATTCTTTAGAACTGTCGGTACCTTCCACAAACTGAGGCTGAAAGTAGGCGTTCTGTCAGCACAATGCAGGGTAGATGCACCAAAGACTGTTAATAATGTACACGATTTACCAAGTGACACACCTCGGTCACCAATATTATTAAAAGCAATCGGTATGACTGGAATGGCAAAAGGAGAACAGTTTTAATCCCCCATATACCCATAATTCGACAGATTTACCCATTCAGTTTAAAGAGATTACAGTTTCCGCTGAAATCGCATTCGCTATGACGATAAGAAAATAAGCTCAGAGCCAAACATTAAGTAGCCAAACTTAGAATTTAGAAAAGAGTTGTTTTCTCACGGACAAGTATGCGTGACTGCTCTGCGTGTTTCAAATCCCACAGGAATCTCTCATGTTGTGCATAGAGGGAAAAACAAGAACATAGTTTACAAAAATGTACTACAGTAACCAAGACCTCTTGTTTTGGCTTCCTACATTGTTATACTACTTACATTAAAGTTGGTACGTCCTACGCAGACGACGTTACGGATGTCACTGTCTAACATCAAGGGGTTGGCGGGTTGGTGGTTATTAGTATTTTAAACCGATTTAGGTATTTACTTTATCTAGTTAGGAAACATTGAGCTATCCATTACTAGCTTAGGTTGCTTTTGAACAAATTTTTGACCCTGAAGTTGAGGACTGAAACACGATGGTGGGACGCATTGTTGCAGGGGACTTATAGCCGGGAGAAAAACAAAAAAAACATGCGGACAGAAGTCATGGTGCTAATATATGTATATATATATATATACATGTTGTGTTTTGTTCGTAAATCAAACTCATTTGTCACTCATAATCAAAACCTCAGCCATGTTCTCAATTTCATCAAATTATTGCTTAATGGCGATGAATGATTACTAAAAATAAACTCTGCAACAATTAACTATTAATCTTGTATACAACTATGTATTAAGTTGATTTAATATGAACGTCATTTGAAACGAAAATTAAATAAGTTGTCAAAGGGGCATTTGAATTTAAATTGGAATAAGACAAAAATATATTGTATTTTAATAGTTATTTTGACGTTATCTTTTCTATATTTATTATAAGCTTTTTTACATTGTTAAAAGTGCCGGCCGCCGAGGTAGCTATGCGGCAGAAATAAATTACCCTGTGGTATTTTTTGCAGACCAAATTCTAAAAGCATTCAATATATTTACAATTAGAGTTAGAAAAAAAATGAAAGGGACAATTTTCTGTAAATAATCTTGTGTGTCTTTATTAACCTGTTTGGTAGACATCATGAGTTCTGAGAAGCATTTTTAAGCTTTCCTATGCATAGGTTTGTTTGTAGTGGGTGAGCCTTCCTTCAAAAGATTCTATTGTGTTTGAGTTTCAAAAGTACTTTAATGGAAAACCTTTATATGCTCCATTATGTAAGTAATTTATGTACGTAAGTAATAAAAATAACTATTATTTGCGTTTTAACATATAACTTAAACTCAGACAATTTTTTTGATATATACATAAATCACATGGGAATTTAATATAAAAAATCTATAATAGTCATCATCATCCTGACATCAATCTGAAATTCATCTTTTCTACTTTCTGCTTAAAATAGCAACTCCACACCGCTGCCATGTAATAGATATCACAACTATAAGTTTCTAAACCTATCAAAGCATTCGTATGAACATAGACAAGATAGACACGCCAGCTTACAAAAGGGTTTGAAACGACAGTATTGAAATGATATCAAAAGCGAAAGAATATGTTAAGTTCATTTGATTGTATTTCGGACTGAACCCACTGCAAAAAATGTTTACATGTATAGAATCTGAACTTAACCAGCCTCGCTTTTAATAAAACTCTTCACTTAAATACACACGAACTATTTCATTTATCTGCTTTACCAATCTAATCTAGATTGATAGTAAGGATTCTAAATAATTTTTAAACAATTATAAAATTACGTTCAATCGCGGCTCTAAAGAAATACTGTCTAGTTACGGTAGTAATTCTTAAATTAAATATTTAGACCACGCAAAATAAAATTATTCCAAACAGTAACACGAGCTTCTGTTTATTAAGTTCTCTATGGCAACTTTAAAAATAACAGTAAAATAGAATAGTCTAGAAAGGATGTTTCAGTACAATCAGAAACTCGAAACGCTTATTTAATTACGATGCTCAACACAGCTCTACTGTTTCAAAAGTGCGACACGATCTGGCCTGAAAATTTACGTGATTTGTTACTATTTTATTATGTTCCCTTTTTATCCTACGATACTGTAGTGAATTACAATTGTATAAGGACTTGTACGTGTAACCAATTTTTTTTATTATTAATTTTAAGAAAAACAAAGTCCATTCTTAAAATATTTACATCGTAAAAAGCTAACTTTGCTCACTAAATACGCATTCGAGAACTAGAATTCGGTCAGCAATGACTTATGATGTTGATAAGTCATGAAAACTTTCAGTATTTAAATTAATACCACTTACTTCAACATGTAGTAAAGGTATGAACGTCGTTCAGAAACTGGTTTAATAATTAATTGTTATCTAAGCAATAGTTTAATAAGGTATGGCGTTTAAAGTATGTAAAAGTTTATAACAACAATTTAATTATTACTGAAAACTGACTGTTTCTGTATAACTTTTATTAAGTAATTGTATTTTTGTGGAATATTACGCGTTTAAATTTTTTTAAGTTTTTATCCTAAATCCAAACCTTAATAGTAGTTCGTCAACACCCTGTCATGATCAAACGTGGCCTATGTTTTTGAAACATAGAACAGCTTTCTAAGAATGAAAGAATCTTTCAAATTGGTTTAGTAGTTTCGGAGCCCGTTCAAAACAAACAAACAAAATTTTCCCCTTTATAATATTAGCTCAAATGAAATAAATTTAATTTACTGCCTCCTTAGCCTAGTGGTATGAGCGTGAGCTTTAGAAACCCGAGGTCGTAGGTTCGAATTCTGCGGGGACTCGGCAAATTTTCATTGTTGTTTCTTGTTAGGGCAATTTGGGCCGATCCCCCAATTGCCTGAAAAATCCATGCGTCGGATGAGCATGTAAAAAGTCGGTCCGCAAATATTTGCACTTATAGTTAAAATTATATATCTAGGTCACAAGTGTCTAGTAACACTTCTTAAGAAAGAGCAGACAGAAGAAATATGATGTCGTTAATAAGATCAATGGCGCTCTCACGCACCATTGGGCGCATTTAAAAGTGAGCGATATATTAAAGAAACTTGACGGGTGACACGGAGAGATTGATTATTATTTTTTTATCTTAATAGCAGAAGAATATTTTCTGACCTTTAATTTATTAATAAAGTTAAAGATGATATAAATTTTTAATAACCAATCTTGGCCAATCTGCCCGTGATCATGGATGCTGGAATGAGTCCGAAACATCGGGAATAAAATATAAAGATTAAACGCATAAAACCTGTAAAAAGTGATTTTAATTTCTAAACGAATTGTTAAAAATCAGGAAATTATGTAAACAATAATTTTATAAATTGAATAAACCGAAAAATTATATTTAAATTAACTTCTTTTATCCTTCAAAATATATTAATGTTTTTTGAGATTTAAGCATTGTAGAATGGTCATAAAATGAAATCCAATATCCTTAGTAAAGGTACATCGGTACTCTATAGTTGCACTAAATATTTAAATGTAGAGTACTAAAATTTGTTTAAGAAAATTACAAATGAACTATATTTTCAGTGCGAGATAGCTGTATAGTAAACGCTGAATTACACATCCTGAAGAAGATAAAAAAGGAACTTCGTAAAAATCTAGATGCTTTTAGCGAGGACCGTGCAAACGTATTTTTAAGCTAGGTGAAGGATTTTAAGACATTTTATATTTTGACCCAATTGTAAACTTACGAGGCGGTACGAGAACTTTTAATACAAGTATTATATCTAGAAAGCTGTCCATTACAGAATCTACATTCATAACAAATCTTTTTTTCATGGTATTAAGATAATGGCATATAGAAAATAATTAGGTTATGAAACTAAAAAAATATTAGTTTTTTGTTATAGTATTGAATTAATGCATTTAATTTATCTAAATATTTTTTGTTTCTATTACTTAACGTAGCTCTACCGATTCAAAAGTGCGACGCAATCTGGCCTGAAAATTTAATTACGTGATTTGCAACTATTTCGTTCTCTTGTCTTTTCTTTGTATCCTACAAAACGAGAGCGAATTACAACTCTTCAACAAACTTGTCTATTCGCAAATACAATTATTTAAATAAGTAAAATTCCAGTTTTTTAATAGTTAGCTATATCATCGATTACGTAGGTTTTTCACATTCTCTCAAAAAAAAATAGTTATTCAAAATTCACCGGATGTGCGTGACGTGATCTCCGTCTCGCAGGATTCGAACTCACAACCTTCAATTTCTAAAGAACTCGCCCATACCACTAGGCTACGGAGGCAGTTATATAAATATAACTAACTATTAACTCACGACCTCCGATTTATAAAGAACTCGCCCATACCACTAGACTACGGAGGCAGTAATATATAATATATTTTCATTGTTTTTTCCTAGTTGGTTAGGGCAATTTTGTCCGTAGAAATGTATGATAAATAAATTAAAACATAGATAAAGGACACATACATTATATTAATCAGTTCAATCTCAAAAACAGATTTTTTCATGTGACATAAAAATCAAAACGCTCAATTCATTAAAACACGACATATTTCAGAGTTTAAATGCGGCATTTATTTCTACGTCGTTATTCGGCGATATCTTTGATTTTCTCCTCCATTGTTCCAAAGATTAAGATAAATGTTAACAGTTTAACAAGTTCCATTCATAATTTATATCCTTAAAATGTCTCCACTTCAGCTTAAATATAGAGCTGTATAATTAATTACAAAAACTTTTTTGGAATTGTTATTAAATATATAAAGATGAAACTAAAAAAAAGAAATAAATTAGATTTACTTCTTAAATTTCAAATTTAATAATTCTAGGTAGAAATTATGTAAATTTATCGCCACTAAAACATTTCCGACTCTTAATAGAACTGTATGTTTATGGAGAACTGCAAAAAAAATTACATAGTTACATATATAGTTACCGCCTAAATGCTGGTAACTTATATTTTTTTTGTTATAAACGACGTTGATTGAAACCCATACATTGTCTTTTACACTTCTTAACAAACTTATTTCTTTTATTTACCCGATTTTCCGGTAAATTAGTGGATTTAATACTTCCTATCATTTTAAGATGTTTTATTAATAAACAAATTAAGGCAGTAAAGTTGTCAAGTATTTCATATATTTTTTTATTTTATTTGTGCACATCTCAACTTATGCCTATGGTATGATAAATAAATAGATTTAGAAATCTCAAAGAGAATTCCAAAAAGTAAAAACGATGACAACGTCTTAATATCTCCTATTCCAAAACATTGAAACGTAACCCCTACAACAGCCATGATATCTCGTACGGACGAGTCGATGAGTAACACCACCCAACACACTAACACTATCACAAATGCACAACACTTATCACACACGAGGAAAGTTCCGTTCCGGGTTAGCGGCTTACAAGGATCTCTGAACCGCTATATTTCAGACCCGTCTTTTATACACGATCTCGGACAGACAAAACGTCAATATCGAGTCTTTTTATCTCTAAATACCCGCTTTGGGAATAATATTCTGACTACTATTAAAACAACTAATTGTATTTTGTGTTCTCTTGCGCACGGTACCTATAGTAAAATAAAATTAAACTGTTGTAGGCTTTTTATAGAAATATTTGATTAAATATTTTTCCATTCTATGTTATCAACATATAGCTACAACTTGTAGCTATACATATAGATAAAGGGTCTATATAGGTGCCATGGTCATGAGAACGGTATCTTAAACGACGGAAATATGTGAAAAATAATAAACCTGATCAGATCCGTAGAAGTGTCCGTTACTTTTATATTTTTGGAATGGAAGTTTCTGGGATAAAAGTGTCCCTTATTAGTATAGAATGATATGATATGGGAACATAGTAGTAATAAATTAACAACATTTCTTATGTGATAAGAAGTTTCTTTAATTAATTTATAAATGAATACGTCATTAAAAAGCACACGAAATTTATGTGAAACAATATTAATACAAAAATATGTGCGCTCTTAATTAAAAACCTCTTTTTCTGATCAAAAAAGGGCCTTCGAGTCTCCCGCAAAGTTATTAATGTTTTCTTCAATTTAAATTGATTAAATAGTAAACAATTTTATTGACTTTGTAATAAAAATGTTTGAAAATTAAATTAACATGCAATTACTGAAAACCTTCATGTTAATTGTTGCTACAGAAAACAATGCATCAATCTCATTTTAAAAAGAAAATCGCTATAAAAGTTACGCCTCAATAATTACACATAAAGTTTTGCAATCAGAACTTTAGTCTCAGGGGCTAAATACTGCTTTTGTTCAGAAAATTTCTTTACCCTTTTCAACTAAATAATGCTCTGGCTTGATTTAGTCAATTGTGTTATTTAAGTAACTTTTATAGTTATAGTTTCTTTTATAGTTATAATATTTGAAGTTCAAAAATATATATTTAGAGTATAAAATTTTATTCGGTTTCATATATTACATTTAGTTCGATAGCAAAACTCATTAAATATTTTTTAAATTTCAACACTATCAATTTTGTGAAAAATGTTTAGTTCACATATATTGAAATAGATTCCTTGCATGATGTATAAAAAATCAACATGCATTTGAAATCGTGCCGCACACGAGGCTATGACTGAAAGCCTTTTGTACAGAGATTTTATCGTTTTCACACGGTGCACTCTATTTGCTGGAGATAAAAAGATGTTATTTGAGTTTTCAACAAACAATATTTTTGTGTGCTGAAAGTGCACACAAAAATATTTGACCGTTGAGCTTTATACCGCAAAATTATTAAACATGTCACTTTAGTTTTTTACTAGCAGCGGATGGATCGAAGTTAATCAGTCTTCTTTGTTTATTTTTATAAAATGAGTATGACTGGTAATAACAAAATGTACGGTATAAAAAATTATTAATTTTACACAAATGAATCATGTTAAAGACCTTGTAAAGGTTAAGCACCTGATAAATGACCGCAGATAGGGCTTAACGTCGCCGCCTCTTTAGTGATTTAAGATAGACCTGGTGGTCCATTTACAGAGACGCTGGGTACCACGTGCTATTTTGCCGCGAGCGAATGTGCCTGATGATCGGTTAGAAGAACAAGTGCTAGCTTTACCGTAAGCAGACTAACACTTGTCTCGGTGGCGCGTTGCGATACCACTGAGTAGCTATGTCTATAGATACGAGACCATTCCATAGGGTGACTGCTCGTCGGCCTATATAAAAAAAAAAAAAATAAAGCGACATGCATATGATTAAGAATCATCTACACTGTTTTCAAAATAGACCTATATGAAAAGATATTGAGTCTTATATACAATAGTCATCTTTGAATTATATGTCTTACATAAGATGATCCATGCATCGGATGGGCATGTAAGAAGTCGATCCACCCCCCAACCCGCATTTCACCAGCGATAGGGATTCGGTTCAATACCCACTAGTTACTTATTTAGTTGAGCATCTTAAACTTAAGCCACTTTTTCGTTCTTTTCTATTAAAATTTTTTGATATTCATTAGTATTAAGCAATAATTGTTTGTTTGGCCTCTTCCACTTTTTCTCAATTATGAGTGCCTGTAATTGGCGACCATATCTTAGAAGGTTTGGTTCATTGTAATTTTTTAATTTTTATTCTGTATGTCTGTTGCTGTTGGCATGCCTTGTGAAAAATAAAATCATATCACACGTTCATTATGCGATGAAATTGACCTGGCCTAGTGTCTAAACTTTAATAAATGTACTAAAAAAAATTTCCACTGCTTTGTTTTATTGATGATTTAAATGATCGATTTACTTAAAACTATAAAACGATAGTTTTAAAAAAAGTCGTAAAAATATTGTTGCAAAAGCATATAAAAAATATAAAATATGAGCCTCTACTTTAGGTTTGCAATACCTGCAATTCACGAAGTTCGTAAGTTCTTTGTTGAATACCCGTTCTATCCAAAACATTAGTTTGGTTGTTGCTCTGTTGATCACCAGAGTATACTTTCGACTAATGACAGTTATTCTGAACAAGAGTTCAATTAGTTCTGCCTAGGAGAAGCTAATTATTATGGTGTCATCAGCAAATCCCAGGTTGTCTATTAGTTAAAATTTTTATTATGGGATGCAAAAAATATCATACATCACATACATACATCCTCAGCCTGTGATAGTCACTTGCTGACATAGGCCTCCTAATACCTCCATCCATTAGGGGCTTGACCGTATCACCACTGGTCCAATGCGGGTTGGTGTGGACCGACTTCTACATGCCAATCCGACGCATGGATATCTACTTCAGACAATTGTGCATAAATTGCCTAACCAACTAGAGAAACAACAATGAAAATTTATCTTGAGTCCTTGCTGATTCGACCACGACCTCGTTTCTAGCACTGTTATACCACTAGGTGTACAGAGCGTTCAGTTCAGTGAAAAATATCTACAAGAGTCTTAATTTATCCTTGCAGTGATTTAATGTCATTAGATTGAAAATTATATCTATCAACTTGAACAAATACTTGTACTACAATCTGAACTAACCATAAATATTCACCGGATGAGTCATAAACTTTATCTTGATTTGGACCTTTATATTGGATAACTTAGCTTCACGATATAGAGGATGTAAGGTCTGTACAATTGGTCTATCTGATCATACAGCGCACTCTGCAATGTCCAGACTAAAGTGACTTAAATATTGGTATAAATAGAGTCAGTGCATTGAACCAGAGGTTTATTAGTTCACTAAAAACTAACTTAAAGCAGATATGAATCAGCAAAGCAAATATGCTTGATACTTCTTGACAGTTTAAATATTGATTTACGATTGGAAATCAATAATTATCGAGCAATAGCCTTAAACTCAGTTTTCTCCAAAATATTTGAAAAGTTAATCCACAATAATTTGTATCCTTATATTGAAAAATTTTATATATTAACAAACAAACAGGCTTTAGAAAAAATAAATCAACAAACTCAGGTCTATACAATTTCCTAGAAAAAGTAATGGATAGCCTAAATCAAATAAACAAGTTACAGCTATTTATGTGGTTCAAGTTTTTTATGTGTTCAAGGCATTTGATTGTTAACCATTCTACTCTATTCAGTAAACTAGAAACATATGGTATAAGAGGAAATGCCCTTGAAATTATAAAATCATATCTGACTAATAGACAACAAGTACCAGAAGTGACGAGGATATTAATGGCAGGAAAAAACATCACTCTAAGTATAATAAATATAATAAAATACCACTCTAAGCAGAAGTTTTGAATGGTGTTCCGCAGGGTAGTATAATGGGTCCCTTTTTGTTTATATCATATATAAAAGGCCTTTTTTTTTTTTTTTTTTTTTTCCCGTTGGAAAAATCCAGCTTACGGATTCCCGCCGCCAAAGTGAGGGAGCGAGGGATATGTGAGCTCCCGGACCAAGATGGAGCGGCCAGTATACCCACTAAAAACCAACGGTTGTTCCTTTCTCTTGTCGCTGTAGCCAGGGCCGCGGGCACTGATCACAGTCTTCGGCGACCCGGCGACGTGGCCCTCTCGGGCCTCTTCTCTCCGGGTGTGTTGGGACACCCGGAACGTCGCTTTAGGCGCCGTGCCGGAACAAACAGCACGGCGCTCCCTCTTGAGCCCTTCTCTGGGCGGCGGGCACCCTCTTGCCGGCCGCCCAGGGGCTCAGTGTCAGGGAAGGTTGCGCGCGTACGCCACTCTTCGGCGCCCTGGCCTTCTTCTGCGGATAGCCAGGGCGCTCACGGCCTCCTGTCCCTTTCCGCGGCCTCCTTCGGGCCATCACGTCCTCGCAGAAAGCAAGGACGGCGCCCCGACCTTTCGCTCTCTGCATCCTGCGCACTACGGCAGGAAGCGAAGGTCGTGCCCACGACCTACGCAGCTCTCGGCGTTGCTCGACCCAGGCTGGGCACTCTTCCAGCGCGTGCTGGGCCGTCTCTTCGGCATATATAAAAGACCTTCCCCAAGCTATTTCAAATCCAATGGTACTATGTGAGCAGTTACGAAAGCGACATTAATTACTCTTTGTCGAATATAATGGATTGGGTACATAGCCTAAAGATGTGTTGATAAAACTAACTTTATTATATTTAAAAATAATAACGCTCCAAAAGAAGATCTTGATTTAATTTATGCAGGTAAATAACTACAGAAAGTTGAAACCGCAAAATTTTTTGGATTACATATTGATTCAAACTTTTCCTGGAAAACTCACTCTGAATATGTAACTAAAAGACTAAATCAATCTTCATATGCTATCAAAGGTTGCCAATTTAAATTGTCTATTACGTGCGTATCATGGTTTAGTTACACCTATACTTCGACATGGAACAATATTTTGACTCCACCAACAAGGAACATATATTCAGAGCACAGAAAAAATGTATCAGATCTATATTTCGATTAAAGCCAAGTGAATCCTGTAAACAATACTAAAATAAAAGCATGAAAATATTAACTTTTCCTTTACTATACACTTTAGAGATTGCTGTCTATGTATAAAAGAACATTAATGAGTATGAATATATGTTAAGCGCAAGAAATAAAAGATTAAGATTAAAAAACTTTAAGACAACTATTTATGGCAAGAGTATATTTAGCATGCAAATTAAGATTTATAATAAACTACCAACTTGTATCAAGGATATAACGACGGTAATTGAATTTACATTACACATGTATATTAAGTATATTACTCAATAAATGAATTCCTGAATGCATAATGTTTCATGATCCAGATTATTTTTCTATTTTTTCTTGTACATGTTATTGAATTTTTTCATTTTTCTTTACACAATTATTAGAAAATCATTTAATTTGTAATTATTAATATTAATGCTAAATGTAAGATTTGTTTCAATGATTCTTTTATCTGTAAATTTTCTTACCCAGATGGGTGAAGTGTTTTGAACATCACTAAATATTGTATTTATTATTTTTATAACCACACTGTGCAAATAAATAAAGTGTAAATTTAAAAAGATATGCACATAAACAGCTAAGTTGAATAGGACTAAAAAAAGGAAAAACAAAAAATATAGTTCCTCCAAAATGTTTATATAATTAGAAAAAAAAGGTTATCATAAACAAGCCCTGTATTTAATCCAGAAATAATATTTGTTTTAAGTTTCTACATTATTTATTTTAATCACTTTTGTCATTAAGGATGTCTCTTGAGGGAGAGATCATTAATTCTAAAGATTTGGATCTTCGTTATCTTTTATTTAGTGGTTCATTGCCCTTACAATTTGAATTAATGCTAACAACTTAATGGACATTTAGATATTTTATCATTGACAAATGTATTTATTTCTGCTTAAATAACTTTGGGCCAATTCAAATAAACGAGACGACAATTTTAATGCTTAGAGGAATAATTTTACATGTTTCAATTTACTTGGTAAAAAATAATATTTGGGAAGTTAATATTTTTTGCATTGATAACATTTAAAGTTATTTGCTTGTATTAACAGTAATAAAAGTGTAAAGCTGCAAAGTTTCACACAGTTTTCGCAACTACGAAAGTGACCCGCACACTAAATCAAACTGTTGCCGACGTTACATGTCAGAGACGCCGTTTAAATCAAATTCATAAGTCATTGCCGACTGACTACTTGCTCATGAATACCAATCAAATAAAACGATTTCCGATGGAAGAGTATTATATGATCAACATGTAATGCTAAACTGTTCTTCTTTTTCGACGAAACATCATCAAAAATAACTTTAGGGCTAGGCCTAGCTCTGCCTAGGTCCCTAAACATATTTATATTTGTAATGTGTCTTTAAAGATATATAATTTAAATGTTATGCTAAAATTTTAGAAAATAAAACAGGCAGACAACAGAAGGCAATGCTAAGGTTTATTATTATATTGTCTTTTCGTATCGAGTTTGTTTCGCTGTTTGTAAGAGAGGGATAAATTGTTTCTTTAAACTGATGAAGATTTTTATCAAATTGTTAATGACTTAACAAATAATTAAAATTTATAACAATTTTATTAAGCTATAAGCGTTTGACTGAAAAGCGTTTGAGCGAAAAGAGCCTCAATTTTTCTATCATGCTATAAATTACTCTCTACACGAATACGATCATAAATTTAGAAAAAATGTTTATAGTGTTGCTTAGCTACTGATAAACAATACTATTAAGATTTTCTACTGAGTACTACTTTCTTTATTTGGTTAATCCCTTAGTTGGTCCCTAACTTACGATCTTAAGAATAATACCCACTTTTTGTTGTTTCAATATTTTTAACGTCTGTTTCTTTGTGATTTGTGTTGGTATCAAAATTTAGAGGAAATAAGAATTTTGACAGTAAAAACTATTTTATTTACCATTATTGCTGCTGTACTTGATCATAATAAAGCATTGATTGTATCGTTATTTATGCCGCAGCAATAAGTTCTAATCTCTTTAAACCAGGCTCTTCCCGCTGTTCAATTTATGAATATTCATGGTGCTTCTTTCATTGCGATCAAATCCCTTCCATTAGCAGACTGTATAAATGTTACCTGATTCAGACTAATACCCGAAAGGGATTTGAAAGAAATTTAATTTAAATTTATAGGTTAAGTTTATTTAAATTGTTTTATGTATCGTTGCTGGTGAAATTAAACGGATTAACTTCTTTAGGTTTTATAATAGTTTCAGTATCTAGTAAGGAAATATTTAATTAAAAGTGTCTTAAAATATATTATAAAATACATTAAAATAACAACAAAAATATTAGAATATTTTTTTTTTAAATAACAGTGATTAGTTAATGTGTAAATAACAATTAAAAAATAATATAACAATTTTTTATTAATATATTGCAGATATTTATACATTTATACAAAACTTTATTTAACTAATGATATTTTTATACAAAACTAACTAAAAAGTAAAGTAAACTAAGATATTTTACGCTAAAAAAGCTTGATAAGTTCATGAGCTCATTAATTAAGTTTTAATTAATTAGCGCTAAATAAAATAAAACTTCATAATCATGAAACCTAATCTTTCAAGCAAGTAATAACTTTATTTAAATTGCCACCCAGCGCGCTCGTCTAATTATATCAGGCGTTAAATTTTCTCCCGCAGCCTCGGTTCAAGCGAACATCACTAAATTAAATGAATGCTTTTATATGATGTTATGATAATCGTATCATTATTTTGTTAGGTAACTAGAACTTTACAGATTATATTACGTTCCTTACATTCATTTGGTATGAACAGAAAGAAAATACAATTTAAGATGTATTGTACATTTTTGTTATTTCAGTACAAATATAAAAAAATACATTCTTAGATTGGAATGGGTGAAACCCGATAAAAACCGTGATTCCGCAGTAGTATCTATACTGTACGCGTTATAATATAGAAACCAAATACAGCGTTCTTGTGGCTTAGAAATAATTATGTAAGAAGGAGTCTCAGTTCCCCTAATTATTTTTGGATAGACCAGCGTTTTAAGTGTATATAATTTACACTACACAGCAAAATTTTACATATTTAATAATAATATAATTATTTTAATAACATTTAATTTGCTTGTTTCTTAATCGACAGCTCTATACGTTTGCAGTTTACATTTAATTCGGGTTGAATGGTTATTTAAATTTTATTATGTATGCTATCTTGATGTTATAATAATAATGTTCTTCAGACGATTACGACTACGTTAGAGATAGGCGGCCGATCTACATTAGAGCAGCCAACTACGCAAGAGATATTATAGTGCAAAAGTGTACGCGAAGACACAGGCGCACTCTCTGTTCCTTTATACTCTCAAAGCCCGATGGGACGGATAACCGGCACGACCGGAGAGAGTAAGGCGCAGGATCGACTTTTTACTTGCCCATCTGACACATTGATCATCTTACCTTTCAGACAATTAGGTGATCGGCTCAAATTGCCTAAACCAACTAGGAAACCACAATAAAAAATGGTTGAGTCCCCGCAGAATTCAAACCCACGACGTTTCTAAAGCACACTCTCATACCACTTGGCAGTTACTTGATGTTGTATTCCTCTTGTACCGTTTAATATAACTATATGGCTTACAAGAGGTCGTGCTAGTCTTGTTATTTTATTTATTTGAATAAACTACGAAAAGTAGCTTCTAAAATATTTTGAAAAAATAAATCCGTGAAATTGGTAACTTGTACGACTTTAATTAAAAGGCTATAAATAAACACTATAGAATAGATAAATACACAAACATTCTTACAATATGGCAAAAAAATCAAGCTTCTGTTTACTTTTGGTAACGAATACATAGCGGCTCTAAATTGTTTATGATAAATTTGCACCCGGTACTTAATTGATTGTGTCCCAATCATTGAATAACTCCCTTAAACTTAGCCACCGGAGGAGTATAATTCACCTTTGCTTTATAAAACCGAGGCCAACCTTGCTATGAATAACAAATCTATAACTGTTTCTAGTGAAATAGAAAAATATGGGTCGATCATAACTGCCAAAAGAAGTAGATTGTCGTATGGGTCCGATGAAAATGTAGGAAGCTGATCCTGGTAGTCAAGACTAGCCCTCAAGATCCTATCCCCTACAGGTCCTCGCTTTGTCATAACGATTCAGTACCTGCGGCCTCTTTTTAGTTTTTATTTAGTACACCAGGTTTTTTTAGAGCACGTACTTATTAGATATAAAGAAGTTTTATCGCGTTGGTTGTCTAATTTATAAGCATCCCTAAGGAGCAATTTATCGTAGGTTACAATATTTACGTTCATACTGCCGAGATGAAAAAGCAGCGGTTTTAGTTATAAAATAATGAACATGTAATAACTATCAGATATTTATTGAATTTGTATAGAATAGTTTATTATTTTTACTTTATTTTACCGAATTACGAACAGTAGTTAAATATGTGGTACGCTACAGCTGAGTCAATCATGGGACTACGTGTTAAAATATATAATATTTAATAGACCCTCTGGCGTAACTTTTGAGGTAACTAACTGCTACGCCGAGCAGGTCGTCACATATACTCAACCTGTAGAAAGAAAAAAGTGTCAAGAATATTTATTTATCTGAAATGATACTCCAATAAGTAAGTAATAGGTATTTATTGTATCAAACAAGGCAGGTTTTATTTTAACGTTATTGCACTAATAAAATAAAAGGAATATTGTTCGTTACTAAGAAACTTGTTAGAACTGCCTGCCTCGAATTGTCAGTAAAGATTTAAGAATACACGGGTACGATGAAATCCTTTCTGTTTTACGACGACAGCTGATCGGATGTCGAGATGCCTTATAGGGACGTAATGACAGATGGGGATAAATATTTTACGACCCATATAGGAAAACTTGCAGATGACGATTCCTTACAATTAATGAGGTCATTTGTTTGGTATTTAAAAATAATATAAATTTTGAAATCTAATTTAACAAACTTAGTAAAAACGCATAAGTTACTAGATATTATATAAACAGATGACACCATGAAGTTTTTTATGGATTATTAAAAGTTTTACGAGCTATAAAGAAAAAATGGAGATGACGAAATCTTATATTTTATTCGGGTATTGACTATATATACACGTATTTTTCTTTTATTTGACAATGAAAAGGTCGTGTTATATAAAATTTTTGGCCGACTTTCAAAAGAAGGAGGTACTCAATTCGGAGTGTATGTTTTTTTTGTAAATGTTTGTTCGTCGCTTCGCTCCTAGTTCTCCGATTTTGCTCATGTTCTTTTTAAATGATAGGTATTAGCTGTCACTTGTTCTCAATTTTTTTATGCTTTTGAGATACATGTTAATGACATTTAGAATTAAGAAGTAGTAAAATAGACTGACAATAGCATGCTGCAATAAATAGATCGACCTAAATTAATTGTTAACGCATAATAACCTTGAATTGCGACAATATAAGGACTATGTTTGTCTAATGATACCCATAAACATTTTGGTGTAATATTTAAAAAAAATCATTGATAAACAATAAAAATAAAAGCCATTTGTTTTTATTGCTTACAGGCAGACGAGCAGTCGGGCCACCTGATGGGAAGTGGTCACCGACGCCCATAGACATTGGCAATAAGTGGTATCACTAACGCACTGCCTACTGTGAGACATAGGATGTTGAGTCTCGTTTACCCAGTAAATACGCCGGCTAAAGTGCCCTCAAACCGGAACACGGTAGTGTTTTCACACTACTGCTTTGTGGTAGAAATAGTCACCGTGGTGGTACCAACCAAGACGGTTCCCTGTAAAAAGGGGACCAACCACCTATCACCGGCATTTAAAAATCTTTATTTTATGTGCATAAAACATGTCTTACACGGAATTTTGATTAAATTAACACCGTTAAAGACATCATAGATATAAAATGCATCGGTAGAAATCTCGAGGTCGTATCAAGGAGTAAGCACGTTGTTATATTATGTCGCTGCTTCATCATCATCAGCTTGAGTAAATCCACTACTGGACATAGGCCTCCGCTTCTCCATTTGGAGGTTTTTGGACAATGACTCGTCCAATGCGGGTTAGTGGATGGACCGACTTTTTACATGCCCATCTGACGCATGGATCATCCTACTTTTCAGACAATTGGGTGATCAGCCCAAATTGCCCTAACCAACCAGGAAACAACAATGAAAGATTGTTGAGTCCCGACAGGATACGAACCCGACCTCTGGTTTTTAAGCATACGCCCCTACCACTAGGCTGGGAGTCAGTCAATTGCTTATATTATACTGTTTGAAGCCGTTCATATATTTTGGTAAAATTCAATTATTATTTTAAATAATATTTTCAGTATTTTTTTATTTTTGATAAAATTATAAATTCACAAATTACTTTTTATCCTACAATATTTAATGATAATATAACAAAATGTGGCGTATGTGCAATGGTAAATAAGTAATAGGTTTTAAAGTGAACCCTGCCAAGTCGTTATACCAAATAACACTAAGCGAGATTAAACTTCCAAAATAAATTGACCGTGCAGGGCAAGATTGTGTAAGCATTTTCTGGTCCACAAAGATACCTATATATAAGTTGGTTTATCTTTTGTTGTCTATTACTGATTTTATATCCTTTTTTCTCTGTTTAATTGTAGCGAAATAAAGTGGGAAAATTGAGTTTTTATTTTTAAATTGATAAAATAACGTTTATAACATTTATAGGACCATTAATGTGTAAATCTTGTTCAAAAGAAATATTTAAAATCATTTTTATACTATTAACAACACAGATAATTTACAAATAAGTTATGATGCCTAATTATGAAAAAAATAATAAATCCTAGAAGAATTATTATATATATGAAAAAATGACATTTTCAATAATAATAACTTAAATAAATAATACTTATAATATAATAATATAAACATGAATAACTCTGACAAGATATGTTTTAAAACTTTCTCGCTCTCAATAAATACGTAGTTTTATTGTATTTTTTACAAAGCAAGTAATAATTTCTAAACAATTATTATAAAAGTAGTACTTTTATATTGCCGGACCCATAGGACTAGTCCACATGACTCCAATTGTGTAAAGGTCGGATCGAGTCATTCGACGATTAAGTATGATTACTCAAAGGACCCTCGAAAATGTTACGATATATTACTTCTAGCAACGAGACAATATTAAAAGGCAGATAAAAGGTAGATTTGTAAATAGTTACTTTACTAAAGCTCATTGATTGCATGTCGAGATGCTACGTTTTTTTTATTTGTATACATTGTGTCATGTTTAATTATTTAAAAACACGCCACTGATTTTGACCCAGTTTTTAAAAGATTGAATTAAAAAAAAAGAGTACTGATTCAAGGGAAACGTTTATATATAATCCATGGATAATATTGTAGAAAAAATGTAATAATTGCATCTAATTACAATAAATATTTCCGAAAATATTACGGACATCAAAATTGCACCCGATGCGAAGCCGAGGCGGGTCGCGTGTTGCAAAGAAAATTTAACTTCCTGTTTTCCCTTATATATTAAAATAATTATTTTTATTGTTCTGGTTTTATAAGTAGGACATCTATTATAAAGTACCTTCACACTTGATTTGTAGTCAACCAAAATTGATCGTAATGCTATTTTTATTTAAAAGCTGATACATATATCTTAAATTTACATTTCATCACTAAGACGGAATATTTTTTTTTATAACAGCTAATAGGCAAACGAGCAAGACGGGTCACCTGATGGTAACTGATTCACCACCGCCCACGGTCACCAGCGACGCCAGTGCGTTACCTACCCTTCAGGTAAGATTATAATAATAATGGGGAAGACCGTTGATGGCAACGAATTCCAGAGATTTACTGTGCGTGGCAGATAACTATGTTTAAAACACATTGTAGTGGAACGCCAACCATCCAGATGGTGCAGATGATAATTCCGGCAAGACGGTTGGTTGCGAAAATCAGCGGCTTCTGTTAATTTGAACAACTCTTTGGAACACTACCCATTGTAAATTCTGTAAAGTATGAATAGGGAAGTTAGATCCCTACGCAGTGCCAAAGGATCAAGCCGATCGGCCCGAGACAATCCGAGATGCCCTACGCTGGATTCGGTCAAATAGAAATAGCTGATAGCCCGGAGCACCGGCCCAAAGGTGGCAGACACAAGTTTGTTACGTCACTCATCGAAGTGATCCCGAGAGATATTGCTGCGGCCGAATTACAGTTCATCCACAGTACTGTTATCCGCATAGCAATGAATACCACTGGTATGCAAAAAATCATTGATGCAGAATGAACGATGTCGGGGATTACACGCAGCCTTCGGGAACAACAGCATTTACGGTCCAGGGGGTCCGAGCATGAGCCGTCAACGATGACCTTAACTCTCCGTTCAAATGGGTTCGAGGCGAGAGGTCAGCATTAGGTCCAATAAGTAAGGCGAATGGTCTTCCACATCCAGCACACGTGTGGGGAGACGGTACCATCTGCGTCAGACCATTGGCAATGGCAAAATCGTAAGCAGACCTTTCCGCATAGTCAATACGTATTGACCCAAGCCAGTCAGAGTGGTGGGCATTAAAGTCGCCCAAAACCACAATTTCTGCGGTAGGAATCTGCTCAAGAATTTTTTCAGTGGATACCTGCAGGTGCTCGAAGAGCCGGTCAATTTCCGAGAGTCCGAGACCTGTATAGGCACGCGTAGACCCGAATGTGATCCTCACAATCGACGCGCATCCAAAGGATCGACAGGTCTCTGCCTTCAAGACTGCTGAGCCTACGGTAACAAATTCCTTCCCTGACGTACACACACATGCAGGCGCGGGGCACAAAAAAGTAGCAGTATACGCCGGGTACTTTAGATATGAAGTGTCCATCGGGGAGGAAATCTGCGTCGCCGTCAAGTAACAGCAAATCTGGCCTTTCCTTATTGAGGTGGTGGTGGACGGCATTTAAGTTCGAGTGAAGTCCCCTTATGTTAGAAAAGTCCACTGCTAAAGTGGAGGGGGACTTCCTCGTGATTGGGCTCAGTTTGTACCCAGCAGCTGTAATTAACGACGCTTGATGTGCTACTCCCCCCTCCCCAGAATACGATGGGCAGCCTGAGCCAGAGCGAGAGTATTGCATCTCTCGCTCTCGCTCAGAGAGGGATTCTCCAGAATCTAAGAGACTGGTACCCTCCTGGGGTATTTTATTTGTATAACTCGTCGCCATTACAAAAAGAGCATAAAGGGTGGGGAAGGAAAGGAAAGGAGAAAGGTCACTGAAGAGGGTGAGGAATTGTGGTACATAGAATAAAAAGACAGGAAGGGGCCAACTGATACTCATTCCCACACGCAATAGCCCCTAGAAAATCTGTTGCGCTACGTGTAGTATAATGAAAGTGCCAGTTGCTATTTTGGCCTCGAGATAGAGGGATAAGTGATAAGGGCGCCGGGACTCTCACTCATCAGTCGAAACGCGATGGCTTCTTTGAGGCGCCCACTTCACGCTGATTTTCTGTTAGAGAGTAGTGTTTCACCGGTCGATCGTGCCCGTGCTACAGCGAACTGTACACTTGGTTCACTAACGTAAATAAAGTCTAAAACTTATGATAGAACATAATAGTAGCCAATCGCAGGAACTATTATATCTTGACCGTCATTTTAAATAATATTATACATCTAATCAATTCCAGACTACGGCTGCGGCAATCTATTAGAGCCAACTATTCAGATATATTATAGTGCCCAAAGTAGGGCAGTAAACTTGACAGACAGACTTGTTAAGAACCCTACGTTGTCTGTATGTAGCTTACAATGAAGATGTAAATACTACTGTTTTGATTGAAGGGTATTATAGATAGCGTAAGTAGTGCTTTAACAAACAAATGCATACTAAGTCAAAGGGCCGCTGTAAATTAGTGGCCCGTCCGAGCAAGCTTACATAATCTGACCTTGTCCAGGCAAGAAAGGGTATGTAAATACGTTTTCCGACGTAAGAAAAGGTATCCGGCCACTTCGCTTTTCCAGTAAAACACAACAAGACCAACATTGCTTTCTATTGTTCTTTGTGTCCGTGATTTTAAACCATAAGTTATATTATACTAATATTACTAGTGGTAGTAGTTTTTGAATATCGTATTTACGTCGTGATTTCTACAAACTGTGAACGTTAAAAATAATTAAATGCAATTTTGATATGGCTCATTATAATATATATCGATGTGAATTAATTTTATTTCTTAGTTATAGACTTAGCTGTTTTATTTAGACCCTAGAATATTTGCTCATGCCATAAATTTTTTTTAGTTCTCAATACCCTTAATTTAAACTCAAAACTAATTAAAACATCTTTATTCGATATCAACGTTCACACTTGCTTTTTGATTGTATATATATTGTTATACGCTACCCTCGATGCGGAGAAGGATGCCTCTGACTTGAGAAGAACCGATGAAAGTCTTACTAGACTCTAACGAACGTTGACCTTGAAACCGGAAATCAAGAAATATTTTTACACTACTACTCCTTCCTCCCTTTATAATAATCTAAATCGCTAATAGCTATGTATATTTAAGTTATTTTGAAGTAACTATAACTTAACTACTAATGTATCTCATACTACATAGAAATAGAGTCTAGATACTATTAACAGATGGACATAGGTTTATGGCTTCTCAAAACTGTGCTACTTTTGTAATCAAAGATATTGAAACCTTTCTTACTCCCCAGAGATTTTAAACGTTTTATTATGCTTACTCGCCGTTCTTTCATTATTTTTAACTACTCTGAAGATTGGTTAAAATAAGATGAATGTTTATGCCTTATAAATTCAATAGAAGAATAAGTTTTTATCAATCATCTTGAAATTCAATTCTTTTTTGTATTAGGTTATAAACATCGATTTCAAGACGATTATAGATATATTACATAAAACATTATTAAGAACTATCAAACTCATTAGAATTGGTTCTCATATCTCTCTCAGTATAGGTTAAACTTGCCATTCAGAAGAAACGCTAAATGTCATTAAAGTCTATTGTCAAGCGTATTTCTATGATGAAAATCAATAATTCTATCAATAATATTGTGTTAAGATAATTCATTTATTATCCATATTTTGAAATCAAGTGTCAAAGATAATAATTTGGTTTAAGTAGACTTATACCATAGTAATAAGTTGCAAGTTAGACAAGCAGACGTTTACATGCATTCTAGAGTAATTATTTGTACTCTAGATTGACCAAGACTATTCACTGCAATTAAATGACACGTTCCACTTGCTTGTATTATTATATCTTCAGAGCCAAATGACAATACATGCTATAAGATAGATGTATTTTCTTAAGTAGAATTATATAAAAACTATGAATTAAAATATGTTTATTCAATTGAAGGATGCATATAAAATTGCTATCTTCAATTAAAACTTGTTCTTGTGTAATTATGACAAAATTAATTAAATAAAAATTAATTTTTCAAATTGACCTAAATTAATAAATAAAACAGAAATGATTAAGTATTTATAAATATATATATAATATAAACATAAATATTTATTCTTAGTCAAAATAACTGAAAATCTTTGATAGTACCATAACATCATAAGTCGTAACAAGTATTTAATTGTTTAAGGAATATAAATAAAGTGTATAAAGTGAAACATATGATAATTTTAGCAATGTATTATTATTAATAACTGCAAAGTTTAGACTTAATTAAATTTTAAAATTTTATTTGATAATTATAATGCAAAATATTTTAATCTTTTATTAGATTTTAATTATGTTTTTCATAAAATTATTCTGATATAAACTAGATATTTTATATTTTCATAAATATCCACTAAGCTAGTTTTGCGCATAAAGTTACCATATTACTACACACTATTACAATTAGTTGAATTGCATTTTTAACAATGCAATTTACCAAATAAATTTTTGCACACAAAGTTTTTTAGTCTAAACATGGCTTACTTTTTTAAGTTGACATTACAAACTTGTTGTTAGATTTAAAAGTTACAACCGAGTAAGTAATTAAAAAAAATCATAAGTATTTTTACAAGCGCAGGAACAAAGAACACCACATCATGTTACGTACTTGATACGAGGGCGGCATTGAAAATTTCAGGGAATCAAGAAGTGACATAAAAATACTATTTAAAATGTATTTATTGCTTTTCAAAGTAATTTCCGCGAAATTTGACATATTTTTAATACTATGGAACTAATCATTGAATCAACCATTTCATTCGAAAGGTTCGGTCTCCAAAATAAGCCGTTTTTAGGCAATTTATTCTTTATGTCTGACCACGCAATTTATTCTTTATTTTAGGGAAAATATAGAAAACATTGAGCTCAAGCCGGGGCTGTACGGGTGTGGTCTAATAATTCTATGTTTTCTTGCTCTAAAAACTCTTTTGTTCTGTGGGCGGTGTGAGAACTCGCATTGTCGTGATGGAGGATGATGCAGGAGTTGCAGTTCTCTTTACGGAGTTCAAAAACGACCTGTGGCAAATAAATGCTAGCATACCATTCTGCATTAACCGTTCTTTGTCCCTCAAGAGGAATAGTCGCAATATGGCCGATTTTGGAGACAAACGTGGCCACCATTTTTGCAACACTCCGTGAACGAACAATTTTTGTTGGCTTTAACTCATTTTCGAATACCCAAACTTGTGACTGGTTTTTTGTTCCGGGTTCGTACGCATACATTAACGATTTGTCACCTGATATGATGCATTTGACGCAGCAATTGACGACCCTGACGGAATCTTTCGAGAGTTCTGACACAAAAGTAACGCGAGCCACTTTTGCTTTTCACAGAAACGAGATGCGGTATGCATCAGGAAAACAACGTTTTTATACAATTGTTCATGCAAGATTATTTGTATTTGACTCATGCCAATGTCTAATGTTGCTTGAATTTTGCGTTATGTCACATGTCGATCTTCCTTAATCAGCTTACGCACAGCAATAACGTTTTCTTGTGTGACTATAGTTTTGGACGGCCTCAACTGAATTTAAACGCGACGATGTCAACGTTTAAATACAGCAAATCAACGATAAATTGTGTTTTTGGATGGAACTTCATCACCAAATGCAAAAATCATCCGGTCAACGTACTATTTTGTGTTAAACCAAAATAAACTCATAATAAATCATCGCTCTTGAGGAGGATGAAAGAACCAAGGAGTTTGCAATTAAAAGATTTAAGATGACAGGAATAGTGGAAATATTCCATTCCCGATACTTTTAGTGCAGCCCTCGTAAGCTGTGATAGATAATAATTTTCAAAGAATTTATGTTAGCTTTGCAATTGAATTATAATAGGTATTTTCCTTAAATAACTCTCCAATAAAGCGCTTATAAACAATCATCAAAAATATCTATATATTATTTTAAAAAATTATAAAAGAATTGTAAGCTCTTATGGAGTAACATTTTCTTTAAGGTTAACTACATTGACTTAGCTGAAGGTTGTAACCTACGACACGTTTATTTTATCTAATAATTACACTAACATAGTTAGTCAGCACAGTATAGTTTTGTGAAACAGTAAGAGGTTGTGTTTCCAGTCCACTTTTGAATAAAATCAATATAAATTATATACAACTTCTTTAAAAATGTGTGTGGCTTGTTTCTATCGGAAAACGTAAACATGAATCTATTTTCAGATGCTTTTGTGGTTAATACGGCTAACATCATCACTATAAAGTGACATGCAAAGTGAATTTCGAATCAAGTACGCCAAAATGATAATTAGTCTAACCTAACTGCCGTTTTTGTTTCATAAGTTTTAATTTCTTAAATATTTTAAGACAAGTTACAAATTTTGCTAGAAATATGACCAACCTAAAATAAAGAAGTTTATTAAAATTTTTCTGTAAAGCAAACCCCGTCTCAGACTGACTTTATTTTCAAAATTGTAAGATATCCTTTAAAATGATGTTCTAAAAACCATTTCTTACTTTATAATACGTAAGCGTCTCTATACAACATCTTCGGACCGCAGCCAACAAACGAGGCTCTGGCAAACCACCCACCAATTGCATTGGACCAGCGAGGTAGTACAGTCCCAAACCCCCTTATGAAGAGAAAAACGCCCCATCCCCAGTTCCTGGAAGCCTTGCTATTCCTGAACAAGGTTGCGCTACGGTAACGGCAGGGGGCTATAAATCTCCGGAGAATGTGAGGGCTAAAAATCCGACTACTGCAACTAACAACGGAGGTACGCAACGGCTAGTCAGTAGGCCCCAATTAAAGAAAAGCTGAAATACATAAGATGTTCCTTAAAACAAAATGTTCCTTAAAACAAGAGGGCTATTCTCAATGAATTCGTCCCATAAGATACAGCCCATAGGAAATTGAAGTGTCAGTGCCCCAATACTATGACCAAAAATTAGATAGACTTTATTATATTGGAATAAAAGCGCAAATTCAGGGATCAATGATCTTAAGGACCGGAAGTGATTACCGACTTTTAAGAGGCAACTGGTCTACAAGCTTGAAAGGTCCCGATTGATGAAGTCTACGCCGATACTACCGATCTAATCTGCTCCAGATACTACCGATCTAATCTGCTGTCTGCTATATCAGACTAACCTGGAAAATAGGTTTACTAAATTGAGAAATACAATCGATATGGACGTTGACAAGGAACTCGATCGAGTGGTTTGAATTCATCGGAATAAGGGTCCAAAACTCTGCGGTCTGCGAAATACGGGCGAAAAGTCTAAACTCTCAAGAGTCACTGAATCTCTTAGATACGCATCGTAATGATCCAACCGTCAATTCGTTAGAACAGCGGGATCCGGAATGACAAGACCATCTTCAAGCTGGTGAGATGGGACCTCCGCCACCCAATACACTCTCTATACAGAGAGTAAGCAAATCCGGGCGTTCAAAGCCTCGTACATTAGCTTGGAAGACGTTGTGTAACGAAGTTGACTTAAGCAAACGTAGAAAAGAGATAAAGCCATATTGGAGAAATATCGACCGATTTTACTCCTAAGTCACGTCTATAAGTTATTTTCAAGAGTTATCTTAAATCATCTTGCACGAAACTGAGCCTCGAGAACAGCCCTGGCTTCGGAGGAGCTATACCTCTTTCGATCACATCCACATAATGAGGCAGATTATTCAGACAAGACGCATGAGTATACCCAGCCCCTGTGCATGGCAATTGTATTGTATTTGTTTTATATTTATAGATTTAATATTGAATTTAAAAATATTTGTAATTTCACTGACCATAGTCATTAAAGTAAAAAATTGACGTAACCTTTTTAAGTTGAAAAATTTTCGTATAAATTTATAAAACTGACTTAGGTGGCATGCGTTCCAACTAAAGCTTTATAATTAAATATATATTCAAATTCAAATTCAAATATCTTTATTCAATAAAGAAAGTGTAACACTCGCTTATTGATTGTCAAGGACGCTACCACCGGTTCGGAATAGGACACCTCCGACCTGAAGAAGAACTGGCGAAAGAAACTCAACGGGCCTATTTTATCATCTTTTAAAATAATCAAATACATATTAATTTTCTTATGAGCTACATACAGTTCTATCATACGTATATTATACTTGAAAAAGTCTGGAGCGAGCATTCCAACACCAGGCTGTGTTATTATTTATAAATTCATTTATGTTATAAAAACCTTTAACACATAAACGTTCCTTTACTACTTTTTAAAATTTATTAAAAGTTAAATTCTGAACGTTTACTGGGATTTTGTTGTAAAAGCGTATACATTGTCCCGTAAAGGATTTACTTATTCTTCGCATTCCAGCTTGAAGAATTAAATTATGTTTCTTTCTAGTATTTATGTTATGTGCATCACAATGTCTGCGAAAATCATTTCAATTTTTTTTACATACATATTATATTATCAGATATAAACTAGCAGAACTTGTCACGCGTTGCTGCGGCTAGGATTTACTTATTTTACATTGTAATAAATAATTAAAGAGCTTAAGATAAACGGAAAGAGAATATTAGTCATGAGGACTACCATGTTTTATTAGATAAATATAATTTGTAAAAAAACAGTGAACACGATGATGCTACCGTAAGACAATAGGTACAATTAAAAATAGCAGTGGTATAAAAATCGAGTGGATTGGTATTTAAAGTAGACATACTGTAGACGATTAATTGAGATATTTCTTGTGTTAATATCGTTCAAAATTCTATTTAAAAGAGTTTATTTTAAAAACTAATTTTTTTATACTACTTTTGTACTAAATTGTTATAATTTGAATGGATATGGAGCACTACCCCGAAAAACATAATTTTAATGTTTTGGTTACATGGTTATTAAAAAACAAAGAACAAAAGTTGATTACATTCGTCACAAGCGTAAGGAAACAACTATCGTATGATATAATAAATAACGAATATACAGTACCTTCAATCCTATCCGCCGTTAAATATGTCTTAAAAATATTTATATTGTGTAGGATAGAACATCACTTTTATTAATTTTGCTCTGTAAAAAATAATTTTGAATTTTTACATTTTATGTTGTTGGCGCGTGTTAAGAAGCTATTTTATTCATTTTTTTTTTATGGCCTGCTATAAAATAGCGGCGTTGTAAAATTGTATTTTTGTTTTTAACAATAGATAAAAATTATTATAAAATTAACTAACCATCATGAATAAATTTTTAATACTTTACAAATAAAAAGTTAATACTATTAAACAGCGCTATCTATTGACGCACTCAACGCAATCAATAGATATTGCCAACTGTCACAATCGTTTTGTAGCTAGCATTTTGTATCAAATCGATTGGATAGAAAAATAAATTGTTATAAAACATTATTGCGAATTATAATTAAGATGTGCATGTTGGATCAAGCTATACTATTTAAACCAATCGTCTAAATGATACGTTTAATGATTCTATCGCGGACAAACATCGTAACATCGATTGTTATGTATATTTATTAAAGTTGAACGCTTCGTGTAGTACCAAATTATTAATGTTCCTTTTTATAGAATCTTTCCCTTTGTTTACTTCCTTGTTTATTGTTAAAATTACAACCTAAAATAAGAACTCAAATTGATATTTACAATATAACAATTTATATTATAACAATTTTCTTTTTTATTTTAAATAAAATAAGATAAAAGTTTGTATGCGCTCTATCTTTTAAAGAATTATATTAAACTGTAAGAGGATTTAAGTTAAATACTCGTTGCATTTTACTTCGGCGGAATTCCTTTTAATGTATGTCTCCTTACGGTGCTTTTATCTGCTATAGGATCAAAAATATATTGGTTTTATAAATCTACATTAATTTTATTATTGGAATACTTTTACATACGTATCTACTATTAGACAGTTATTTTTTCAAAATCGTTGCTCAAAATACCTTCAATAAAATAAACTGCAATGTCATAAATGAATATCATCGCGTATTTAGCTTTTAATATTTAAAAACACCCCACAATACCAAGTAAAAGCTTAAAAAAATACGATTTTCTAATGAATTTTCAGAAATGGAGTGGTAGTTTTTGTGCAAATAATATGTATATTCAAAGAATTTTAAATTGAGATGGCAAAGGGGGGGGAGGCACCTGTGTTTGCAAATAATAAAACTTAGTCGCTAAATTTAAGTATAGTCTGAATTGAAATAGCCAAAAATTATGTTGAATGTATGTGTGAAACACAAAATGATATGTTGTTGCAATTCTTAAACATAAACTCTTAATTCTATGTACACTTACAAGAATAAATATTGAAACCTACTTCTTTGATTAACTTACATGTTCAATGACTGCAAACAACAACTTTATCTCCCTTAGTTCAGTTAAAACGTTTGACGTCCGACTGCTGAATGTCCTACTTTCAGTGATAATGTTTTGCGGTTCTAACTACTTCGTATATCGATATCATTTAACAATGGATAATAAAAGCAGAGTAAAGCACAAAAACTATTCGTTGTATTAAACTCTGTCGTTTTATAACACAATTTTCTACAATAATATACAAGATTTTTAAATAAAAACTGTGCAAAAAGTGATTAAATACGTAAGAAACATATCTGTTTAAATTCTCATCTAATATAATAAGAGAGACATCTCTTTTCATCAGAAATGTATCTTTATACCGGACGTAATTGAACTTAAAGATATATGAAAAATTCTATGTAAGTTTTATTTATACAGAAAAGGACATAAATTCGTTGGGTCAAAAATGTGACATATGTATGCTGTCGTCATTATAGTAATATCCTCCGGTGAGGTGAAAATTAACACGGACTGAGAGAAAGTTAAATATACGTCAAATGTGATAAGCTCTTAAAATGCAAAAAATAAATAACACATAACCAATTAAATACTTTTAAAGTGATATAATAACATATGACCGACTTCAAGCTGAATGCTACCATTTTGCGCTATATAAGCGAGTGCTAACAAGCCACCTGCAAAGAACGACATTGCATTTTTAATCTCTAATATCTCTTTAGGTATTTAATTAGTCATATTGTCATATATGAATCTTTTTATGCACATATAAGATTTTTTTAAATGTTTTAACGTATATATAAACTTACACTAAACTACTTTAAATGAGCTTTGAATATGCAAGATTACTATTTTTAAAAATGTTTCCATTAAAATAGTAAAATATTCCATAAAAAGTAGATAGAAAGCTTTATGAGCTCTCTAAACAGTCAATTACTTTATTATTAATAATGATTTCTCTACAAAAGCTACTACCAAAAAGAAAGATTATTATGTACCCATAAAACAACCATGAAAGAGTCAGCCAGTTAAATTATCGGAAGAATAAATTATGTATTAAGACATTGAAAATAACGCGAGGCCCAATCGATACTAATATTATAAATGCAAAGTTAATTCTGTCCGTCTCTACTGTCTAAACCATTTAACTGATTTCAATAAAATATGGTATATACTTAAAATTTTAAAAAAGGGCATGAACTATTAAATAATACGATAAAAGTGGTTGAAAGAATTGACTTGAAAGCTTAAATGGAAATTCGTCATCGGCGAAGCTAAACCCATTAAACGTTGTGTCTAATGTCTATCATTACATAAAATTATAACACCTCAATCATAGTACTATACATACATTATAAACGAAAACATCTCATGGTCATCATGCTTATTCCACGCGGACGAAGTCGCGAGTAACAGTATTAGGTAGTTACAGACAACATTAGTTAATGAAACAAATAAATGAAATTAGAGTATTTGTTGTCATCATCACAATAACCGTTTTTAAATGATAACATTGTGATATAGGAAACATGTAACACAACAATATTTTCTTAATTTATCGTTTGTCTGTCTAATTATTCTGACTTTCACTGGAAGATAGCTAAGTAGGTAACTAGGCTATTTTGTATAAAAAACAATTTTTTTTTCATCACGCGGACGAAAACGCGGGTGAGTTAGCTCATAATAACGCAGTTTTATATCTATAAATAAATTTAATTTCTTCATTTAAGTTTTTCATCAATGTCTGTTTTTTGGTTTGCAATGATCCCTGAAAATATTGCTTCATAAATTTATAACATGTAATTAAGCCAGGCCCAACTAAACAGTACTTAACTTCAAAGGAATATAATGAGAGCTTTATTCGTACGGTGAGCGCGGATGACGTGTAATTCCACTGAGGGTCTATTCTTAACTAAATATTATGTCGGTGACGGTTAAAGCTTGCCTATAACGGTTAATTTTTATAATAGTTAAACGATTTTTATGTTGCACTAAATTTTGTATTAATTACTCAATATAAAAATCATGAGTTTAATCCACATACGAGCAATGCAAAGTATTCACTTTAGAAAAGTTTGGTAAACTTTTCTATATTATTGTAGTTCTATATATTTAGGACAAACTTCTATTTATACATTTGGTGAGAAAAGATTTTTCTTCATAACTTTTCGAAAAAGTTCGTATATATAGTATACTCTCTCAAAAAGCTTCATTATCTCTATAATATATACAATAGGGTGTCCCTCATATGATAATTTTTTTTTTTAGTATTTCGAAACGCATACCCTCTACTTTTTTTATAAATGCTAAAACTATAGATATAAAATTTCATAGTTGTAGCACAGCCCGTACCGACCGAGCTCTAAAGTTTAATAAGAAATGGTGTTTGGGCCTGACATTCTGGTTTGATCCAAAACTAATTAAAATGCACCAAATAAAGTAAATGTGGGTAAAAATAAAAAAAGATCAAAATAAACTTTTATTAAAACACAAATTATAATAATAATTAATTAGGGCAGCTTTTCCTTAGTGTTGTTTTTTTACAATCTGGATACATATTCTATGTTCCTGAAAACAACGCAACAAAAACTGATTTTGCTCTTCTTCAGCCGTGATAAGTCCATTAAAATCTTGTATTAATTTAACAGCTCTTTCAGCAATGTCATTTATGACCTTCAAACGACTTATTCGTCTTCTAGTTTCCAAAAAAGCAGGGTTGTGACCCCAAGAAGATACATCTTCTCGTAAAAAACTGTCATCGATCTGCAGTGAAGATAGATATCGTTTGCTTCTTTGAGTCACAATATCATCCAGCGTCATATATGAAAGAAAAAAAAGCAGTTCAAATAAGCAAAAACTAAGCCACGAAACTGAAAAAAAGAAACAAGAAAATATGAATCTTACTAAACAAATTTTGCGTAATTTCTTCTTTCGATGGGACATAGCGTTTAGCGCAATATGAACTTTCGTCTCTATTTAAATTATTAATGATTTTTGTCTTGGTTTTGGAATCAACTTCTTCATCAAATAGAGATAGCATGACTGTTTCTTCACACAAAGAACCATAAATGATGAACAAACTTGCTTATGGAGGCCTTGGAACTTGTCGCGTCTACTTTTTCATATTCTTTTAAAGCTTTCAAAAAGCGCAAGTCTTGGTTAGGTGCTTTAATTGCCGCTACGCATTCGAGCCGAGACCTAGTATACAAGGTGACGATAAATGAGCAAACATCTTGTAGAGATTTTTTGACCTTTGCAAAAATTTTGAGTTGCGATTGAAGCAAACATATTTTTATAGAATAGAGCGCTCTCGCCATTAATCGCGCCCGATGCAAAGCTCAGGGGGGCCTGAGCATTATTTTATTTTCTGGATCTCCTCCTAAAAACACAACGCATAGTTCCAACAATTCGCGGTAATCGTCTCCAATAAAAGTTTTGTCCAGCTCATTCTTGTAAAAACTTAATAAAGATCTAATATTTGTCTCAGCAATATGTGCTTTAACAAAATTCAGTGGTGGCTCAATGTTATCAGTGTTAATTTCTTTCCAATTGTCTCTTAACTTTTTGAAAATTGGAATATCTGGACTATTTGTAATTTGCTTTACCTTGGTTTCAAAAACAGCTTTAAACACCAACTCATAAATGTGATGACGACAAGCAAAAAAACTAAACCGGCCAGTATTTGAAGCTGTTGTATCGCAGTACATTATCTGTACTTTATCATGGAGGTTCCAGTCTAAGAGTGCAGTTGAAATGGCTTTAGCTTCATGTTTTCCAGATGAACTCTCTAACTTTGGTACTGCAAGAAGCTGTTCTCTATCATCAAATGAAGCAATAATTGGCAAGCGTTCTTCTTTTGAACTTCGTACATCCAATCTAGGTAGCAGTTTTCCATCCCGATGGACTGTGACTACGTCAGGCAAATTATTCTGAAGGTCAGTTTTTATTGCTTCTGCCTTGGATATTCTCGTCTGAGTACGAATCCGCTGAATTGAGGTTTTGTAATAGGAAAATCATCGCTGTTCAAACAAAGTACTTCTACAACCGCATGGAGAATGTAAACTGAGTCCCTTATGCTTAATTGACATCGATCTAAAGCTGCTACTAGTTTAGGAGTTAGGAAACTTTTTGTGCCTCTTTAGAACTTTTTTCAAGGCAAGGAATCTGAGTACTAAGTTCAGAGTTCGAAGTCTGTCGGAATTTTTTGTCAATTCCACCTAAGCATCCCGGTCGGTCGGTCTGGCTCTCTCTGTTTCCTTAAAAAATGCTTGTCTTCTTCTAACTTTATTATGTCGAAGGCATGTGCAATATCAAATAATTTTTCAAGGTCTGTTACAAAGTTATTTTCACGGGTCTTGAACGTCACCTGAGTTTTCTTACAGTTTTTTTGCAGCTCCCTCCAAACATGATATAAATCAACAAGTTTCTTTACGCAGTTAGGAAATGCCTGCGTAGGAATTCTGCCTTTTTTCCCAAAATATAATACACTCTCTAATAACAAGATTCGCACTTTCAATTACAGTCAGCTTGATTTCACGAATATTGTAAAATAAAACGGTAAGAACTCGTCGATTAGATGGTAATTTTGCACCATTTATCTGGTGGCTTGGCAGTCTGACAAGGTAAATATGTAGTTTGTTTATCACTTTTTAATTCGACAGACATCTTCACACAATAAACAATAACGCACTAATAATGTTAGAAATCACGTATAAAATGACAATTGAAACTCGCAGTAATGGTCGACATAGCTGTGCCCGCAACTTGTAGAAGTTAAAAACTCAAGTCGCGCGGCTGTCATTTATAAACGACAATAATTATTTCTACACTAATAGGTCAATGAAAGTTTTAGAAGGTATGCAAAATATCGAAATTGAAATATAGGACGCCCTAATATCAATGACATTTGGCACTACACTAATGTTTTATATTAATGGCTATGAAAATGTAACACTTTTAATACGATCAATCATTGACAGTTCGGGTGTCATCGTGTTCCGGGAAAGATCCGAGTTTTCCTGAAGGAAAATCTCCCTACATCTATATCATATATTATTAAACAATTTATAATAATAATAAATTGCAATAATCATTCAATAGATTTGTTATGTAGATACTTTGTTAAATATCCTTATAGATTCGTCGCGCACCGATTGATGTGAAGCCTTAATCAATCGATCGATCTTGTTCTTTAAAGATTTAAGATATTTTCAGGGTAAAATATACTCCGATATAAAGTACATTGTATGAATAGTATAATCTACATACTTTTAATTTTAATCTGTAATATTATTTTCAATACGACGTGCAGCTACTTAAAAACAAACATATAATATTTAACGGAGCCAACACGTTTTCACTTCGGAAATTCTCACACGAAAATTCTTATTTCGGTGTTCCCATGTGATTTTTTTAAACTGCCAGAGGGCTCATTTATCAAATATTGCAAACCTGTGCCATTTACCCATCCAAATCCGAACATTCAAAATTTTTTTTTAAATTCAAAACAGTTTTTAGTAGTCTTTCTATTAATTTAGTTATAGTCTTGTTTACATATGACATTTCCTTAGTAACTTAAAGATATTTTTATGTTAAATTTGTTTAATATATTGATAATATATAATTTAAAATTCGTCATAGATATTATACGTCAATTAAATCAGAATCACACGGCAAGTAAACAAGTAATAACTTGGCAAAAACTTTAAGTTTCAAGTGTTACTGATTGACTAAGTTTTTGAAATCTAATTGTATCAAACAATTTTCATCATTTTGGTTGCAAGAAATAACAAAGAATATCGATTTCAAAATTAAATCGTCTAATTAGTTCAGGCTACAAAATTCTTACAAACGATATAATGCAAGATTTTTCGCAGAAACAGGAAGACTGTAATTACACTGAATTGAGTTACAGTGAGTCTGTCGTATTTTTCCACATTTGTTTTAAAATTAATATATTTACGTTTTCTTGCACATAACCACATCTAAGATTAGATGAGCTGTTAATAACCTTTGTGCCAAAATACATGAAATTTATATGCATAATATTTTTATTGGCCCATTCAAACTAATTTATTTTTTGATGACTTACAGTCCATAGTATTACCAAATACTTACATTCGCCGTCCAATATAAAAAAAAAATCCCGTAAATTAATCTTACAAAAATTGCCATATTATTTAATAAATTTATACTTATTAAAAAGAAAGATTAATGTTTTTATAGGTTTTTAACAAATAAACTTAATAACAACAGTGCTTATTTAAAAAACACTAATAAAAAGCTACATACATCTTGAGTAACAAGCTACTTTACATTAAGAAAATCAATTTACAAATCCAAAATAACATGAGTCACATGGAGACTATACTACATTATATATTTAAACGTTAAACAAAAATTTATGTTGTGTTAACCACGATAAAGTAAGAACCTTGTGATGCAAATATTGAGGTAATTGTCACTGTGTAACCTCACGAGTTAGCATGTAGTTAAACAGAGAATCCTTTGACTATAGAACAAGAAACGTGCATGAATATCATGAAAGCAGTTCGTCAATGCTCAATAACAAATATCCTAATAAATAACTATAATCCTAACCGTAGGATAGAACATATTTTTGGAGTATTCCAGTGATTTTAAATTCTTAAAAAAGTGCACAAGCTATTATGATTTCACCAATTTTGCTTTAGAATGAAATATTATCACGTATCGATCAAAGGTCGAGCAAAGGCAAAAAAAAGCTTTACGGTAATATTAGCCGTTATTCTTTCAGACTAGTTTAACAAGACAGTTTTATAATACATCATCACGGTTTTACAGTCTTAAAGTTTATAGCATATCGACAATTTTTTTTTATACACAGTTGTTTTTTCAAAAAATTATTTAACAGGGGATCATAAAATAGTATTGTAATAAAATGATATTTCAGCGGCCGTGGTCGCGGGGTAGACTGAGAGGTCATGCGCTAGTGCTGGAGCGTTGCCAGATCTTAACTGTTTAAAAATTTTTAGTTTGCACATCGACCAATGCAAGATGAGCTTATTTTAACATTGCAACCAGAAAGATCGGGATTAAAAATGAAATTATACGTGAGCAAATCCTTTAAAAGTCCCTTTACTCAATAATGTATAGAAATTTGATAAATATAATAATATATAGATATAATTATAAGTTTCAGTGTTATCAGATATCTGTATACATGGGCATAAAAATTTATATATTTGATTCTCCAACATTTGTTATTTAAAACAACCAAATAAATATAGAAAATAAATTGAAATTGTATTCTAAAATGCACTACAATTACCTACGGGTTAACATGCCTATAAATATGATGGCTTAGCATATTGACATATCGTGTCGTAAAAATAAAAAAAATACGTTTAAGCAAAACAAAAATTTCAAGAAAAAAAAAGGACCACTAACTTGAATTTCTTTTATAAGACTAAGTCTATATTACGTTTTAATCGTATATTATTACAAATAAAAACAATTGTTAAGTTGTAATACCTAAAAAATTTGGGACAGCAAATGATTACAAATATTTATTACAATTATACGAATTGTAATATCATTGATATTATACCCTTAACGCATGTACTGAATTCGGCCAAATAACTGAAACAAGTTTAGTACATTTGATAAATGAGGTCCTTGGCGCTTTTAAAAATTCACATGGCAACACCGAAAGTAAGGATTTTCGTGTGCAAATTTCTAAAGTGAAAATTTTCGGTCCGCTTAAACATATGCAATTTTTAAAAGTGTGATTTAAAATTTTGTATTAATGACTAATTTTAATTTAATATTAAACCAAAAGAAAACGACATAATACCTATAGGCATAAATATTTTATTTAGCTTATTGTGTGAGGGAATCAACGCCTTACGATTCGGTCTATTCTTTTACTGACGGCCGCTTAGACTCGAATTTAATATTTGAGCTTCTAATAACTCAAAAATTCAATAAGTTATACGTGAGAATGTCCGATCATTTAATTATTTTTTATATGCTACTAGTTTGTGTGTGTTCTTTTGTCTTTAATGTGAGTAGTTGTATAGTCAACATATGATATAATCTCTTAAATTTTTTTGTAAATATGATAAATAAGTTTACTTGGATTGTATATTCATATGATATTTAATATTTTAATTAATACAACATGAAATGATCATATTGATATTTAATTTTGTACAATTAATACAACATAAAATGAAGTGTCATGCAAACCTTGAGGTTAGCATTAAATAAATAAATGATGAATGTCATTGGAAACAAATCAAAGAAGCACCGATTGTATTTTTTTCTGTTTTATTTTTAAGTGAAATAGATGTACGCTATATTTATACTTACAAATAATATCAATTTTTTTCAATGTTTAACTATTAAAAAATACTAAATCTGTTTTATCCCTCAACCATAGAAACCCCCAACCTTCGTTTTATGATTGGACTATTTTAGCATTTAAATATTAATGTCATTAACTTAAATTTACTTATATTTCTTGACTTGTATACAAATCATCCATTCAATATATTTTCCTTATATTGGGTATGTCTACAAATATTAAAAAATTAAGATTTATGGGTTCTCGTTAGCTTTGTTTAAAAAAGTTTTATTTTGTTTAAGTTCCACTACCTTTTCTGATTTCTTAACTTCTCTTCCAAAAAATATATGGTCCAAAATCATAATAAAGAAGGCATGCATAAGGGGAGGCCTATGTCCAGCAGTGGACTTACAAAGGCTTATAATGTATAATGTATATATGTATCACAGTGGTCAGTTAGGATGATTTCAACGCGATATCCGTTTCTGTTGTGAAGCAGTTGTGCAAACTGATGCTCCTTATCTAATGTTTACTGCATCAGAGCTAAAAAAAGTAAAATGTAAATTAAGTGTAATATCAACTTTGTACGTTGTGAAAATTAGTGACACTCGCACAAATGTAAAATTGGGTGGTAAAAGAACCTTAAATCTTTGAGTATTTTTGTCTTTTTTTCAAAAGGTGAAATAGCGGCCGAAATAAAAAGTGTTCATCATTCATACACTTCATGAGTATTTTTTTTATCTCAATTATTTATTACAACCCAGTTCTCGTGCGCCATAAGCCGTTCTACGTGTAATAAGCCTAAGCAAATAAAAGAAACATCCCTCTTCACGATCCTGTAGCAAAAGCCTACTGTAGTATCGTATTAAAGTCATAAAATGTTTTATAATGGAACAACGTTCACCCAGCCATAAAAATGTATCGTTCTTATTTCTTGAACTATTTTCTTTGAGCGATACCTTTTTCACGTAGCTTACATAACATTACATTTTTTTAATGAATGTTTTTTCTGTTATAACCATTTATCACTTACGCAAGACTTCCATGTTTTTCCTGACGAAAACAATATGAATTTTCATAGAGAGGCACTTGGCTATCTGTAAAAAGTTTTAAGCAATATGTCTAGTGATCACGCTATTTCTAATCATCTACTTCAATTCCAAACGTTGTTTTTTAACTGTGACTAACTAAATCACATGTATAAATTCAAGTTTCAAAACACTTTTTTTGTAGCAATTATTTTGTATTTTTTTATATTATTAATTGTGAATTTTTGTTGTGTCTATTTCCGAGCAGTAGTAAATCTGTTAACTTTTTATTAGTGTTTATGCACAATTTTCTGAATACGATATACGCGATCGAACAATATATTATTAATTACAAAGTTATAGTCATCACACAAGTAATAAGCTTGTAAGCTTAACATGCCAAACCTACGTGATATCTTCTAAATCTCTAGCTTATCATTCCATTGCTAAATAATTGTTTTATAACGTCCCAGACGACGCAAACTCAATTTATAAAAAAAAAATCGCCGTTGCAATGTTATCATTTTAAAAAAAATCAAACAAAATTATTTAGAAAAACATAAATTTCTTTCAACACTAAAGAAAAATATAAAGTAAGATTTATTTAAACCAGAATAACAAGGAAACGTACATATATAGGGTAACATATTTATCAAGGCGTAGGTACGTGACGACCCCACCGTCCACTTTAATGCCGATCTGCCTTACAGTTGGAGCATGAAAGATCCGCAGTACTAGTGCAATTAATCAATTGCCAATCCGTCTTGGCTTTCATTAAAAAGATCTATGTCCATCAGTGGACTGCTAAAGGCTGTTTATTAAAATTACAAGTTAATATCGAATAAGAATTGAAACAAAAATATGGGTGACTTATTGAAACTAAATATGTATTTTACAACTCTCTTGTCATTCACATCGTGGCAAACATAGTCTCAGCAAGTATAGTTCCGAAAATTTACTATTTTGTGGTTTGTCTAAGAACCGTCTTGCTATACGGAGTATATCTGATTTTGTAAAAGTCAGTTTGGCATTAACCTCATAATGATTCTGAAACTGCACGTCACTTGACAAGTCTTCGAATACCAATCGAATATTTGATTCTAAAGATATTGAAGGAGTAACAAGTTTATAATGGACTTTATTACATTAACGATAATAAGGTAAGGCGATCACGGCATCATTGGCAGGATCTAAGCAAATGCCTTTTTGATCGACTTTTCAAAAGAAGGAGGTACTTAATTCGGAGCGTATGTACTTTTTTATACATGTTATCTCGTCATTTTTCTTCTAGCGATCGGATTTAAATCATTCTTTTTTTAAACTATAGGTATTAGCTTTCATGTGGGCCCATACAGATATTTGGGTAATAGAAAAATGGCGGCACCGAAAATCGCAACACCTTTTTTGATTAAATTGCAAACGCTATTAAAAAAGATCGTAAAAGATGTTAATAATGTTCTCTATGAATAACCTACAATAGTTATTTTCTTCTAATGCTTGCCTTCTCTATTGGGGAGTTTTTGGACTGTATTCTACTACCCTGTTCCTATGCGTTGGATGTATAGTGCATATAAAAAATCGGTCCATCCAGCAACCCGCATTGGACCTCATGTTTTTTTTTCTTTATTTGACTATGCAGGCAGACAAGCAGTCGGGCCACCAGATGTCTTAAAATATAGTAGAAATTTTAAATTCATTGGCGTAAGCCGCAGAATAATTTTTTCCATAGGGCTTTGTTGTCACCAGCTTATATTGCACAAAATAGTTGTATACTTTTTGAAGTGTAGGCGTTCCGCCTCCCACTGTCTAATCACAGAAAAAATTCGCTACACCTGGTATACTTCTGATACTTCTGATCAGAAATAAAAGCAATTAAAATTCGAAATAAAGAAAACTGTTTTACATATAGTAAGTATGGCCAGATTTGTTATAACAATCATGCAGTAAATATTTTTTTCTTTTTGTATTTAAATTTGAACTGGACATCAAAGTTGAATATTCAACATCATCAGCAGTAATCATTTGAATTGTATTGATGTAAAAAGTAGCCATTAGTAGCTTTTTTTGCAAATGCCGGTTCAAACTTGTGTGTTCGTTAAAGAAAAAAGAAATAACTCAAACTAACAATTAAAAGTATGTCCCAAACGTCAAATACGAAGCTAATATAAAAATCGTGAGGTTTCTCACGAAATTATAATATTTATAATATGTTTTATTCAATTCTTTTTTCGCATCTAAAGTGATAATAGAACATTTGAAATAAATTGTGCGTTACAAAAGTTTGTACCGGCGTGATTTTACTTTGCGTGACTTAAATTGCTGATGAAATTAAAAGTTTACCACAGGAAGCTCAGGGGAGAACGAGCTTTAATCGAATTAATAACTACTATGGTTAATTTAACATGCAAAATGTGATTGCATGTTGAAGTTCCATGGCATGCTTTTTTGTAATGTATAAGACCAAAAAATATCACTATCGTTTTTAGTTTTTTAAATTTTGTTAAATTAGTTTAAGAATAATATTTTATAAATTTTGAAGAAATATCCTAGGTATGTTTACTAATACTAAGTAATGAGAGGTATGAAAAAACCGCATGAATTTATCACATTGTTAGTTCGATATACGTAAACCTGACCGTTACGTATGTGCGTAAACTGTGGCATAAAAAGAAAGAAAATCTCATAGTCACATTAAAAAAAAAACTGTTCTTTTAGTTCTTTTTGTAAGTTTGTTGTATTTATTTACTAACATCTCCCGAAAAGTTTTATTTAACAAAAACTATTTTACTCCCTATTATTAACTACCTTTTGAGATTGTCCTGTCAAAATCTATTCTGGCATTCCAGAGCTCAGCTAGAATAAACAAACAGACAGACTAACGAAAATCGGTTATAAGTGATATCTAGTAATCCGACCTAGGGCAGACTGAGGCGTTGTCAAAATTTTTTACCGGCCACCGTTTCTACGTTTTATTTCGTTTTAGGTCTAGCAGTAAATTTATGCTTGGGTTTAATTTTGTGAATAAGTGTATCCCAAGCAGGTGGTAACACCCAACCATCTACTCTATTTACATAAGGATGCTTTTAATTTCAATAGCCTCGCGTATCATCCTGGGTAGGAATCGGTTTTCTTTGGCAAGGATTTGTGGTTGGTTAAACGTTATATAATGGTTAGATTGATCCAGCACACTGCAGACCTCTTTAACCGGCGGTGCTTCACGACAGCTGTGTTATTTTATCCTAGTTGTAATGGATCGCTTACTTTGGCCAATATAAGAGCGACCACATTCACATTCAAACTTGTACACTCCTGGGTCTGGCAGAGGAGTATTACGCTTGACTGGCGGTAGAAATTGACTTATCTTCTTAGGCGGCTTAAAAAATGTTTTGATAGAAGCCTTCTTTAAGATATAGCTAATCTTATCAGTGGCTTCTGTTAGGTATGGCAGAACAGCAGGCGCTTGCTCGTCTGTGGCAACTTGTTGTCCCGCAGAGATTGATTGATTCTAAAGTTAAGCAGCCAAATGTTCCTTGTCACAAATCCCTCGTGCTCTCTGAAACAGTAGCTAACTGTGAAGGATAGTGATAGAAAACCCTGTTAGGATATTTATATGTATTTAGTTTATTTGTACATAGTTTGCTTGCTACATACAGAATGGCTTAAGGTGTTATTAGGATTTCTTTTTATAAGTATATCTAGACAGGCCAAAGAATTATATGTTTCTAATTCCATAGTGAAATTAATTTTGAAATGTATACATACATATCTTATATAAAACTTTTGGTGAATAGGTGCTGATTTTACGGCCTTCTCAAAGTCTTCGATAAAAAGGTCAGAAACAATGGGAGATACTGGGCAGCCCATCGCTACACCATCCATTTGTATCCAGAATTCATCTTTCCATAATAGGCATGTTAAGCAATGTTTTGATAAACATGCATGAATTCTATTGGCATGTTGTTTTCTTTAGGCTTTCTAGATGTAAATGATATGCAGTCCTTAACAGGTTCGCAAGTGAACAATCACTGGATAAGCACATCAAAAGTAACCATAATATCTATATCAAATCCACTTATTTACGGATTTTTCGCGTTACTTAAATATATTTTTTCCCGACGTTTCGGATTCTTTCCAGCATCCATGATCACAAGCAGACTAAGTTGGTATATGCCTGTATCTCAATGTTTTGGAATAACCATCAGAGTTTTTATTTAAAATTGACATTTTAATTTTTTTAATTTTGAACATTGTTTTGATGATACTTATGTAGTCTTGTGGCTTTGTGTTTTTGTATCTTTTGATTTAATTTTTAAAAATAATTGGATTCCATGAAGGTGGCAAAGACAACCACATCATCCTATTGCTAGTGAGCTGTAGGTCTTTAAGTTCGCTAACAAAATGGTATGAATTCTTAATAAACGCGTCAGTGTGTCCTCTAAATGGAGATAGGACTTTAAATAGATCCTTAGTCGTAGTGCAGTATTAATTTTATGTATTTTTTATTTAGTTATTTAGACACACCAACAGCAATACACACAAAACATTCAACATTACAATTACCGAATAATAAATTAGGTACAGGTAAGTAAGCCAGTTACAGGCATGTACAGCGATCTCTTATTACACATTATGACTTGTTACAATAATTTTGCAAACAACGAACAATAGTCTTAACCTTAGGTTATTTGTTTAAAATACGACATAAAAAAAGAACAACTCAAAGAGAAAAAACGAAACATGAATTAATTATTACAGTCTCTGATCAATTATGAACAAAGAAACTTCAATACTAGTTTGTTTGTTAAAACAGGACAAATGTCGTAAAAAGGTCGATGCCGTCTATTAATGCACATATTTGGTTATATTCGCTACAAATCTTTGAAAAGGGGGAATATTTAAGGAGGTTTGTTCTTCTTGCGGGAATATGGAAAATTTTAGTGATAGGGTGCCGTGGGGGCTGGTAAGGAATACTAAAGTTGATTTTCTGAAGTAAGTGGTTACAATCTATGCTTCCAGACTTAGTTTTTTTAGGAACATGATATTAATTATTCTGCGACGATTGCTAAGCGATATTATTTTAAAATGTTGAAGACGCAGATCGTATGTAGTATGGAAAGAAATGCTAGAAGAATTAAATGCCCAGTGCCTAGTGAATGCACGCTGTAAGCTTTCAATACGTTGCGAATAAGTAGTGCAATGGGGACCCCAAACTACTTAAGCGAACTCAAGTTGACTGCGAACCAGCGAGTTGTATAATGTAATTTAAGTGTTTGAGGAAGTAAACCCCTTAGTATTTCGTTTTAAAAAACCGAGCATTTTAGCAGCTTTATTACCAATTGAATTGATGTGTGCTTTGATCGTTAGCCTGTTATCCATTATCACACCCAAATCTCGAATTTTATTGACTTGCTGCAAAATTTCACCATTTAATATATAACAAGATGTCATAGGATTTCGTTTTTTATAGAATTTTATGTAATATGACTTTTTTGTATTTATTGTCATTCCATTTAAATTACACAATTTTTTTATTCAATCTAAATCGCACTGTATAAGTTCTGAGTCTGTTGCTAAAGTAACCGGCAAAGAGACATAATTGACTGTTGCGTATTTCTAAGGTTAAAACATTTATAAAGGCCGAAAACAATACAGGTCAAGATGCGAACCTTGTGGTACGCCTGAAATAGCTATGTAGTCCTGTGATTTATGACCATTCACCACCACAAACTGGAGTATTTTTGCAAGCTATGAACGAAACCATTCCAATAGCGACCCGTCAATCCCAAATCCTCGTAATTCATTTATTAAACGAGCATGACAGACTTTATCAAAGGCACTAGAGAAGTCCATATAAATAGTATCTACTTCCAGTCCTCTATCAATTTCCCGGCACAGCGTCTTACCTGTAAATGAGACTAAATTTTTTTTCAACGGAGTGACCTTTTCTAAACCCATGTTGATGTTCAAAGATAAAGTTATGCAGATGCTGTGTAATAAAAGGACATAGAAGTGACTCGAAAAGCTTTGGAATGCATGAAAGTATGGAAATTGGTCTATAGTTACTAACGTTGCTTGTGGAGCCTTTTTTTAAAAACTGGGACTACTTTAGAGCTTTTCCACATGTCTGGAAAAAGCCAATTCAGAGCCACAACGTTTAACGAAAACCGGAGGAATATTGTCTGTTCCAGCCCCTTTATACGTGTCTAGCTTTTTGATTGAGCATAGGATGTCACGTTCCGATATGTTAATATGACTCAATGGGGCGGTATTGAACGAGAAGTCTACACTAACCCCTAGGGATTCTCTATTTAAAACTGATGAAAAACAACTTGCGAACATCTGTGCGATTTGCGGTCCAGTAAATGCGACCTGGTTTCCCTGATACATAATTGCTGGTACAGTGGTCTCTCCATTTCGTCTGTCTTTGATGAAGCGCCAAAACCTTTTAGGATTTTTACAAATATAGACTTCAATTCTCTTCTTATATGCATAAAGACATTGTTTGCTCAATTTGTGAACACGCTCTCGAAGTAGCTCAAATTCTAATTGGTCACGTGGGTTTTTATATTTTTTTAATTTATGCCTTACCTTATTTTTCTCAAAAATGACTTTTATTAGAGAGATGGTAAACCATGGGGGAAATTTTGCAGACACAGGCTTGGTTCGTGGAGTAAATAGATCAATAGCCGTGTAAATAAGACGATAAAATATGTCAGTAATTTCATTTACATTTTGACACCCCTCTAGCTTTGCATTCCAATTATTATTTATCAAATAAGATAAAATTTAACTATAGTCTGCTCGAAAGTAGTTGTATCGGGGTCGTAATATAGGTTTAAGGAAATGAGGACTATATTGCAGTAACGAAACTAATAAAGGAGGATGCCTTTGGTCGATTTTGCTCAATACATTATTGGATTTAGCAACCTTTAATTCATCGAAATCAGTAAGAACCAGATCGAATATTTTTCTTTTATTACGTTTGAGGACACAAACAACAACATAGTGCCCCTCGAGCTATTTTCGGGCGACAATTAGCTTGGTGTTTGCAGTGATATTTAGCAACGGTTACACTTTTAGAACATGATTTAGGTTTTGTCCCATATTCAGTGTTAGCATATTAGTTAGTTCTTTGTTGTAGTAGTTAGATCTTTGTTTCGAATGTAAAAGTAAAAGTTTATATATTTGAATAAATTTGAACTTTAATATAATTAAATGAATCAAATAGTTTTACATATATAACTGTTTCGCTTAAATACAAAGAAGAATGGAGTTTTATAACTGTCATGACTTATGTAATAGAGAGAGTTGGCAACTTTAATCAAATTGCGAACTACAAGATTGAGTTAATCATTTAGTGTCACGTGTCTGACTAACGAACACTCCCAATAATGAATACTTCCGGGTATTTTACGATTGAAAGGAACATAATTAATTATGTGTCTACTCTTTTTTAGTAATTTATGTTATTCAATTTTATTTATATTATTTATTTTATTAATTTTCTTTTATTCAATAATGTATAATATTCGCCTAAGCAATATAAATAATTATTTTGTAGGTAGGTTTTGTAAATATGTCCTTGGAAAAAGTGTTTCTTTCCAACTAACCTTAAAAAATCAGTTCATATTCATACTATTGGTAACAAAAATGCCGCATTAACATGCAAATTTTAAGCTAATTGTCGCCCGAATACCGCTAACGAGACACTTCGTATTTGAACATAAAATCCTTTGATTACGACAGAAGAGATGTGCACAGCATTTTAACAAAGTTGGTACGTGGTAATGCATGCTGCGTTGTTGAAATTTTTCTTACAAGCGTATAAATGTGTGACAATCCGTCCATGGCATGTACTTGTTACTTTTAGATATGGAATGGATTTTCTTGATATAAAAAGGTATATATCCTTAAAAGTAATAGTTTTCTAGTAGTGGAAGAATATTTCAAATCGGTTGAGTAGGTTTGGAGCTTGTTTAGTACAAACAAATATTTCCTTTTTGTAATATTAGAATAAACAGACACTTATAACTTTAACAAAAAGCTGAATTTTAGGTTTAAGATGGTGTTTTGAATTTTATGTAATCTAGTACTTTTGCAATGTTTTGCTAGAAATTATCAGATGTTCCAGCGGCTAGTTGTTTATCTTAATTTGGATTGTGTTTAGTGTTAAATATGTAATGTTAACTATATGTTCACTTTTACTTTGTCACGTTCACTTGTCTTTTTTGCCACAATTGTCGAGATTTATTAAGTCGCCATGCAAGAAATCAATAAAATAGTGAAGAAGATCTAAATTCGTTTAGCGGAATCTTTTTTTTTAATTGAATGTATGGTAATCAAAAAATTTTTATGTGCAATTGTATAACTAAAATAACGTTTTTATCGTATAAAAGAAAAATAACAAGAACATTACTAATTTTGGTCACCTAAAAGTTGTTACTTTGTTTTTAAAATAAATAATTTGAACTGAATTTTGGTTTAAAGTAACAAAATGTTCCTTTCGATCGTAAAATATCCGGAAGTATTCATTATTGGGCGTGTTCGTTCGTCAGACACGAAAAATGGTTAACTCAATCTTGTAGTTCGTAGTTTGATTAAAGTTGCCAACTCGACGTCTTGCTTCATTATGGTTGGCTTTCTATTACATAAGTCATTACAGTTACAAAACTCCATTCTTCTTTATATTTAAGCGAAACAGTTATATATGTAAAACTATTTAAATAATTTAACTATATTAAAGTTCAAATTTATTAAAATATACAAACTTTTACTTTTACATTCGAAACAAAGAAATAACTACTACTACAAAGAACTACCTAATATGCTAACACTGAATATGGGAAAAAACCTAAATCATGTTCTAAAAGTGTAACCGTTGCTAAATATCAATGCAAACACCACGCTAATTGTCGCCCGAAAATAGCTCGAGGGGCACTATGTTGTTGTTTGTGTGCTCAAACGTAATAAAAGAAAATCCTTTTATTACGTTTGACGACACAAACGGAATTTTGCACGAAAGTGGACGTCGGTTGATGCAAGTTGAAACAACGCTGTATATTAAGAATTCATACCATTTTGTTAGCGAACTTAAAGACCTACAGCTCACTAGCAATGATATTACGGTTAATTATTTCTTTTATTTAAGCGATTATTATACATATCACATCTACTAATTTACGGATTTTTCCCGTTACTTAAATATATTTATTCCCGACGTTTCGGATTCTTTTTAGCATCCATGATCATGGGCATTTCCATTATACATTGCTTTGTCATTGCTATCTCATAGGGTTTAGGCAGCATTTTGGTTGAAAGCTCTAAGACGGCTTAGGTCATTTCCGCCATTGCAAATAGCCGGGGATTTTGTTTTATAATATGTATAGATTTTTTACACAAATTTCAACAACTATGTATGCAGTAATTATAGTCATGGAACAGGCTAAATTGTTGTGTGTTGTTTGAGGATGTAAAACGTCGGGAATATTTTAAATAAAATAAATTAATCGATCGTAGTTTATTACATGATGTGGAGTCACACAGCTGCTAGATAAAAAATATGATAATGGTCTATTTATGGCATACGGTTCAAAAACCTCTAATGGATAGGGGTGTATTAGGGGAGGCCTATGTCCAGCAGTGGACTATCACAGGCTGATGATGATGATGAATCGTCTTTGATTTTAACCATAGTTTAATTTTAAGTAAATTATGCAGGTTTTTCTAATTATTTTCTCGTCGAGCTGAGACGTAACTGAGACCCTAGCATAAATACACTAAGCGAAACACCGCTTAGTGCATTTATGCTAGAGGCGGCAGCAATTCCGTGACGCGGTTCATCATCCTAGGAGTTGCGAGGCTAACTGGATTTCGCAGAAGCGACTATTGAGATAATTTCGGTCGTCATCCGATCCCACATGTCAGCTGTGAGCCAGGTTTAGATATTTTCGTTTCTTTTTGCCTTCCACGAGATCCTCGTTCTTATCTTGATGTCGACCACAAATATTAAGAACATCATTATTCTGCCTTCTTTTTAAACAATTATAAACCAAATCAGACCAATTTGAGCCGAGCAACGAGGAAACATAACTATAAGAAAAGATACGCTCCGTAATCAAGTACCTCTTTCTTGTAGAAAGTCGGTCAAAAATGATAAATATTGACAATAAAAACCGAAAATAGTCGCAGTTTGGTCAAATGTTTGCCTTTTATTAATAACCATAAATTTTAAACTAGATCGCGTAATTTTTTTTCGATTTTCTCAAGATTGTTACGATCAATCTTGTCACACGACTTCGTTTTGACGTCGAGTTTTGGGACATCTTATACATATATGAATGATAACAGTTGTAGCAACCGATGTAATAACACATATAAAACATCTTTTTTTTAAATGTTAAAATTAATTCAGGCTTTATGAAATGAGTTACCAGGGAATATCATTAACTTGAATTATTAATGTAATTTTTTTTCCCTAAATTACAAAGAACCCTACGGCGGTTGGAAAGGTTTTTCGTTGAAACTAAGTTAACCAACTAAAATAAGTTTCAAATTTCCATTTCAGGCTTAATTTTTTTAAAACGCCTTGTGTATAAATTTTTAATATAAAAAAGGATCTTAGAAGTTAAAAGATTTTAAGAAAATTTTATTGAAACCAGTTTTAATAAAAAGGCACCGTAATTTATGAGCAAACATCTCAATATGATAAAGTCATCACGTAGATAATGCTCGTTGAAAGGATGTAAACAGTATTTTTTTATTCAAAGACATCATTATTATCATCATCATCAGCCTGTGCTAGCCCACTGCTGGCCAGGCGCTTCCTGGTGCACGCCGTCCCTACAAGAGGAAATTTGGACCGTATCCTACCACGCTGATCCAATGCGGGTTGATAGGTGGACCTATATTTTACACGCCCATCCGACACTTGGATCATCTTACCTTTCAGACGGTTGGGTGATCGGCTCTAATTCCTAGATATTTTACCCTCCGGTTATAACTTACGTTATTAGTTCTTCAACTATACCAATATTTAATTTTATATAATGATTAAGATATAAGATACGCAAACGGGTGTTATCAAATGTAATGAAAAAGTATCAAACTGACTAAACTGCAAGTTTCATATGAGTTACATTATATTAAACATTTTTTTTCTGTATTTAAACTTTGAATAAAAATAGTTGCACGTAATATTTACTGCTACAATTTTTTTTAATATTTCTTAATACCATGAGAATGACCTTGAAAAAAATATCTTATTATTTTCTAAAATTTTCTTAAAATGTTGCCTCATCCTTTTCTATCCTTTTTTATCCAACGCGTTTGAAAAATATTAATTAACTATACTTCCAAATAAAATCAATTACGTAAATAAAACATTTAATCTCATTTGATATTGGATCAACGATTCAGTGAATTTGGTTATTTTTCAATTTGCCAAAGTAAACAGATTATCAAAGGACGATAATTGAAATTGACCGTTTATTTGGCTTGCCTCTTTCTTGAGTTTTGGAAAGGATCTCTTCTTTACACGAGTTTTGGAAAGGATTTCATATAATACTCAAATTTTGTATAAATTAAATTCGAAACTTATAAAGCGTCTACAGGTGTAGTTATAAGAAGAATTACTAATACGAGTATGAGTATATAAATTAAAAAAATGAAAAACTTAAATTAGAAAACGATAGATTTGCTATTGTTTTCTTTTTTGTAATAACTGATTTCAGTGAGCATCAGATTATTAAAAAAAAAAAACTTTATCTTCCATATTTCGCCAATGATTGCCCCGCAAAAGTCTTTTTTTTAAGAATTGTATTACTATCGCACGACACTTTTTCCAAGTTTGTGCTAATCCTATTTATTTAATTATATTCTTTAATTGTAAGTGAAGGTTTCTAAAGTATTATAATGACAAATAAATATAATTTAAAAATGTCTTAACAGACTTAATGATTAGACGTTTTATTAATCGTGTAGATTGCCGTATCTTTAACAAAAAAGGACAAAGGAATATTCTACCGATCGGAAGCAGATAATTTTATAACATCATACAAAAGTGATAAAAATTTATTTTATCTTTTTTTCATTACTATATTTTCAATAAATCAGATTTTTTAAATACTTTAGCCTAATGCCTAAGTGTCAAACAATAGTGTTCTCAAAGTAAATTAAGCTGAACCTAATGCAGCGTTTGTATACTGCGGAACAAAGTTACGCAGCTTGCATCCGTTCTCATCCCTCGTGCACACATTTTTCACATTTTGATCACATCAAAGGATTTCCTGACAAACTACAAAGTATTCCGCTAACAGCTTTCGGTGGACAATTAGCTTGTTATTTTAGTTCATGGTGGCTTATTCATTATTACTGTCATAACTAACTGTACATAAAGGCATGAAATGGTTAACGTTTCTTTAAGAAGCAGGAAGGTAAAACCCAGAAGGTAAAAAACACTGTCGCCTATATATATACGTGAGTACAATATTTTATTAATACGAATGGTGTACCTTGAAACAGACATCAAATTAAAGCTTTATGAAATATTAAAAGTTATTTATATTAATACAAAAAAGACTGTTTGTCTATCTAATAGAAATATTCACAACAATCATTCGAATAAAAATATGTATATACAATATATCTACGGTAAACAACATGTTTTTATATACTTTATATCATATTTATTTTGGTTTTATTGTGTTGTTGTTATATTAGTAATGCATTGTATATTGTAGTAATATAAGAATGTTGATCATTGCTATTACATCGAGTTTAAATTATGTTTTAGGAGATGATAAAAATGTTGTAAATGCGGAAAAATTTTACTATTCAATTTACTCCAAGTCCACAGCGTCGTTTCAACTTGCATCAACCGACGTCCGCTTTCGTTAAAATTCCGTTTGTGTCCTCAAACGTAATAGAAGGATTTTCTTTTCTTTGAGGATACAAACCCCAACATAGTCCCCTCGAGCTATTTTCGGACGACAATTAGCTTGGTGTTTACATTTTATATTTAGCAACGGTTACACTTTTAGAACATAATTTTGGATTTAGTCCCATATTCAGTGTTAGCATACGTAGTTAGCTCTTTCTTGAAGTAATGAATGAATTTGAAGGAGTAAACGTTTATATATTTGAATAAATTTGAACTTTAATATTTTTAAGATAATTAAATAGTTTAACATAAATAACTGTTTTACTTAAAATACAAAGAAGAATGGCGTTTTGTGACTGAAATAATTTTCGGTTCGATCAGCCGCTGATCTGGTCCTTGCCTATTCCCGTTAGCAACATGTATCGAGGGCGCCCCGGTGGGCCGAACCTTAGCTCAATCAGTTGCTTTTTGGACGTGTTTGATTTAGCTTTTTACCGCCCTATCTAGATGGTGAAAATCGGCCTGGTACGTGCCGATATCTGTTAAACGGAGTGAACTGTTGCCCTCGACGGCGAGGGTGGTGTGCATTTTGTCTCATTGCTTTCACACGTGCTTGTATGATGGTCGTCTCACCGTCTGGATCAGTTAGAACATGGCGCACTCGCCTGAATTTTTTGTGATTGCGTAGAGATATGCTTGGTACGTAAGCGGCGGCGCTCCGTACCAATTCGTTGGGATGTTGCGAAGCCGAGTTATAGTATCAGATTGATGCTTGTTTAAGATATTCGCGGATGGTGGGCAATTCCAGATTCATGTGCAGGTCATGGTTGCGCAGATAATATGGCGCACCCGTAGCCCTGCGCATGAATCTGTTTTGCAGGACTTGGATTTTATCAATATAGGATCGTCTTGTGTGTGCATTACGGGACGGATTACTGTTTAATAAAGCAATTATAAAGCAACGAGTTGGCAACTTTAATCGAATTACGAACTACAAGATTGTGTTACCCATTTTGCGTGTCTGACGAACAAACACGCCCATTAATGAATACTTCCGGATCTTTAACGATCTAAAGGAACATAATTAATTACGTGTAAACGTAATCTTTTTTATTACATCTCCTACATTACATGTTATTTATTTTTAGTAATTCATGTTATTCAATTCAATTTGTGTTATTTAATTTTATTAATAACAACATTAATACTCTTTTTGCTTATAACATTTTGTCATACTATCGCAATTGCAAACTTATAATTTTAATAAGGAAATCAGGTGATGGGGAAGGTAATTTTTCTCTATTAATCGTAAAAACTTTAATTATATTTGTATATATAATTACATTAATGACTTTACCACGTTACTGATAAACGAATAAATACAAAACATATGGTAATGAAATTAAAGGTCCGAGGAAAACCAAAAAGTTGCAGACTTTGTTATTTTAAAACAATTCTGTTCAAATGATTTAATGTAGAAATAAAGTAACAACTTGTATGCCTCCAAATTTCTTGTTATTTTAGTTTTATATGATAATGATGTTATTGTAGTTATAAAATAAAACATAAGCAATTTGTTTTGATTACCATAAATTCAATTTATAAGAGATTCAGTTAAGAAAATTTAGATCTTGTCCACTGTTTTATCAATTTCCGGCATGGAATCTTAATGAATCTCTATAATTGTGACAAAAATGACTTAAACATTTAGTTTCGTTATATATTTGACAATAAACACAATCCAAATTAGGTTAAACAACCTGCCGCTGAAACATCTGTTAGTTTCTAGCCAAACGTTGCACGAGCACTAGATTACATAAAATTCAAAACACCATCTTAATCGTTCTAAGAATAAGCTTCTTGTTAAAGCTATAAGCTATACTATTATTACAAAGAGGAAAAATGTAATTGTATTTTATAGGCTCTAAAACTTCCGAACTGATTTAAAATATTCTTTCACTACTAAATGACTACTATGCTTGAGGATATAAATTTAACTTTTTATAAATGCACGGACATGCCATGGACGGATTGTACTTTATTTATGTGGTTGTAAGGAAAATTTTAACAGCGCAACATGCATTACCACGTACCGGCTTCGTTAAAATGCTGTGCACATCACTTCTGTCGTAATCAAAAGATTGGAATCTGTTAAAGTACAAAGTGCTGCGTGTACAGTTTCGGCGACAATTATAAATTATATTAGTAGGATTAAAGATAATTGTATAAATGTCTGTGCTACAAATAGTACGAATATCAACTCATTTTATTTGGGTAAATTGGAAAGATACTCTTTTTGCAAAGACCTAGAAAAACCACCTATATTTATTTTTTTTTACAAGAACAAAAGATAAGATATTTATTGAAAGGAGAAATAATTTAAAATATTTAATCTACAAATATTATTGTAAAATATTGTTGGATTTATATTATTCAATATCATTAAATATTCTCGGTTCTAAAATAAAACTTCTTTTTAACTAGACTTGCAGCGATATGATATGATATTAAGTTCATCATTATAATAGCCGTTAACGTTCAAGAGTTCTCTAAAAGTAAATTACCTGATAAATAGGTAATCCTAGATAAAGGGAAAAGCCTTAGTTTTAGTATAAGCCCGCATGTGATTGCGGCTAATGTTTGTATATAATCTAAATGGAGATCTAAGGTAAAGGAATGTTTTTAAACGCACTTTACTGCTTTAATTTCGTTCTATAGCTTAAAAACACATGCGTTAATAAACCTATATCATGGATATATGTTTGCCGATATATCTGAACAAGCTTTTCCGTCCCACAAAAATTGGTAGAATGTTTCTGATAGTAAACTGCGATATTAATGTTTACAGTAAAATGTACTGTAAATGATTTAAACTTTGTTTATATTTAAAATTAATCTTAAGTATTTCCTTTAAGGTTTTTATACCCATTTATACTACTTAACTTTAACTTTGGAATATTAGTTGTTTAAAACAGTAAAAGGATGCTTTTAATTTAAGCCTCTTTTAACGGAAGACCGAGAGTATCTTGCACACTAGTTTACGAGCGTCAGTAACTGCACACAGTGATCGGCTTTTTTTGCAGAAAAAAAAAAAATAAATAAGAAAATCGGAAGGCAGATTAAAAATAAAATACTAATTTCTGTATTGAATTTAATGACAGCTATGAACTAATTAAAACAGAATATGGTTTAATGGCAACTTTCATATATCTATCAATCAGTTTAATTTATTATTATTTATCAAGAATTTTATTTTTAAAATAATTGTTTACTTTTTATGCTCATTTAGATATATAACAACAGACAAACATTGAATAGATTATTGTCTATTTTTTCAAATAAATTTTTAATTGGAGGCCTATATATAATAGGTTATTAATTTCAACACATCTACGTTTCAGACAAACTAATTCATTTACAACTAAAACAAACTATGAACTAAAAATGTAATATGTATGACTAAAACTGTAAATAAACCCATTACTAATTATAAGTAAATAGAATTATCTTATTTGAAATATTACAATTGTAATAGTAGCAAAAATTTTACTGTGGCCTATAACATAATCTGATGATTTTCTTATTTTCACTTCATACTTATTCCACTCGCTCTTTACAACGGATAACCGTATTTAAATAACATTTTTAATTATAAGGATTTTTTTTTCATCAACGAATATTGTTCTATTATTTATAAAAAAAAATAAGTTGAGTACATTATTGTTTTTCTGTTAATGATTATTTTATTTATTATTTACTTTATATAAATTATAATCATTTATAAAAAGTCGCAATAAAATCGGTTTACCTTTTAGTTTTCCTGTAATAGGGAAATTTAAAACTCATATTTAAACTTTTCATGTAGGAAAAGTGAGTATCGTTGGAAATAGGGCTCATCTGTTTTGATTTTCATTCCCGTGGATAATTTCAGTCCTAATGTTATTTTAAACATTTTAACATTCTTCTCGAAACATACATTACACTGTTGCCGTCCGCGCGTATCCGAATCTCTCTGTAACGTGTCCCATGGGATATTGGTTATATTCTTAAGAAGATTTCGAAAGTAATTTAATATTACGTAAATGATAACTGTTTACGAATAAAAGGAATTATAACAATAAAAAGTGTAGAAATGTTTAACATTTTTATAAGGGTTCTCGGGCTACTTACAGTATTATTTTATTATGGTCTTTATAATTAAATTATTCTCTTTATCATGATACAAACATTTTTGTTGATATGAAATATAAAATGAAATAATAAAAAATAAACTTTTAATAGAAGTTTTATACTTATAAACGGAACACAGTAATAAATCTTGTGAAATGAGATTTTTTTTATCTACAAGAGCACAATTTTAAACAGAAATGTTGTTTAGTAAAAGAAAGCTATTGATTTGTTCTTTTGAAAATAACACATGATGTCAATTTGAAAAGTGACTAAAATCTTAACTTCAATGTTGCCCAATTTGTAATTTTTAAAACCAACATTAAAATTACGTTTGAACAATATTATTTGCATTAGTTGATTATTATAAAAAGTCCATTCAATTATATCACAATAAAGCCCAGCATTTACACTTTCCTTTGGATTGAATGATGGATATACAAGCAAAGTTTAAAGAGATCGACGCTTCTGGTGTTGAATTGGCAAATAAGGGTGCTTGTACCGAAGTAAATTTCTTTTCAGCTCATCAATCGCTTAATTAATCTGTTTGCCAATATTTGAATCAGATTATCTTTATCAATTAGCCGTATTTCATTATAGCATAAATAGAACTTTATTTTGTAAAACCTATTTTTGTAGGAATATGATAAAAACATTATTTTGATGTATAATTGCCCATGTTTATGTATTATACTTATTAAGTTTTTAAATAACGCACCTTCCTTAGCACTTATACTTATACTTTATCTGTGGTCGATATCCCACTTCTACATTGTGACAGCAAAGTAAACATTTTAGTACTTATTATTTTCTAATTAAAACAGTAATAAAACTACTTCTAAGCTTTATTTTATTAATTCTGTTTAAGAAATCACAGAATATATATACCTGTTACTGATATTGGTGCTTACTGTAATTGGTCGAAATGTTAAGTAATAATAATAATAAAAATTAAGTAATTTTTCTACGGAGAGGTTAATACGTAATTCGAGGGCGGCACTGAAAACTTCGGTAATCAATGAAGTGACACAACATTACTATTTCAAAATGTATTTTATTGCTTTTCGAAGTTATCTCCGCGATATTAGACACATTTTTTCATACGATGGAACCAATCATTGAAGCAAGCGTTCCATTCGGAAGTTTTGGTCTCCCAAAATGGCCGTTTTTATGCGTCTACAGCTTCTTCAGGTGATGCAAATCTCTGACCACGCAATATAATCTTTATTTTAGGGACAGTATAGAAATCGTTAGGGCTTAGGTCGGGGACCTTGAAGGGTATCATCACTGAACTTGACACGTCCACGTTGAAATTCAGCAAACCAGCGGTAAATTGTGGGCTTCATCACCAAATACAGAAATCATCCGGTCAACACACTGTTTTTGTTTTAAACCACTTCGAAGTCTTAATAAATCATCGCTCTTGAATTTTCTCGAGTCAATTCCATATTCATAACGACTAAAAATGTTTGACAAGACCTTGGGACTAGAACGAGAATCTCCCTTTCAAATAAATAAATGGTAGTAGATTTTCAAAACCAAGGAATTTTTAAATTAAAAGGATTTTGAAATGATAGGAATAGTAGAAATATTCTAATCCCGATGCGTTTAGTGCAGCCCTCATAAGTAGCATATTTTTTTTTTACGGATGACTCACGTTGGTGGAGTTAACCGCTACAACCCGGCGGGTTCGAGGGGCTGTGCAACTTTAAGTGTGCACAGACTTCACCTCTATTCTGTGGCTTAGCTCCAAGGGACCCCTGAAGGGGGACCTCGGCTCGGGCTGCCACTTCTTTATCCCGTAAGCGGGCTTGATCGAGGGTGCCCAAGAGGGCCGAGCCTCGGCTCGATCAGCCGCTGGTCAGGTCCATGCCTACCCGTTAGCAATATTTATCGAGGGCGCCCTGCAATTAGAACCCTCGGCTCAAAGGCTTTTAGACCAAATGGAAGATTTTACTAACCGCCCTTATTTGGTTGGTGGAAACCCTTACCTGCCCGGATTCGTTGTAATGGGGATTAGTTTCCTCGGACGGCGAGGGAACAAGTTGTGTTGCGTAAGATTTAAAATGCGTTGGTACGATTGTGCCCCGTCCGGATCCGGATTGCGTTTCGCGCCTTTCGATGGACGTCGTTTTTAGCGAGTGAAATTGTTGGTTCGAAGCGGCGGCGCTCCGAACCGAACCGGTTTGCGCCAAGTCGAAAATTGGATAGATGCCTGTTTTAATATTGTTTGAAGGGGGACCTTGGATCCAGGTGCAGGGAATGTTGCCAGGGTAATGGGCGCACCCAGGGCCCCAGCATGAATCTGTTTTGTAGGGTTTGGGGTCAATGGTGATTGTTTTGCCTGCAAAGACGGGAATTGGGGTTAAATTGGACGGGGAATTTCAGGTTAACAAACCCTTTTATTGCGGAGAAAACTTTGTTTTTAGGATTTATTTGAAATAATGACCCAAGATGGTTGTTTGTTTTGGACCCGCGTTTGTGCCCAAAATGTTTGATTTGTCTAAGATTACCCGAGGTATTTGGGTCTGTTTTGGACCCAAGGGATAGGGCAACCCAGGGAGTTTTATTGAAGGAAGGCGGGTTTCCCGCGTGAAACAAAATGGGCCGCGTTTTGAAGGAATTTTATTCTCCATTTCCGAACCATTCCCCAGATATTGGCCCGTGATTGGGAGTCTTTAATTTAAAGGAAGGACACCCATTCCGAGAAGGGCAGGTGCGTCTTCGAATAAGGGGTCGGCGAAGACGGGTTGTGGGAAGTCGCCCAGGGGGTGGATTTGGCCCAATGGAGTTTTGGGGGTTTCGCGCAGGACCGGTGAGGTAGTGGGGTTTTTCCCCCGCGGTACCCGGAACGTTATTCTGAGGGGCCCTTGGCGATTTATACGAGGCGGCTTGAGCCGAGTTAATCGGAGGCCCTTTAACTTTATGAACGCCTTTCGTAAGGTTGAGGAAAAGCGCCCCTTATACGGTATTGGTTGACTTTAATTTTTCCTCCAAGTGGTAATTGAGGCAAAAAGTTTGGCCTGGGCCGAAATTGGGGCCCTTTGATTTAAAAATTCGCGGGGGACGCTGGAAATTTTTCCAAACCCCAGGGAGGCCAAGGGAAGGATAAAGAACCAAAGGTGGGTTCTTGGGGAGGAACTTTAATTCAGCGGGTCCTTCCGGGATGGGGAAAAACCCGGGGAGCCGCAAACCCAGGGACCAGGAGAATTGGTGTTCCGTGAGGAATTTGAGCGGGGGTTATTCCCAAGCCTGGGGCTTTGAGGTTTGAGAGGATAATACCTGACTTTCGCCCCCGGCCCGGGAAGGGCACTGGGAGGGAAAAGGAGATAACCGCCTGACCTCGCCTTCCCGGGCCGGTGGAGGGCGTGATCGTGGCTGGAGTGCTAGGCGGCTTGGTTTCCGAGGCCGTTTCGGCGACATTCGGGTTTTTCTTCGTCGGAGAAAACGCTAGGAGGGCGGCGGCATCGGAGGGGTTCCATTCCGCCTTTTTAGGCTTTTGGGGGCCGGAAGGCTTGATGGGATGGGGTGTTGTTTTAGATTTATCCCACCAACCGTTCCCTTATCCGGCTATGGCGCGTCTTGACCATGTCTGGCGCGCGTAACTGTTTCGGTTCCGCCCGGTTGATACCAATCGGGACGGATCGCATTTTGGGTCCGTGAAGAGGTCCCACCGTTTGGCAAGGCCCAGGGGGGTTTTCCACCACGACCTGGCTTGAGGAGGCCTCACTTTTTGGACATGTTCTTGGAGCGCATTGGGGAGATTCCGCGTCATTAGCACTGGCAGGACTTTTGGAATGGCATCAGGTGCGGTGAGGCGTTGTCTAGTTGACATTTCAGTTTCCCAATCAATTATATATTTTTTGGTTTGGAAAGTTTTGGGAGTCAGGTGGTCCTAGTTTGAGGGAGACGGATTGATCGGGAGGTTGATCTTCTATGACCCTATACCTCTAAAAGTGAGATTGACATTTTCAAAGGAGGGCAAATATCCCAATCCGACCCGGCCCTGCGGGTAGTGGTATGTTCGAGCGGAGCTACGGATACCGGGCGTTCTTCAGAAGCCATCTAGGCCAAAGGAACTTCGGCGAGCTGGTTGTTAACCGTTCCATCGGGTTTAAGGTAAAGTCCCCGCCGAATGACGGTTCCTTGAGAAAGAAAGCGGCTCAAGTCGGATTTGAGATCTCGGAAGAGCCCCTAAGGTAGGACCGAGGCAAGGTGATTGGTGCGTGTCCCGGCTGGGCTAACCCACAGACCGAGGCTTTGGCCGTTAGCGGGCCGACGGCGTGTCGATTGGGCCACCAGAGGGATTTTTTTAATAAATGAGCGGCCGGTGAAGGGCCCCTGATCATTTCTTTGGATATTATAAGAAGCACGGGATCTCCTCCCGGGCTTTAGGAACGTTCCCTGCACCAGTGGAATGTCGACGTCGTTTTCCGTGGTGAAAATTTGAGGATTTCGGTCTTTCCCAGACCGTTTTACGTGAAAATGAAATATTAACTGCGGGTTGTGGCTTTAGACGGCCCCCGTTTTTTATTTTATTTAGAATGGGCTATTTTCTTTAGTCCCGAATTAAGTCGACAATTGGGACCGTGGGGCGGCAAGACGGGCCCAAATTTGGACGACGGCGTCGAACTTCAAAGACGATCGAGCTCGCAAGGATCTGTCCGGCTAATGTTTCCGTTGCTGCCATTACAAGTGGCTAGTGGTTGGGGAAGTTACGCGGAGCGCTTTTGGGGGGCGGCGGCCCGGGCGCTGGCGCTACCTTCGGTGGTTGTTGTTGTTGCCACGGGGCATTGGGAGCCGCTTTGTTGCGGTTTGCTACGCCGGGAAAGGGCCGGAGGGCGGGAAGGGGGTGGGGGACCAAAGCGCCTTTGGGAGATGGAAGGGGTGGTGGTTTGCGCTTTGGGGCCCGGGAAGCCCAGATAATTCCTGTGGCCAAAGGCGGCGGCAGTTAACGACCGGGGTTCGTAGTGGTGAGTACTCATCTCCCAGGGAATAGGGCGCAATGGTCACTAAGGATTTGACGGCGCGAGGGCGTGGTAAAGTTGGGGCCGGAGTGCCCGACATTTGGCAAAGGGGAACTGCCAGGAAGGCCATTTGAGGTTGGGCGGAAGTGGATGTGACTTTGGGTCGAATGGTGTGATCGGCCACCTTTGCCCTCGGTGGACGTTCAACAAAGGAACCCATTAAAGGTTTTTTAGTCTTGGGATGGAAGGTGGAAGGCTGAGGCAAAGGGAATTTTTGGCCTTTAAAAAATTATAGATGCCTTCAGGATCCCTTCGGCCTTTTGACTTGTTCAAAGACGCGCCTTCCGGGAGCGGTATGTTGGATAATAATAGTCGTTCTTTTAAAAAGATACGACGTTACTTGACGGTGGTAATTACCGTTTTCCAGTTGCAAATTTAATGCCCTGGCCTGAGTCGGCTGCTGTGAATTTAAATTTGTTGGACAGCGCGGACCGGTAAATCCCCATTTCTCCTTCGGACCGGTTTATAAATCCGGAGGCTTATTCCCTTTGGTGGGGATTGATGGTTTGAGAGGCCCGGAGGCCGCCGTGAAGCGGGATGTTTTGGCGCAAGTTGGTTGGCCCTTGATGAGGCCGGATGGTTGTTGGTAGGACCAGGCGGCCGAACTTGCCGGAGGGCATTTGGCCCCTGTGGCCGAGTTGTTGGCCCAGGGGGCCGATAGATTTCCGCCGAGCCCTTCGGCGCCCCAGGGGGGGGATGGGCAGGAGGGCCCTGCCTTTGCCTTTTTTTGGCCGCGAACCAACCGGCAGGAACCCTCCTTTGCCCGTCCCGTGACTGGAGGGATTGGTCGGAGTCCTTTGAGTCGGAGTTGTTTGGGAAGTTAGGATAGGGCCGAATGGATGGAAGGACACCTTTTCCGAGTGGGTGTGGTTGCCTCGCGTTGAGCATGGTGCGCTTGTAATGGATTTGGCCCCTTTAGGGGAGGGCCTTCGGGATTCACGACCGTTCCGCCGGCGGACGATTCTTTGTCCCGTCGAGGCCCAGGGCCTTTTAGGGGTTGAAGTCCATGCTGATTTTAATTTTAATTAGATGTTAAATTTTATAACGGGGCACCCCGGTGGCCGGGGTGGCTCCTCCCCCCGGCCCCAGTGAGCAGGGAGGTTAAACCCAACGCGTTTGAAAACTTCAGCGCTTGGGAGGGCGCTTAGGTAACCACGCCGCCCGTTCAAGGTGGCGCGTTAAATTGTTTCTACAATTACCACGTGAAAGGGTAATTAATTTACCAAACCGCGGTGGACGTGGCTTAATAAGAACAAAAACTAAAGTTGGGGTCCCTAAACTTCTAGAAGGTGTCTGAACGCTGTTGGGGAAAAATTAAAGCAAAATCGAAACGATCACCCGACCAGACGGTTACAAGTTTTTGCGCTCAGGGGTACGCCTAACGGGTCGACATTTTTCCACCGGCAAATTTCAGCAATTATCATCAGCACGACTGTTGACCGGCGAACACGGAGTTCTTTTGTTTCGCCACGGAGGCCGGGGAGGGAAAATCGGTGGGGTTGGCGGACGGCGCAGGTAGCAGGGGATCGAGCGGGCCTTTGTCCGGTGATCCGAGAGCCAGGAGGCACTGTGTATGTTAAGCAGCATATCTAATAGGCTTAATAAATACTGGGTAATAATTAATGTAATTTCATGATTTTACCTTTTAAACATTCTTAAAGCAATTTAGCTTTTAATAAAACCCAATTTTTGTTTTATACTATTTTGTAATTGAACCAATTCACATAACCATTTTACTTTTGGGTTTAATATTCTCGTATTGAATTAACAAGCATCACGCAAATAAATTTCGTAAATGAGTTAGTAAAGGATAATGATAATTCTTAATAAATGACACCAGATAGGGTTTAATGTCGCAGCCTATACACCATGTCACGACAGAATATATTTTGCTGTAGGTTAATGTGGTTTGAAGTATAAAATAGTGAGGTTAATCACCTTTGATGTTCTTGAGCACAGTGAAGTCGAGAATAGGCAGAATATCTGGATATGTAAATTCTACCTTTCCATAAGGTTAAATACTTCTACATTACTGATAGGCTGTGCATATATCAAATAGGGATGGAAGTTCATATATAGTAAAGAAACCATCAACCCTAAAATTTGTAATAAAAATATTTTTCCCATGGTTTTTACCTTTTTATAAAGCTAAAAAAAACACAAAATGGTTTACAAGGGCTTTTAAATTAAAAATTTGCACCAAATTAACAAGTCTCTAGGGAGAACGCCCCAGAAAAAAACTGATTATTGGGGGCAAAGAAAGTGCTATTCCGTGATGATGGGATCATCTAGCGGGATGCCCTTGCTAAATTAACCGGAAGTTGGGGTTCAACTCCCGGGAAACAAACCATTTGTTACCGTTGTTTTCGGAGTTAAGGACAATTTTGGGCGATCGTCCAAGTTCCAAAAATACGGATGATCCAGCGTCGGGTGGACATAAAAATGGCACCCAAAGGCCCGGCATCGGGGCGAGAGGCGGGTGCGATACGGTCCAAAAAAAAACTATAAATGGGAAATTGCTTTGGGAAGGCCGTCCAGCAGTGGACTAACACATGCTGATGTGACAATAAATGAAAGAAGTGCCTATGGGTTTACCAAAGTTAATGTTGGCTTTTTGTTGTTTGTTTTATTGATTTTAATTGTAACTTTCTTTCAAAATCTTGATTTAAGATCGATACTTTAAAAAAAATTATGTAACATTAAAATATATAAAAATATACATTTTCAAGGCAAAAAGATGAAAAATTTACTCCTTGGATTGCAATTTATATATCTTTTGGGTTAAAATCATTCCCAAAATTTGTTTGAACTGTTTAGAGGTCATAAATTTAACCCGGGGGGCCTGAAACAGTTAAATTACAGATTTTGCCGGGCTTAAGAAAGATTAATGTATCCCGGTTTCAAGGGCACCGTAGCCAGCGTATTTACTGGGTAAACGAAACTTCACATCCAATATCTCACGGTAAACAGCCATTGAAGATACCTCTGGTATTGCTGATGTCCATGGGCGACAGTGACTACTTTCCATCAGATGGCCCAACTGCTCGTCTGTGTTCGTAGGCAAAAAACTCTCTTTTACTCAATTGATAGTATTGTAACCTATAGGGCCCCCTTAAAAAAAATTTGATAAACCAATTACCATCAACAGGAAACAGTGGTTTAATATTAATAAATGTAATTAAAATTTTTAATTATTTGGGGGAAGATTTCAATTAAAAAGAATAAGTTTATTATTTATATATTTTTTTAAATATTACCAATTAGTTTATTCCCAGTTCCAGAATTACGGAAACAATAAGGAAATTTCAACCAAGACCCAATTATGAACAAGCGGGGTCCAACAACGGCTTCAATTTATTACCAACCAAATCGCCTTGTTCGACATAAAACACAGGAACTTAGTCCGTGTCGTTTTCTTGAAGGTTTTCCCAACCGGGGCCAGGTTATCTTAATGGGTTGTTTACCTTCGTCGCTCTATTCTTACTAAAAACCTTGTATTCATTTATTTCTATTATGAAAAAACCTTAACGGTCTTTGAAAATTTTGTTTCGCCTTTATTAATTTTATTAAAAGAGGGTTAGAATTTGAAAAACATCCCATTTTTGTCCATTGAATTTCTAATGTTAAATTCATCATCTTCAAAGCTAACAGGAAAACTTTTTGTTCAAAATAATTGAAAAGCAATAAAATATCTAATTTAATATTATAACAATATATTTCTAAAAATTGGGACATTTTCAACTCCACGGGACAAGTTCCGGTTAACAGCCAGTATAATAATTACACGAGCTTCTAACAAATAATTGTTTTATCTCAAGGTTTAAAAAATATTTTATTCCAAATTGATAAATTTAATTCCCTTTGTTATCCCTTGGGTACCAAACGGATTTAGAGAATGTTTCCAACAAAACGTTAAGAGTATTTAAAATAATAAAAAATGACAGTTCACCTCCTCCGCCTCCAAGCCCAGTGGTGGGCGTGTGGGAGAAAACCGGAGGTCGGGTTCGATCCTGGGATCAAACAAATTTTCATTGTTGTTTCGTTGGGAAAGGCCATCCCAATTTGTTGAAAAGAAGAATGATCCGCGTCGGATGGACAAAAATTTGGTCCAACCCAACAACCTTCCGGGCATTTGGGGCCAAGCGTGGTGGGAATGGTCCAAACCCCCAATGGATAGGGGGAAGGAGGGGTTGGCCTAGCCAGTGGACCAAAAAAGGCTGATGAATGATGATGATGATGGGTGAGTACACCCCAGTGAAATGCAATCGTAGAATATTTTCTTGTTATTTTAAAAGGATCAAAAGGAAAATACTATATCTATATACAAGAATTTTGTTTACAACTTCCGAGTTGCTTTTTTGTTCAATAATCTATTGGTTTCAAGTAACAAATTTCAATTACAAACCAGGTTTATTTATGCAAAGGAAAATATATTTTAATGGATGCAAAGAAGATAAGAATTTTCTATGATTCCATTTTTTAAATCAAGGTATTTGAAATTTTTTATTGAAAAAGTAAAATTATAAATACTAAATTAATATTGTTCAAAGACTTTGAAATAGCTTTAACATTTAAATTATATAATTAGGTTACATAGGCATCATCTATACATATCTTAATTTTAGAGGTATTTCCACAAGAAAACATGGATATCGAATTTTTAAGCTGGCTACGGTCTTACACCTTAACACGGTGTGTTTATACCGGTGGGTAAAAACGGAAAGGTCGCCCAAGACGACCCCCCCCCAAAAAATTCCAATTTCCAATTATATGTTAGAGGTCGTTAGCTTTTGTTCTTTTATTCAATTAATTTAATAAATTTAAAAAACTTTGCTTCATATTCACATTTTGTGTTCTTAGAGCACCTTTATCAAAGATATAAACATATTTGGTTGTTTCATGGTTGGTTTAAAAACCACCTTAAAAGCTTAGAATGATAGCACTTGCATGGAACCTTTTTTGTTTTATTGAAAGTGATTAAAATCTATTAGCCCAGCAGAAAGTAGTTTCATTGTCAATGCCCCAAGTTTAATTAAATTTGGTTCCGGTATATATTCTTTAGTTAATTAAATCATATAGGAATAATATATTTTTTAAGGGCCGTAGGAAGGTGGAAATTAATTTATTGACTTCTTCGCCAAAAATTCTGCTTATTGGATTTGGCCTTGTTTCTTTTTAGTTATTAGTAATTAAAAAACATATTGATCAACCAAGGGCCCAAGAATTTCAATTTTTAAAGGTCCTAATCGCCAAAAAAATGCACCAAAATACCGGGAAAATTTATTATCTACATTATTATCAACACCCAATCCAATAGGTCCACCCGGTGTCCTTTAAAAGATTTTCAACGACGGTTCAGCTCCCAATTTTTCAACCGCCTTCCCCACAACCTTCATTTTGACGTTTGGGCCACCTTCTTGGAGGTCATCTTTAGGGTTATGCCTGGATCGAAATGCAACCCCAAAATGTTAATAACCGAACTTAGAACTATGTCAACCAATTGAAGATATAAATTTCAAGCAGAAATCTTCTAACCCCAATTTAAATTATTTTTACGTGTTAATAACTGTTCTGGTAATCTTAATATTCTAAATAGGAATACTTGAAAAATTGTTCGCTCACGACACAAGACTACTCATTAAAATTTAAAGACCATTTTTAAAAAGTTTTACTTTGAAGAATTTTTGCAAAAGACGGGGTGTTTTAGATTTCATGTTTCTGTTTATTTACACGATGATGGTTAATTATCTGTGCTTGCACAACGTGGCACAGGACGTTGGAGGATCTGCGGATATTTGTTATGGTAAATATATATACTTCTGCGCTGTAAAATACTTCAATATAAATTAACATATTTGAAACGGGTGTTATACATAATAATTAAATATTTATTATGTTAATAAATGCGATAAAATCCATTAAAGTAATTGTATACAATAAATTAAAACAAATTAAAGATATTTCCTTTATTTTAAACATTAAAAACATTGACCAATAAATTGTCAAGTTTAATCCAACCATTTTCGCTACGCTTTCTCGCATGCCATCGCTATGTATTTTGGATATACTTTTATTGAATAGGTTAATCTGGTCATAGAGCCTAACACAATGCCCCAAACATTAACTGTGATTATAGATCACATCTTTTCATCAATAACTTTAACATTTTTATTACAATTTTCATATTAGCCATATATTTTTCATGATGATTAATATCAAATAAAAAAGAAACGTAACATTTTATAAGCCATAAATGTGTAATAGCATAAACTTTTCTTTACGACCTCTTGGCCTATATCGCAAGTCTTCACGGTATCGTATTTAAACGATAAAGTCTTTGTATTGGGGATAGGTCCACTGTCGTATTAAAACATCTAGTGAATATTTATTTCAACCAAACTTTCAGGTATTTATCGGTTCCATTTTAATTAAAAACTTTTTTTCCTTTAACGAAACGGACCTTTTAGTTAGTTTTAAGAGTTAAGTTAAATTTTTATGTTCCTAAGCGTTATTTATACAAAAAGCTAGGAAATTTGGAAATCCTAAACTAATTTTAAGTAAGTTACTAAGGTAACTTTGTTAACTTCGCCCAAAATAATTTATTGAGCCTGGGAACATAGTTAATTTTAACTTATTTTAGGTGTATATCAAAAAATAAGTGGATTAAAAATTCACAGTGTAATCAAACTTAACAGTGGTTTATGTCTTTAAATTTAAAAATAAAACATATTTTTTCTTAATAATAAGACATTTTAATATTTAAGACTTTTTTTTATTAAATATTTTAATAAGAAACGAATATCCACCTACCTTTTTATGGATTAAGATATCTTTTCCCAGTCAGGGTTAAACTTTATTAATAACCAAAAACATTTAAAAAATTACTGGATATTTTTAATAAAGAGATTGAAAACGGGCAAGTATGATAAAATTTTTAAACCGATATTTTAATAGATTCAAGTTATTAGGAATTCAACCCTTTTAAATTTTATATTATTAAAGGGTGAAGAACCTTAGAAAAGGTAGTTTATGATTGGCCAATTAGAAATTATGATATCAGAATTTCTATTTTAATTACGAGAGCCGCATCAAAAGTATCGAGAATGGAATATTTTATTATTTCGAATTTAAAATCTTTTAATTGTAAAACCCTTTTGTTGAGGGGAAGGTGGTCGACCAGCCGCCCGTCCAAGTTCACGATGCTTACAATGGAACACGAGAGGATTGTGGTACAGTTACAATGGGGTCACTTGGAGGACCCCACCCGAAAGAAAGAGGGTGCGGAATGGATTGGGCAGCCCAATCAAAAAATTGCCCAAGGCGTACCAGACAACACCCAGCCAACGTTTTTAGGAGATCTTCAAATTCCCGGAGAAAAGGGACCGGCATACCTTCAGTGGTTTATTACTTAAGCCCCACCAAACCGATCCCAACCCCCAGGTTCGGAAACCTTTTGTTAGTGTAAACACGAGTGACCAAATGAGGGCATCGGACCAGAAATCAAAATAACCTAAACAAAAACCATAAAACCCTTTTGGTAATCAAAAACTAGTTAAAGAGAAATAATTTTAATTTTGGGAAACATGCCAAAAGAAAGGGGAACCAAATTAAGTTAGATCAAAATATAAATAACGCCAATAAAGTTTTAAAATGAGAACCTTAGAAAAACAGAAAATAGTAAAAAAAGAAAAATAATTAGGAAATTGTATTATGATTTTAATATGGATAACAGTTCCAAGACGAAAGCACAAAATAAAAAAAGGTAAAGAAAGTTTTCTAAGCAATATCAAATATTCATTATTAAAGCAAGAAAAATCATTACCAAGCAAAAAACAAATGAATTCATTCAGTGACAAATTAATGGAAAAATAAATGTAATTAAAAGAAAAATAAAAAAGGGTTACAAAAATTAAATTTATGAAAAATTATAAGATTTTAAATGATGAGCAGAAAATCAGATAATAATAATGTTCGAGAACAAAAGGAAGAAAGAAAAATTTGGTTTAGATATAGAATTTAAAGAAACTAAGGGAAAAACATTTAAAAGTAATTTATAGTATTGGTAAAATTTGGAAGAAAAGAAATAAAATAAAATAAGTTGTAAAATAGAAAGAAATAAAGATGTTCTTAATCAGAGAATATTGTGAAAAGTAATTAAGTATAAAGGTAAATGGAAAGAGACTTGAAAAAAATGTATAAAAATAAGAAAAGAAAATTAAGAAAGACAGGAATCTGTCGTAAGTGGCGGGCCTGAAAAAAAAGGTCCCAGAATTATTAATAGTCCGGGGAATAAGGAAAAAGAAAAAAAAAAAAAAAAAAAACTTTTGGTTTTGAAAACGAATACCATTTATTTATTTGAAAAAAAACGGTCTTTTGGCCTCCACAAACCTTTTAGTCAAGAAAATGGAATTGACTAGAGAAAACCAAGAGCAAATTTATTTAAAGACTTTCAAGGGTTTGAACAAAAACAATGTTGTTGGAAGATTTCGCATTTTGGGATGAAGTTTCATCCAAAACCAACAATTTATCGGTGTTTGGTAAATTTAACGGGACATGAAACCTTAAAATAACCCTCTTATACCGTCCAAAAACGCAGTCACACAAGAAGACGTTGATGTGGGTAAAAGCTGATTGAGGAAGATTTACATTGAATACTGGGTTCAAGAAAGACAATTGGCATGGTTTAAGGCAAATAATCCTGCATTGAACAATTAGGGTAAAAGGTTGCAACGGGTGCGCGAGTCGAAAGACCCAAGCCGGATCCCAAATGCCGTTTACAACATTAATCAGGGTGACGAAACCTGGATAATAAAAGGCCAACCCGAAAAGTGTTAAAATAAAAATTGCGGTTCACGGAGGTTGCAAAAAAGGTTACGTTTATTCCCAAACCAGCCATATTGGGACTGGGTTTCTTTGAGGAAATAACGGTTAATGCAGAATGGTATGAGCATTTTTTGCCACAGACTTTCTTGAACTCCAAAGAGAACTGCAACCACACAACCCATCAGACACAATGGGTTTCACACCGGCCCAGAACAAAAGGGGTTCTTTAGATAAGAAACCTGGTAGGGTCCCTTTTCAGAGTAGGCTTCTTGGAGGCATGGGTTTTTCATCTGCAAAAGCAGGTGAAACCAACCACTTGTTCCTGGGTTTAAGGCCGCCTGTGATTTACTTAAAGATGACTTAAACATCCTAAGGTCCACGATAAAGGGACAGGATATTCAAATTCCAATGTTCCAGGGGCCTTTGGGCAACCCACCAGGTGGCCCTGATCTCGTCTGCCTGGTATGCAATGAAAAAAAAAAAGAAGAAGGAAAACATAGATTTATTAGACATCCCCTGTACAGCCCCAAACTGGAGTTCCCAAGATTTTTTAACTTACCTTAAAAAAGTTAAATGGAAGAGACTTCACCTGAAGAAGCTGGAACGCCTAAAAACAGCCCATCTGGAGACCAAAACTTGGAATAATTTTTAAGGATTGGTCCACAAAGGATAAAAATGTGGCCACCGGAAACCCATTTGGAAAAACAATAAAACATTTTTTAAGTAATGTTGCGCCCCTTGATCTCTTCGGAAATTTTCGGTGCTGCCCTCGTAAAGACGGTTTTAATTCAACTATTGGAATATCCAAAACAAAAGCACGGAATTATCGTGGAGCTCATCCAATTGCAGCAGTAGACAGTACTGTATCCACCTAACTGATTCAGAACAATTTAGGTTCCCAAATAGCTGGCAAAAATGACCTTAACCTCAGTTTATTTTTAAATTATTTGGTCAACATATGTATTGTTTTATGGTGTTTATTAGCTTATTTTTTTTACCTTTTGAATGATTCCTTCTTTTTACTTTATTTTCTAATATTGTAAAGGGATTGTTACATTGATTTTTTCATTTTTTTTTAATAGGGGTTAGCAACAAATATATTTAGTGGTATTAACTCACCACGCAAAAATCTTAGTTTTCAACGGAGAATCATGAAAAAAAGACTTGAAAAGAAAAAGGTTTATTTGTAGTTTGTTTCAAAGTAGATATTGACAAAAGGAAGTTTTTGTAGAGTTGCCATAAGTTTTTTCAAACCAATGGGAATAAGGTTGGGTTAGGTGACATTAATAAAAGAAAAAATTATCACGGATCCAACCCTGTTCCAACCATTTACCGTAAATATTCGATGTCGGAACTAAATAAACCTTGATAAACTGTTAAAAAGTTCTTTTTTATTAGTGTGTGTTAATTAAATGAGGAATAAATTAAGAACAATCAAAACTGATGTAAAATATATAAATCCATGTTAGAGGGTAGATTAAGAGACTTTAATGCCTTCTTTATTAGGAGATGAAAAAAGCCTTAAAACTTTCTTTTAATAAAAGACTTATAGTGAAACTTAACTTGTTCACAAAAATGATAAAATGCACCGTATTTCGTTTTAAATAGTTTAAAAAAAGGTGGTGAGAAATTAAATTTTTTCTCCTTTCACCCGTTATGTTTTAAGAATAACGAAATAACCATTTAAATTTTGTTTTATAAGAAAATGTGATGTTTAAAGTTTTTTATTTATTATAATGGAGTTCATAAAAAGGAATATATTTAAAAAATCCTTTCTCAATGCTTAACCATTTTATTAATACATTTGATTTAAATATCTTATAAGATATGTGAGATTAAAAATGCAGGGGCAATTTCACTTTGTTACCTACTTGTATTTCGAAAATGGCGGCTGCTTGAATAATGTTTTTCATTTTTTTAACTTTATTTATTTCCATCATACCTACACCTTTCATTTTAATTATTAATGTAAGGGGTCTGATCCACACTTAATTCAAAAACTTTATTCCATTTTAAAAAAATAACCCAAAGATCTTAAGTTTTTTAAATATTATTGAGCAATGGATAAAATTTTCTGAAATTATTTTTAAACTGAAAACAATTCTATTTAATTGTTATATATTATGATTTAAACATCCCATCTCATCAGCCTAAAATTAGTCCACTGCTGGGAATAGGCCCCTTAATACACCCCTATCCATCAGGGGGTTTTGACCGTTCCCACCACGCTGGTCCAATGGCGGTTGGGGGACTGCCTTTCTAAAGCCCATCCGACGGTTTGGATCATCTTTTACCAAAATTAGATCGGGCCCAAACCTAACCAACAGGAACAACAACGGAAAATTTGTTGATTCCCGCAGGATCTTTGGAACCCCACCGACCCCGGGTTTCCAAAGACACGCCCATACCACTAGGCTACGGGGCAGCCCACTTGTGAGGAGGAAGATTTATATTGGGTATATTAATTTTTTTGTAAACGCTATAATACTAATAGAACAAAAAATGGTCGCCCACTACCTGAAAACGTTATGGAACTGCCTTCGAATGCAGTAAAGATATAAGGATTTAAGGGTGATGAAATTTTTAACGAACAAGTTGACTGGATGTCGAGATGCCTTATATGGACGTAATCACAGATGGGAGAAATATTTTAACCTATAAGGAAAAAATGTAAGAAGATTCTTCAAAATTTATGGGGTCGGTTTTTAGTATAAATTAACAAAGAAATTTTTAAATTAATTTTGAACAAAATTTTGTCCACTTTGTAATCCTTAAAAAGACAATAAAAGTTAAAAAGTTTTAAAAATTTTCCATAAAAATTAGGTTGAATAGAAAATCGAAATTTAAAAAGAGAAAGAAATAATAACCTGTAATTGGGAGAAATTAAAACGCTGTTGAAACCTTAAGATACCGACTTAAACTGTGGTTCTAAATACAATTTAATTCCCCAAAAAGTCCCAAGACCATATATTCTTCTTTAATGAAGGAAGATTTAAAAATTTCTTTCTATTTATGTAAAACATATCTTACACGTAATTTTGATTAAATTAAGATCTTAAAAGGTTTCATAGATATAAAAAAGGAAGGCCTGTTGGTTAAAGGGTTTACATTTTGCAAAAAGAATACTATAATGATAATCTAAAATTATATGACACAAAGGAAAAGATAATCAAATAGGGGTATTAAGAGTACCCCAAGTTGATGCCCCAAAATAACACAAAGCGGAGATTTAACATCCAAAATAAATTGAAGCAAGAAAATAAAGATTTCTTTTCCGGCCAATAAAGATGGTTAGTTTTTTTTCTTCTTAAAGATTTTTTTATGACTTTTTTATGTTTAATTTTAGAAAAAAATTGATTAAAAACAACGTTTACAACATTTATAAGATAGATATGTAAATCGCGCTCGAAAGAAATGTGTACAACCATTTTCATACTTTTTGAAACACAGAATATTTACAAATATAATAGTAAATACGGTGTTTGTTAAAAAAAGATGGGTTATTAGGACAAACTTTAGTGGCAAAAAAGGTTCTAAATTGATATAACTAAGATTTAACCAAACATTGATTCAGTAAAGGTAGACAACCCTTTAAAAAGATATATAAAATCACACCAGACACACAACATAGATTAAATCTCAAAAAAAGAGAAACAAACTTAAAGATTATATAAAATAATACTTAATATTTGGACCCAGGACTAGTCAATATAAATCTAGGTGGAAGGTTGACGAATTTGACGATTAAGATGATTACTTTAAATGAAAATTTCACGAAAGATTACTTCTGGCAACGAAACAATAAAAAGTGAAAGCGACCGATTTGGCAAGTTTATTTACAAAAAAGGTTTAAGAAAAGTTATGTTAAAAATAAGCAGATTTGTAAATAGTTACTTTACAAAAGCGCATTGATTACAGGTCAAATGAAAAGTTTTTCTTATTTCTATACATATAGTAATATGTATGCTTAAATATTTAAAACCACGCCAATAATATTGACTAAGTTTTTTAATGATTAAATTTTCAAAAAGAAGGAATCAGTTTGACGTAATGACTTTATTTAAAAGTGACAATATCAGGTCAACAATTTTATACCAAGGGGATGAATGAATACAGTTAAAATTGTCAATGTAAAAACCACCAACAACCGACCGATGTCGCTTTCCAGTGTTTTTTTATGTGTCCGATTTAAAACCAAAGTTAATTAATTTTGAGGGGTAATTTTTTGAAATAGATTACAATTTTGTACAAAGAAAGAAAGTTAAATGGCATTTTTTTGAGCTAATCATAATAACAAAATTTTAATTAATTTATCCCAATAAACAGCGGCAATAGTAATAGTACCACCAACGCGCTGCCTACCGTGAGGAAGTGAGTTGACGTTTTCAGAAAGCTGGGCCCGGTGCTCAAAAGGGGATTTTCAAACAACTGCTTTGCAGCAGATATAGGCACCTGTGTTATCATTTATATTATAAAAACTTTAACACATAAACGTTCCTTGACAACATTTTTATTATTTAATTTAGTAAATAGTTAAATTATGAACGTTTACTGCAACAAGAAAAAACTTTGTTTATTGTTTATTATCACAATTTATTTTAAATTTTTATCTTTGTTTTTGTTTTTAGACACCATGAGTCTGTGTAACAATCTTTAAAATATTTTCGTATATTAGTATAAATTGAATATGAAAAAACCAAAATTTTTAGAAAAGTTAAAATTAAATCAATGAAAATCATATTAAGAAATAATTAAGGTTAATTTCACGTCTTGATCCACGGGCAACATAACGGCAAAGATCTTTTGGAAAGATTCTGTTGTATTTATAAGTTTGGGTTATTAGAACTTTATCCCTTTATTTATCATAATCACATATCATATAGAAAACAGTCCACATACAACAACTACTTATAACGGATGGTTTTGAGTTTTCCAAAATTCAATAAAAGATGTTGAAACCTTTCCTTTCGAGATTGCAAAAGTTTTATTATGGATTACGACCCTTTTTTAACGATTTGAAGATTGCTAAAAAAAGAAAAGGTGAGCCTTTGGCTTTTAAAGCAAAAAAAGATTTTGTATCAAATTCCATGAAATTGAAAAGTGGGCCCAAACAACATCTGGAACCCCAACCACGGGGAACAAGGTGAGGTTACCCATACAACCCCATTGGACCAGGTGGTGGGATACGGTCCAAAACCCTAAGGTGGAGATAAAACGCCCCGGCCCCCCCGGTCCTTTTATATGGCATTGAGGCAGACGAACATGGGCCAACTGATAAGAGGTCAGACGCTCATAGAATTTACAATGTTAAAAATCAGTGTCGGCGAGGGTTCCGTACCGGATAAATGACCAAAGATACAGCCAAAACTTATCCAGGATACGCACCAACGTGAAACACCTGGATATATGCACATGTAGAGGAATCCCAAGAGTTTTAAACCCCAAGGCAATTTAACGTTTATGGGGTTTACGCCAAAGAGGAGTGGCCAAGAACGATGCAGATCATATTTTGGGAGCAGAAACAGGGAGGCAAAAAGCAATTTTGAGGAGAGTGGCTGTTCTTAATAACGTTCTTTATGAAAAGCCCCAAAGTGGAAGGTGTGTAGGGACGCCCGGGAAGATGGGGAGAATTCGAATTGGTGGTGGGGCTGGATGAGAATAGCCGGAAATCGGAAGGGGGCGGATTAGGAGGTATATCCAGTGGATTGAACATTAGATTATTTAGAAATCTATTCCTTTATGAGACTACTTATTTTCTTCTTACGTGAAAACATGCGATCAATTAATAACAAATATTAGAAGCGAGACCTTATCGTAATCTTAATCTCATATCTCAGTTCAGTACAGTTAAACTTCAAGAAAGGAGACTTCTAAAAACACATAACAATTATGAAGCCATATCTAATGGTAATAAAACAATTAATTTTGACACAATCTTATATTTTAGATCTATGTGTCTAAAGATGATGATTACTTTTTAAGTTGAGTTTAGTATCCCTAAATATCTTAACCGAGATATTTAGGATACCAAATACTAAACGCAATTTCGTCATTATCTCTCTATGTGATAAAGTAAGTAAAGACATTCGCAGCAGAATGATAGAAATCAATGTGGCTCGCAGAATTAGCAAGCTAAGGTGACAACAGGTGGCGCCATTAAATAACTAAAATTAATTACGTTAATAATAAAAATGTTACAATCATATCCTATTCTTGTCTGTTGAATACATTTTAACTTACATAATGACATATCTTTGTAGTGCATCATGTTAAAAAGACATATTGCATGAAGGCTTTGTTAATAATAAATATTTTCATGAATTGAGAAAAGTTACAGGTTTTGGAACAGGGAGACAGAGAATTTATGTAATTCTAGAGAGTAATTATTTTGCAACTGTAGTTATGACCACAGACCACTCGCACCCAACTAACAGCATGTTCTATTGTTATTGCAGCAATAGTGAATTTTGCAGCCAAAATGGTCGCTTAGACCGACCAAATTAGTATGTGCATTATTTTATTTCTGCAGTACTGAATTATGTGCATAAATATAAATATTAGGTTCGATAGTCAATAGAACAAAAAGTTAGACTAATTTTTAATTATTCTATTTTAATTTTAATTTACTCATACTTTGTGATAATCGTTTTATGACGTAGTATTATATGATTATTACAGAAATATTTAAAGATGTTTAATGAAGTGCATAAGCTTAATGTTAGCAGTAGTATTATTATGCTAATAATTAAAACTTTCGTGAGACATTGCACTAATAATGTCGAATTCGAATTCAAATATCTTTATTCGACATGGGAGTGATACACTTATTTATTGATTGTCAAAAATCTACCACCAGTTCGGAAAAGGACGCCTCTGACGTGAGAAGGACCGGCGAAAGAAACTCTGCGGGACTTTTTTAGTCATCTTGTACAATATAATTAAAACAATTAACAATGAAATAAAAGCATAAAATTATGATATTATTAAAAAAAGCTTAAAGCGAGCATTCTATTACCAAAGTGTGTTATCATTTAAAAACATATTTACATTGTAATAAACTTTAACACACAAACGTTCTTAGAAAACTTTTTTTAATTTATTAATGGATAAATATTCTTCGCAGTCTAGTTGCTGGTAGAATTAATCTATGCTTGTTCGTAAATGACACTGAACCAATGCGCTACTTTGGAGAGAGAATCATTTACATAGTCATTAATCAATGTATTACGTCCGAGTTTAAAAATCAAAGAGGTATCGTCCGCAAATAATACTATCTCATTGTTAATGTATTCTATAAACGGCTAAACGGTCGTGAAATCGTTGTTAGTGCAGACTAGTTTCAGACCTTTCGGAGGTCCTTCATTAGGACGAGTGGGATCACTTCAAGGTCGATTCCCACTCGCACTGCGGGCCTGAGCGCGAAATGCACGGCGCGATTGTGGGGCGGGCATGTTGGTTAATTACAAAATAAGAAACTGTATCTTGAAAGCGACATGAAACTTAATTTATATTTGTGGCATCCTTACTCTGTGATTTTTTAATTTTATAATAAATCGTTGTTTGTCACTCGTTTTAAAATTTTTCATTTTGAAATAAAAAAAAAAACTTATCGTTTTTCTTACTTTTCAATGGTTTCGCATTAGTCATTTATCACGTGGAATGCTTCGTATATTGCTCTCAAATAATAATAAAAGGGTCACATGAAAAATCCAGGCCCTCGTCGTTAAGTTATCATTTATAAAAGTATAAAGATATCAAAAGCACAAAGGTGGTCTACGGAAATAATACTGTATGATTTATAGACTGTATTTCAACAGTTTTTAAAAGCATTGCAGCAAGTAAAATGTTTAAGGAAGAAATATTTATTTTATTTATTTATTTGAACTTTTGCACAAATTCATATGCACACACGCGCTTAATGCCTTAGACATTATCTTACAGCCGACCTTAGTATAGTCATGAATAACAAGGTGCACAAAAAAACAAAAAAGATTTACACAAATAGGATACAAAATTATACAAAGTACTAATTCTGACACAATTCATATATACTACTAATATATATATATATATATATGTATTATAATATAAGACATAAAACCTATACATACATATATATATATACATGAACAAGATTTGTCAACAATCGTTCGGAAGGTCCGGGCTCTCTATATTATTGAAAATTATTAAATTGTGTAATACCAAAGATACATACATAACATATTACATTAGTGTCTCGTGGCCAAAGTAAATGGTCGTCGTAAAGCCCCGAAACTATGATCAAAAATGAGATAGACTTCATTATATCGAACAAAAAGCGCAAATTCAGGGATTTCTCAGTGATTTCGAGGTTCAAGACCACAAATGATCATTGATTTTTAAGAGGCACCCTCATATAGACTATAAACTGGAACGTTCCCGATTATTAAAGTCAACGCTCCGACATAATCTTCCCAGACTATCATTGATCCTGGCATATTCCGAATCAATCTGGTAAATTGGTCGTTGACTCGGGACACGGGTGCAAATCTCTGTGGTCTGCGACCTACGGGCAAAATGTCTAAAGTCTCGAGGGACACTGGATATCTTGGACAAACGTCATAATGATACAACCGTCACTTCGTTATAACACCGGGATCTTAATAACACCATCTCCAAGCTGTTAAGGTGCGACCTCCGGCACCTAATACATTCTATATTCAGAGAGATATTAACCAGAACCGGGCGTCCAAAATCTTTGTACAATAGCTTGGAAGAAGCCATGTAACAGAGTTGACGAACTATCGACCCATATCACTCCTGTGCCTTGTCTATAAGTCGTTTTCAAGAGTTATCTCAAATCGTCTTGCACGAAAACTTGAAGCTAAACCTTGATAACAGGCCGGGCTTCGGAGGAGCTGTAGCACCATAGAACACTTCCATAAGTGAGGCAGCTTATTCAGAAGACACATGAGTATACCCAGCCCTGTGCATGTCATTTGTGGACTATAAAAAGGCATTTAACTCCATAAAGACCTAGTCTTGCCTCGAGTCTGTATAGCAATGCTTTTTAAAATTATCTCGTCATCCACCCCACAGTCCCTACATCAAAAGTCTTCGACCACTGCGTCCTACCTGTCATGACCTATAGCATCGAGATTAGTACACCTACGGTTAGTTATGAAAAAGGCTCGCAGTAACTCTGAAGAATCGCGTCAGAAATGATGTGGTCCGTCATAGAACCAGATTCACCGACATAGCCCACCGAATTCAGGATCAGTTTTGCTTAAACGGCAGTAAATCGGTCACAAAAGGCGTAGCGTGGATACCGAGCCTTGAAAAACCTAGTGCTGGACGCCTTTTTTTTACTGTGGGGAAATGCTTACGAATACCCGTCCTCGAATAAAATAGATTATGTCGGACTCGCACCGACTAAAACCACCACTATTCTACGGGTCAAGGTGCTGTAATAAATTCACCACAAAACAAGTTCGGTTACAAATGATGTGACTTATTTAGCCAAAACCAACAAGAAGTTATGAAAGTAAGAAGTTAGTGGCTCTGTATTTAATCTATTATTAAAACAGTTATTCAAGTGAATCTGACCATGTAATAACTTAGGAAAATGGCTAGGAGATAGACCACAATATACCAAAAAGCAGTTGTATTTGATTTAAAACAATAACGTTTTGTGTTAAAGTTTTCTATTTTATTAACTTTTGAGGTACAACAACTTGGATTCTGTTCAAAAACAAAAGTGCAGAAAAACTTACTATGTAGCCAAGTGGTTAATGCAATTTATAAATTAATAATTTCTTTAGCAGTTTTCTTATTTTTCCTAGATAACTAAACAGTTAGATCTATGAACTTATACAGACTTTATTATTTATCGCTGCTAGTGATATCTCCACTAAAGTTGCTATTAAAACTAAAGATTATTTTATACCCACAAAAACAACCTTAACGAACTTTCGAAAGAATAAATTATGTAAATACCACATTGAGAACTAGCGAAGGCCAATTAGTATATAAAACTAGCTGAGAGCACCTTTGGGCTGATTTATTTTATTCTTATTCAGAAGAAGAGATCATACTTACTATTTGTTAAGACAAACCAACAGCAATACACATTACATTTTTCAAACATCAAATTTTAAACTAAACAGATTTTAAATTAGGTACTGATATGTAAGCCAGTTACAAGCATGTACAATAGTCTGACACATTACAACATTATATGTTACAGCATTTTTACAAACAACGAAACAATAGGTTAAATGTGAATTAATAAAATTAAAAATAATATGAAAACTGAATGTTTCCTTTTCCACCTAAATTTTTTTCACACTACTGCTTACTAGGCAGCCTACTTAATAAAGGAGACCTAAAAACTACTCTTCTCGAGTTACTAAGGTGTGAGATGTTATGCCTCGTTTACCTAGTAGTAACGCTGGCTACAGTGTCCTTTCAACCAGAAAAAGGTAGCGTTTATACTCTGCTTGTTTGCGGCAAAAATTGACACCCCGTGGCATGGTAGTTCTTCAGACAGTACCATGTGATAAAAGCAGACTTAAAGTTAATAGCATAACCTAATTTTCATATCCTATATTCTGAAACCTCCTAAACCCAAACCTAATGTTCTGCACTTGCGTTTTTTGCTAGGGTTGACTCTGAGAAACTTCTTAAGGATGCTGCTAAAATTTTGTGGCGGCTTCAAACCCGGCCACAGTACGAAAAAAGCCCTCCTTAAAGTGACTGACGATATTAGGAATTTACCTTTAATACTGTCAGTCACGATATTCTTTTAGCTGTTCTGTCTTATTTTATGATTTCTGATAAACTTCTTGACTGGTTCTCCTTATGGTCTTTTTATCTTTGGAGGCGCTAGTAGTCTTTAATTGTTGACAAATACTCATCAAATTGGCTTACCATTGAACTTGGCGTCCCATAATATGGTTTTGGTCCCTTCTTCTGTTTTTCTTTTTATTAATCTACAAACGAAGTTCATTGTGCGCATAATTTGTATGCTGACGACCTGCAAATATATGCCCAAGCAAGCATCGATACCGTCTCGGTGGCTTTTAGTAAAGTAAATAGAGACTTGGAAGCAATCAAACATTGATCTGATAGGTTTGGGTTAGCTGTTAATCCATCTAAATGCCAGACCATTGTGCTTTGTAGTCCCAGAACTCTGGCTAAATTAGAAACATAACAACAACAACCAATTTTATATGAAAAATCAGCCAAAGTGTTAAAAAAATAGGCCTGCAAGCAGATAGCTCTTTAAGCTGGAAATCAAGTATTTTAAGCATTAGTCAAAAGGTCATTGGTTCTATACGACATCTTTATAGACTCAAAAACTTTCTGCCTGAACCAACAAAAGCTATGCTCTAAGCTATGTGCAGGCTTTGATTTTCCCTCTTATTGACTATGGTGACGTGAGCTACTCTGACCTAAATCCAGATCACCTCAATTAACTAGACCGACTTCTAACTATTTGCATTCGAATTGTTTAACCTTCGTTAAAATGACCTTACGTCTACCTACCTTGAACAATTGCAGTGGCTATCCATTCGCCAACGACGCTCGTTATAGGCTCTCACTACTTTTTATTCTTTTCTTGATTCTACTTCCACTCCTAATTAAGTATCTTCGCATTTCCAGTATATCTGTGAAATCAGTAATAATAACCTTCGCTCGACGTATAACCGTTTTCTTCAATGTCCAATTCACAGTTCTGACATTACGCACTCTTAGTTCTCCTTTTAATCAGTAATTTTATGGAATAACCTTCCTTCCGATACATAGAATGGCAAAAAATTGCTTTCATTTCAAATTTTAAGTTTGCGAGTCAATTTTTTTGTCAACACGCTAGAGGATTGTATTTACTGGTGTACATATATGAATTATATTATTGTACTTATGTACGTTTGTGTAGTTGTGTATGTATATATGATTTAACATCATACATAGTACTTTTATTTATATGTTATTAGCATAAATCTGAAATATATTTTTTGTTTGTAATAGTACGCCTAACTTAAATTTTTTTTCAACAGCACCAAAAGTTGACTATGAGAGAATGCCAACGGCATTAAATCCGCCTTTGTACTCATTTTTTTTATTTTATGTCTACATAAAGTTTCAATAAATTAATAAACAAGCGCAATAAATTTTACGTGTCGTTAATATCTCTAAGTATTTTCTCGTGTTTAATTTATCATAAAATAAATAATATACGGCAATTAAATCAGAATCATACTTTATACAAACATTAATTAATTTTGTGTGTAAATGATTGTCAAAGTTTTTTAAACCTTATTGTAATTTAGTTATCAACTTTACCGGTTTGGTTGTAAGAAATGATAAAAATATTGCTATATAAAATTAACTCGTCTAATTAGTTCAGGCCTAACTAAACAGTATTTAACTTCAAAGGAATATTATAATACGATTATTTCGTACGGAAAACACGGATAAGGTTTAATTACACTGAAGGTCTCCTTTTAATTAAATATCATGTAAGAAAAATTTAAGCTTGTATAAAATTAGCTTACATTTATAAAAAAGGAGAGAGTGTCGTATTTCCCTACATTTATTTTACAATTTGAGTCAAATTAATTTGTGCTATACTTAACGTAAATTATATGAACCGTTTTATAACTTGTATGACAAATAACATGAAATTCATATGCATAATATTTCAAATGGTCCATTCAACTCATTTATTTTTTGATGACTTAAAATCCACAATGTCTAATATTGTATTACCAAATACTCCTAATAATATATTATTATTATAATACTCACCATTCAATAATAAAATAATGTAAAACAAGTTGCCTTAGTATTTAATTAATTCCTTATCTAGAGAGATCTGTATTTTTGTTTGTATGTTTGTAACGAATACAGTGAATAAAAACTATGCTCATTTAAAAAAATAATTACTAACAAAAAGCTACACACACAAAAAGTAATAAAGGCTACTATCTACCCTAAGAAAAATCAATTTAAAAATCCAAAAAATAAGACCTCCGAGGACGACCCGTGGACGGACTGCTATGTTTTAAAAATGTATTGTGTTAGCGACTACGATAAGCTAACAACCTAGTGATGCAAATTTTAAAGCTAATTGTCGCCGGTAAGCCTCTCACGAGTTGCTTTACAGTTAAACAAATAATCCTTAGATAATAAAACAAGAAACGTAAACGGAATATCAAAAAAGAAGTTGCCTGACATTGTTTAAAAATTTACGAATGCTTTTAAATAACTCTAACCGTAGGATAGGATAGTTTAAAAGTATTTAACCTTTTGGGAGAAGGTTAAATACTTCTAACTGCCTGTAAACAACACCAGTAGGCGTGAGGAATCAGGATGCATTGAAATTGAAAGGACAAGGCCGTGTTCATCACCCACATGATCGATTAGGCAAAAGGTAAAACAGCAGTTTTTTATGTCCAGCTATTGTAAATGCTTCCAAAAGTGTAGAGCTACCCAGATTTCACCAATTTTGCTACCACATCACATCATCAGCTTGCGTTAGTTCATAGCTGGACATAGGCCTCCCCTAATGCACGCCTTTTCGTGCTGGTCAAATGCGGGTTGGTAGAGTTAGTAGATGGACCAACTTTTTAAATGTATCCGACGCATGGAAATAAGATGATCCGTTGTCTGACAATTGGGTGATCGGCCCAAATTGCCCTAATCAACTAGGAAACAACAATAAAAATTTGTTGAGTCCGAGGATTTGAATCCACGACCTCCAGTTTCTAAAGCAAACGCCCTTATCATTAGGCTACGAAGCAAGTTAATTTTGATATAGAATGAAATATGTTAAGTGTTACGATATCAACGCAACTACGGTACAATATCTACGCAAGAAACCTGATCTGTATTTTCAATTTCTCAATTTTATAAGTCAAAATTATTTATCTAGGTTACTCATAATAACTTTTTAACTGAGTATTGACATCTGATGTCACAATCCAAGGTTAATTATCATGACTGATTTATATTATGAAAATTTAACTCTCATATTTTATACAAACTCCTAACCATAATGGTATAGGCGTGCTTCAAATAAAGTCATGGTTGAATCCTGCGGAACTCAACAAATTTTCATTGTTGTTTTGTTGGTTAGGGCAATTTGTAACGACCATCAAAATAGAAGTAAGATATCCAGAATCATTGGGATTTAAAAGTCAGTCCACCCACAACCGGCATTGGACAGCGTGGTGAGGTCGGTCAAAACTGTAATGGAAAGGGCGTATAAGTCAAGCTATGTTGGAAATCAAGGCTGAAATTGTCGCGTAGCCTCATAGTTGCTTTGCAAGTTAACATAATTTCATGAGTTAAAACAACACTTGAAGGAAATCAAAGGTAAGTTGCCTGAACATTTTTAAAAATTTTTAATTATTAATTAAAAATCATGGAATAGATAGAAGCAACGTTACTTAGGTCCCTCTATAGGAATGGTAGTCCATGTATAGGAGCGTTGCTTTGTTAAAACATCTGGTTTCGAATTGAGGGCCTACAATTTCATTGTTGTTCATATTGTCTTAGCACGGTGCAGCGGTCACACCCAATTGTCTGTAAAAGTAAGAGATCCAGTCGGATGGGCATTTAAAAAGTCGGTCCACCCACTAACCGCTGGACCAGCAGATGGTGAAAGGTCCAAAACCTAATGGAAGGTATAGGCGTATGTCCACGTGGACTTCATGGTTGATGATGATGATGAACATATATATTAACTTATTAAACATTACTTGCGGTAGTATTTTGATATGTGGTCGTAGGCAAACTTCTGGTATACATCTCAGTTAGTATCCTAAAATATAACTTTATGATTTTTTAATAAAAGTTTAAGAAAATTCAGTGTCAAACCATAGACAAAAATAAGGTTAACGGTTATATAAGCGGTTATTTAGTCATACTAGGTAAACAAGATATTTTTATAAAACATCATCCCGGTTAATCAGTCCTAGATCTTTGAATGTATAGAAAGTTAATAATCTTAGAGTGTATAGAAAGTTAGTTAAATCAAATGTATCTTCAAGATTTTCATTGCATGTATTACCAAATGAGTATTCATATCGATATCTCTATTCATACGCCTTTCATTTCTGCTCTAAAGCTTTATCTAAATTAAAGCGCTCACCACTACAAATAAAATAATTATTTAACTGGTACATACACTTTCAAAAATTTGGGACAGTTTAAATAGATAATATTAAACTATTTAATTTGAATTGAATACGAACATATTTAATCTAATGGATATTATTACCTATACGCATGTACTGGATTCGACCGAATAACTAGCACAAGTTCGCTACATTTGATAAATGAGGCCTCTTGCAATTTTAAATTATCACACGGCAACACCGAAAATAGTGATATTCATATGAGAATTTCCCAAGGGAAAACATTTTGGCCCACATAAACATTTATAAAATATTTTTAAAAATTAAAGTTATTATAAATAAACAGATTTAAAATAAAATAATACGAGGTAATAGTGAATATAAATATTTAATTCAGCCTCGTATAAATTACGGATCTATCATCGGCTTACGATTGGGTCTGTTCTTTGACTGATGACTGCTTAAACTTGAATTTAATATTTAAGCTTCTATTAACTTGACGATTCCATAAGTTCAATGTGACAATGGCTGATAATTTATTTTTCTTCCTACCCCACGCTTGTGTCTATGTTTTTAATGAGATTAGTTGTAGAGCTAAGGAATAAATTTTCGTAATATTCTTGTAAACAGAGAAAAATCTGGGTGACTTAAAGTTTTTTAGAGTATAAACTGTAAATCCGGAACATTTCTTAGAAGCAGCGATCGCTAAATGATCTTGGCAAAAATTTTATATGTATTTATACGTTTTTTTTTTTTAAGGCATACGCAGGCAGACGAGCAGTCGGGCCACCTGATGGGAAGTGGCCACCGACGCCCATAGACATTGGTAATACCAGTGGTATCGTCAATAATATGGTTCGTGGCAGAAATAAGCGCCGTGGTGGTACCGACCCAGACGTATTTGTGAAAAGGAGACCTACCACCGGTTCTGTTACCATAACAAATCTTAATATTTTTTCATTTTCATTTAGTAGTTATCCATACACCTGCGTAGATTTCTCTGAATTACATAAAGGTTGTCTTGGAGATAATGCCTGAAGCATTAAATTTGAAGCATCAATTAATTTTTGCCATTTGTGAAAAAAATAATAATAAATATATAATAAAATTGGTATTGTTGTTTTCTGGTTATTTAGAACATTATGGGCCGATCACCCAATTGACTGAAAAGTAAGAAGATTCATGCCTCAGATCGGAATGTAAAAAGGTGACCCTGGTTAACAAAACCATCTTCGACAGTTCTTACAGGAAGTCAGTACCTTCAAATTTACTGACAACTGATTCTTGCTTAGAATAATGTTTACCTTTTTAGTTGCGGAGGTCAGATGAACTGTAGAAAACTGTTATTCGGGTAAATCTAGATAGATTAGGAGCCAACCCTAAGATAACTTGGGAAAATAGATAGGATAAATGATTTGACTAATATACAAATCATGCTTGCAATGCAGTTTTTTTTAAATGAATGGTTACATTATTAAGAAAATCAAGTTTAACAGGTTTTTCTTTAAAAAAATTTTGTTTAAGATCTACTACATTTTAAATATCTTACACACATGTATTAATGTATATTTATAATTAAACTAAATTAGCAAAACTTTCCTCCCTAACAAGTTTCCACTTTGTCATAGTTCAAGAGCTTAGTACTTGCAGCCAGGTGTAGGTCCTAAGATTAAGCTACTGAGGGCAGGTTTTTGGTACGTCTGGCTTTGCAGCCTTGGAGGGAAGAACAGGTGCAGTTGAGGAGGTGCGAACTTTGCGCTTCCTCTTGGTTTTGACGGTTTTGAAGCCTTCGTCGAGTTTAGGGTTGGATATAGCCTTGAACTCCATATCCAATTTGCTGCAGATGCTGACGTCGACATAATTTGCATCATCCGTAGGGAATGGAGTTGTCGCCCCAGGCTAGCAGGCAGGGGTAGGAGCCGTGAGGCAATGTTCCGTGATCAGAATGTGCATCGCGTCTGTTAACTTAGTGTACAGTTTCCAACTGAGTTTATCACTGATCTCCTTGATATCGATACTTAAGCGGTCCCTGAACTCCCTGGCAACCATCGTAACGGCTATGTCGCGCCTATTTTTAAGTCATAGGTTGCGACACCCAACGTAATCCATGGGACCCGGCCATTTCTGGGTGTGTTAATCCTTTCCGTCCCACCAGTCTCGGTAGGGAGGCGTGTAGTGACTTATTCTGTAACACAAGAAACACAAATTATAATCTGTAAAGGGCCAAATATGTAACTATCTTTGTATAACATCTACTATCTTTTTAGTATTTTACCCACAAGTCTTAATACTGTACCTCTATTAACGAACCTTTCCTCCCTAATAAATTCTCACTTTGTCATATTTCAAGGACCTGTGGCTAGGTGAAGTTGCTAAGTAGAAGCTTAGAAAAACCCGTATGGCTCAATGAATGGTAACTAGCTGAAGAAACCCGTTTCTGAGCTACCCTGAAGGGTGTCGGGGAGGGACAAAATGCATTAGTTATTCATCATCATCAGTCTGTGTCAATTTACTGCTGAACATAGGCCTCCCTCATGCACGCTACTGCCTCCGATCTTTGGCTATTCTCATTTAGCCCACAACGGCCACTTTGCGAATGTCGTCACTCTATCTTGCCGCAGGGTATCTTACACTACGTTTGCCGAAGCTCGGTCTTTGCTCCAAAACTTTCTGACTTTAGCGGTCGTCAGTTCTGCGGTTCATATGACCGGCTCACTGCCACTTCAGCTTACTAATCCGGTGGGCTCTAAAGGTCTTTCTGGTTCTTTGACGGATCACATAATTTCTGATGCGGTCCTTCAGAGATACTCCGAACATAGCACTCTCCATAGCTTGCTGTGCGACTTTAAATTTGTGGACGAGTCGAACTGTAAGTGTCCAAGTCTCGTTACCGTAGTTCATAACGGGTAGGACGCACTGATCGAAGACTTTCGCTCATTAGCTTTTCATTAGCTTTGTCGAGTTTTCTCGACAAAGCTAATGAAAAGCTGCCCAGCCTAATCCTTCTGTTGGTCTCCCCCTCAAAGTTGTTTCTACCTAGTTCGAGCGTTTGCCCTAGGTAAACGTACTCCAAAACCTCTCCTAGGGAGGTGCCATCAATTGTGATCGGTCCCGGATCAACGTGCTCGTTGAACATAACCTTGGTTTTAATCAATTTCATCCGGAGACCGATGCGTGCAGAAGACTCAGTCAGGCTTTGCACCATTTTCTGCAGGTCCTTTGCGGTCTCAGCCATGATTACGATATCGTCTGCAAATCGTGGATATGAGATGTACTCGCCGTTCTTATTTATGCCGTGTCCTTTCCACTTGAACGTCCTCAACATATCCTCCAGCGAGGCGGAGAAGAATTTCAGAGTCATAACGTCTCCATGTCTCACACCCCTGTGCACGGGGATAGGCTCAGTCTGCCCACTTTGGACTACGACAGAAATAGTGGCGGCATCTCGATATATCGCCAATCAATTTTGCACCACTTTTAGGCCCCGATAGAGTCAAAAGCCTTCTCATAGTCCACAGATGCCATTCACAGGGGATGGTTATACGCATGTTTCTTCTGTAAAACTAGCCTCACTGTGTAGATGTGATTTATGATGCTACAACCCCTCTGAAACCCGAATTTTTCCCGAGGCTGCGCTTTGTCCAATTTTCGTGCAAAACGATTTGAGATCACCCTCGAAAACAACTTATAGACATGACTCAGGAGCGACATTGGCCGATCCTTCAAAAGGGTTTCATCACCTTTTTTGAAGAACAATACGACCAAACCCCTATACCATGCCTCAGGAGTTCTCCCGGAGAGAAGAACGGAGTGAAATAGACGATGGAATCGCTCCAGCACGGTTTAACGGCGGCCTTCAGAAGCTCCGTCGTGATTCCGTCCTCTTTCCAGGGATTTTCCATTTTTAAGTTGCTTAAGAGCCCACTCGATTTTGTCTAGACCGACCGTAAGATCCTCGGACACGTGACGAGTAGTCAATACACCTCATCGAAAGTGGTCACCAACGCCCATGGACATCGACAATACCAGAGGTGTCACCAACTCGCTGCCTAAGTGAAACATAGAATGTTACGGCTCGACTTCCCAGCAAATACGCCAGTTCCGATGCCAGAAATAGAGATTCTTGCTGGCGAGAACTTATGGGGTCACAGAAGAATACCAAAGCGTTTCTACAGCTTTCAGGCGCCACTAAGGAACAATGTTGTGGTTGCAGGCGGTGCGAGTCCAAGTCCAAGTCCTTTGCAAAGTGGGTCAAAATCCGTTGCAACTTAACTTTAGTTTTTGTAGCGAACATGAACTTGCTATAATTTTCACCCTATTTTAATAAACGTCGCCAACATTGATTTAAATTTAATTAATGCTTTCTAGATCATAAAAGTATATTAATTAATAAAGCAATAACAGAGTCTGCCCGTATAAATAACACTTCTTATTCTATCACTACATAGTATAAAATAAAGTCGCTTGCTCTGTCCCTATATCCCTATGTATGCTTAAATCTTTAAAACTACGCAACGGATTTTGATGCAATTTATTTTAATAGATAGAGAGATGGAAGAGAAAGGTTTATATGTATAACTCATGCGTAATATTGTAGAGAAACGCTGTTAAATTTATATATTTTGCCATAGATTTTTCAAATTCAGGGCAGGATTAACAAGAGTTATTTATTAGAGAACAAATTGTTTAAAAATAATTATTTCTATTATTTACGCGAGTATTATACATATCAAATCCACTAATTTACGGATTTTTGCGTTACTTATTCGTTACGTTACGTTACGTTATTTATTCCCGACGTTTCGGATTCTTTTCAGCATCCATGGTCACGGGCAGACTAAGTTGGTATATAAAATTGACTATCTTTCGATTTCTTAATTTTTAATGTTGGTTTGACAAAAAGTATTTATGTTGTCCTTCGGTTTTGTAGTTTTTTTTTATATACTCTGCGTTTAATGTTTGAAATTATTGGATCCCAGGAAGATGGCAAAGACCTATAGAGTCTATTAAAATTTAAAAATTTTAATAGACTCTATAGAATAAAAATTTTAATAGAGAAGATGGTTGGTCTTTGCCACCTTGCTGGGATCCAATTATTTCAAAAATTAAACGCAGAGAATAAAGATATGCCAATATTTAGGAATAAACATATTAAGTAACGCGAAAAATCCGTAAATTAGTGGTTTTGATATGTTTAAAAATAGTCATAAAATAAGCAAGTTAGGAAAACTGCATTAAATATTATCATACAAATTTATAAGGACAAATTTATATAAAAATTTTTCAAAAATAAGGCCCAAATTAGTTTGTTCAGTATCTTTATGTTGTCTTAAAGAGTCAACAACTTAAAAAACTTCGCCAACCCTGCCCAAACATTAATTATAAGCCTTTTTATTTAAGTGCTTTGATCTACCTCAAACGATAATTTTCTTTTAATTTACATTTTACGATGTAGCCGTTATAAGGCAATTAAAAATATTGGATCACTCCTCCTTCATCATGTACATAATTAAAAAGTAATTAAAATTAACTACTTTTGAAGTCTAGTAGAATAAACTCGTGATTTAGAATACGAATAAGTTAGAGAAAGCGATTGACAATAGACTGAAATGCTTATGACATTAAAATCAATTCATTAAATCATCCATCAAATTGTGTACGATTACTTTTCAAGCCTTATTCATCAATATTTGAGTACTTAAAAAAAACTTTACTTTTTATTGATCACGCATGTTTTTTTTTTAATTATGTGCAATAAATACATGTAATATCAATAGGTTTACTTTCCATGTAACATTCCTTTGTGCTCAATATCCTCTTCTGGTATCCAAGTACCCTTGCAAGAATTTATTTGTTTTTTTATATTTAATAGGTGTCATAACCTTCATGACATCGTTTTTAAAACGTTTGGTAAGTACGAAAAGGAAAATTATCGTCAAAAACATTTTAAAGACTATCGCAGTTTCTTTTGGTTCCTTTTCGGACAGGTCGATATTTTTTAACCTAATCTTAACAAGACGTTATTAAATTGGTTTTATTCTTTTATTACTAACTAACTGATACCTGCGACAAAGCACGCATGGTCCTATTTAAAAAAGAAGCCTAAGTTACTTGCAGTCACATTAGCTACCTTTTTGTAAGTACTTTTAAGTCCTATCAAAACTGGACCAGCCACTTAAGAGATTAACTAGAACCAACCAACATAGAGACGGACAGAAATTTAATAAAAAAATGTTTTTTATATAAGTTGGTTATTTATCACACTATAAGTATTTAAAAACTGTTATTTTTAATGCTACAAACAGGCACTCTCATTTTATTTATTTGTAAAGATTAACTTTTTATGGGCTGCCCATACCATAAGGTAAGCAAGTCCACTCACCATGAGACATTCGATAAAAGGCAGAAAGAATTCTACTACAAGGTATCGCGTTTATTTAGCCTTAAACACCTGATAATTCGCATATATCTCTTTTCTAACAAAAAAGACAACGCAAAGGTATTAAACTCCGTCTTTTGTAAACGTGAGCTTACTTAATTCCTATAAGAAATATCATCATTGATTTGTAAATATATGTTTCTGCTACATTCTTAATAGGCACAGTAATTAATTCTACTACTCTTCTACTACTCATTTCTTACTTGAACCAGCTACTGCACGTAGATCAGCATCAATACTTAGTGTAGAAATCTAATATTACTAAAACTTTGTGCTGTCTTATATAACGGCTATCGAAATATATATTTTTTTAATTTGCAAGACAAAATTATCATTATAAGGTTTATTAGTGGTTAATTAACCATTGTGCACAATTATGCTCCGGTTCGAATGTTTATTGTACCAGATCTAAAAAATGAGTGCCCCTCATGCAAATTTAACATTGAGTAAATGAACCTTCAGCAGTGTTATGGTCGTTGGTCAAGGTCAAATAGCAAATAAAAAAATATTCATGATACTCTTCATTCTCGATTATTTAATACAACCTAGTTCTCATCCACTCGTACGTAGTTCTACGTGTGATACCTACTAGACTACGAAAATAAAAAGAAACATCCCTTTTCAGGATCCTGTTCCGAGAGCCACCCGTAGTATCGTATTAAAGTCATAAAATGTTTTATAACGGGACCACGTTCACCCAGCCATAAAAATGTATCGTTCATGTTTCTTGAACTATTTCCTAAGGGAGATCATTTCTGCACGTTTTTTACATAATTTTCGATATTTTTTAATATCTGTTTAAATTAGTTAGAATTAGTATGCACTAACTGTCCATTTGTCAAAAAATGCTTTTTTATATTATAACCGTTTACTACTTACACAAGACTTTCATTTTTTTCTATGTTTTTTCAAACGATAACAATATGCATTTTTAATTGTCAGGCAATATCTAATAAATAACTAGCTTTATTTAAGGGATTATGTGAAACCGAATATGAAAGTCAGTAAGTAGTAATTAGTTCGTGACTTTACAATTATTTAAGTACTGACGCAATATCGATGAACATCGAAGGCAATATACCCGCAAGTATATATTAATGGGCGTGTTGGATAGGCAAACCCGCGTACCGGTAACTTGATCTTGTAGTTCGTAATTCGATTAAAGTTGCCAACTCGACGCGTTCCTTTGTTATAGTTAGATTTTCTATAGAATCACTCACAGTCTTGTAATAAATACCTTGTAGGCAAAAGAAAATTGATAAATTGCTTTGAGAATTCTAATTTTTGCCATCTGTAAACATAATTTGTCAATAAATTAAATTATTCATCATTAAAAGTGTTAATTTTTTTTAATTGCTGTTTTAAAGTGTTAATTTTTGTTAATTCATCATTAAAAGTGATATTTTTTTATTGCTGTTTTATGCAAACTTCCTGGTGCTTTTTTAACTACCTGTAAATTCAAAAAAGAATTAAATTAGCATATACTTCGACACTACACAACAATTTTTTTTTCACATTGAATTTTACCTAATTTAGTAATGTTATAAACTGTTTCAGATCAGAATAATACAAAAATAGCAATTATTTTCTTTGAACATAAAAAGGACATACATATATAAAAAGTACAAGTGAATATCTAACACCAGAATTGAAACAAAAATATGGTTGACAAATTCAAACGTTTTGACATTCACTGCGAGGTAAACAATATCTCAGCACCCCTAGTTCCGAAAATTTTCCATTATTTGGTCTATCAAAGAACTGTCTCGCTCTACGGAAGATATTTAGTTTTGTAAAAGCCAGTTTGGTTTTAACCTCAAATTTCACTTGTCATGTCTCCGCCATAAATACTAGTCGAATCTTTGATTTTAAAGGCATTGTAGATGTTACTAGTTGACAATTGACTTTATTACATTCCATAACAATAAGGTGATTGCAATCCGCAAAATCAAAGCCGATTCTAGGCGAATGCCTTTTTTAGTTGTCTAATGCACATGAGTTACGGGGCAGCCTTAAGAATATAGAATCGGAAAATACGACTTAATAACCTCTAGTGCGCTCTTCGTCTCGGTGTCTGCCACAATGGTAAATAGAAGGGAGGGCGGCAATATTTAATGAAGCCATCGAAAACTTTTACATATTACAAATGGCTGGATTTGTTATAAAAATCTTGCAGTAAGTAATTTGCTCCCATCGTATTTTGAGTTTAACAGGGCAATATTGTTAAATGTGCAATATTATAGAAGAGATCATAGAATGGAATTAAAAAATGGCCATTAGGAATCACTATAAAGAAGAATGTGTTATCTATGCTTTTGTCGCTAACGTCGGTTCAACCTTGTGAGTTTGGTTAAAGAACAATAAATAACTCAAACTAACATTTTAACGTAGTACTAAACGCAAAACATTTACGTACGTAAAATAATTGTGAAGTTTCGTATGCAATTTTAATAAGTATAATATATTTTATTCAATTCTATTTACTGCATATCTGCATATAAATGATTTTTGCCTTACTTACGTCTACAAAACTTTGAGATGGCATGATTTTATTTGTCGTGAGTCAAATTGCAGAAGAAATTAAAAGTTTACCACAGGAAACTCAGGGGAGGACGTAGCTTTAATCAAATTAATAACTGCTACGGATAACTTAACATGCAAATATGATTGCGGTTGAAGTTCCAAGACATGCTTCTATCCATTTTGTAATGTATAGGAACAAAAATATCTAAATCATTTTTGGTATTTATTCTAATATAAAATAGTTATTTCTATTGCTTGGCTGAATATTATACATTATTAAATAAAATTACTTTACGGATTTTATCGCGTTTATTTTTCATTTTAAATTCCCGACTGTTTCGAACACTTTCCAGCGGCCGTGGTCACAGGGTAGACTGAGATGTCATGCGTCTTCTTGCAAAGCTAAAGCGGGGTTTCCAGATCTAATTTTTAACAAACGAAGCGAGCAATAAGAACCCGCGTGAAGGAACATATAGCTGACATTAAACATAGAAGACCCAACAGTGGTGTTGGTCCACCCACCAACCCGCATTGGACCAGCGTGGTGGGATACGGTCCAAAACCCCTAATGGATAAGGGTGTATTAGGGGAGGCCTATTCTAGCAGTGGACTATCAAAGGCTGATGATGATGATGATGTCATGTATAAATTGTTTTATGTATTTAGAATGGGAAATTTTTTAAATGTGTTTTTTTTTTCGAATCTTACTGTATTACTTTAAGTCAGCTTAGAATAGGTCTTATTGCATTTTTAACCATTTTTACATTCAAATGGTTATTGTGGGTTATTCTTAAAACATTGATATATGCACTTACGGACTTTATAATAGACCATTTTAAGTAGTAAAATTACTTAATACATATCTTAAGTCTACCTTTCACGATTTTGGCAGCGTTCGCAATTTAATAACACGAGGTTGTAATTATTTATGACGTATTTTTTATTTCTTAAATATCTATTAAAATACTTTTCATAAAATTATTTAAAAAAAATAGGATCAAATGACAGCTAATACCTATCATTTGAAACAATAATAAACCAAATCAGACCAATAGTAGCGTGCTCCGCTCCTATTGGTCTGACGAAACATAAATAAAAAAGTTGCGCTACGAATTAAGTATGTCCTTCTTTTGGGAAGTCAGTCAAAAATGGTAAAAATTGACCACAAAAATCCAAAATGTTCAGAGTTTGACCAAATTTCTCCTTTTTTTAAATGGCTATAATTGTAAACTAGGTGGGATAGATATCTTTCTGATTTTCTCATGATTGTTACGATCAATCCAGTCCAGCGTCCAAAAAAATCGGGTTTTTTGGACGCTGAATTTTGTGACACCTATATATGATAGCAACAGCAAAAATGTTGGAAAACTTAAATTGATTAAAAGTTCTTATTTTATTTATAAACAAAAGAACAAAATACTTTGCTACAAATCTTTTGGAAATTATATCGATAGCTCAAATAAAATTACCTAAATTGACCTTTACGATTTACATATAAATATATGAATGTAAATGGTTTTTTTAATCTTTTTGACAAGTTACCCATGCAATAATTTGAAACATTAAACGTGTTTTCTGAAGCGTTTAAGTTATTTCAGGGTTTTTTTAAATGAGTTGCAAGAGAATATTATGAAATTTTATTGTAATTTTTTTCCTAAATTACAAAAAAAGTCCTGCGGCAGTTGGAGAAGTTTTCAGAACTTAATAATTTATCATCGTTTAGAAAACTTAATCAACTAAAATAAGTGTCAAATTTTCCTGGTTAATTTTTTTCTGCAACAGTTTCAAAATATTTTTTTTAACATAAAATATATGATTTATAGATTATAAGAAAATTATATCGTTACCAAACTCACGTTATTTCCTATACCACAATATTACAGCTTTTAAAAATGTTATGGTAATAGACTGACAGAAAAGTAACCGGTTTTTAAATAGGTATGACTAACCCAAAACCAATTCATACCCGAACAACCCCCTTTTAACACTTTGTTTTTTTTCGATTTGGATCTAAATATCTACGATCACTAAAACCAGTTCGTTTTTCTGAAGACAAATATTAAATGAGCAAATTATCTCATGCTTTTTACCAGTTTGCACGAAAAAGCATATTTATTTGTAAATATCTCAATATAATAAACTCATATGAACTATTTTTTTAATGTTCAAAGACACATGACTATGTAATTATAGTTTTTTGTATATTAAAACAATACTATGGTTCGATTATATCATTATCTATTAATAAAAATCGTTTTATATTAATAAATAAATTCGTTTTTAAAAAAAAGTGTAGTAAGAGTTATAAGCGTGAAAAAGATATTATTTTTGTTGTCACATATAACAAGCGTATATAAATATAAACTCACAATTTGCTGATGTTTCATAACTTAAGAAACATGAGCATTTGAATTGAATGCGATATTAGCTTATGCCATTCTCCCACATCAAGATGTTATGATGACAGCTAGTTTTATTAGCAATTAAGTTTATATAACAACTTCATTGTAAAAATTGTATAGATCCCCTAATTTTTTTTCGATTATTTGGCTATAGTTTATGTAATTGGTCTATCTAGCTATGATACTATTCAATTTAGCTTCCTGTTAATATATTACGTACGCAAACGGGTGTTATTTAATGTATTGAAAAAGTACAAAACTGACTGAAGTCCCGATAGGTTTCATGATATTTTACGTCAATATTAAGCACTTTGATTTACCAAATTTGACTTTGGATCAAATTTATTGTACGAAATATTTACTACGAGAAATTTTTTTAAAGTATTTTTTAATACCACAAGCTACTTTGAAGAAATATCTTATTATTTTAAAAATATTCTCAAAATATTGCCCCATCCTTTGTATTGCGTGTCGAAGTGAAAATTAAATGCTTTTACTTCAAAATAAAATCAATTTCGTAAATAAATAATTAAATCTCATCGGATATTGGATCAAAGATTCAGTGAAATTGGATGTTTTCAATTTGCGAAAATAAACAGATTATCAAAGGACGGTTAATTGAAATTGACCGTTTATTTGGCTTGCCTCTTATTTATTCAATATTTTAAAAGGATATAGCATGTTGATTAAATTTTATATAAAAATAAATCAGATGCTTATATTTCGACTACATGTATGTGTAGTAATAATAAGAATGACTAATAAGAGTATGCTTAAAAAATAATATAAATAGTTTTATAAAACAAAAATTTAAGTCTACTTTCTAACATTTGTATAAAAAAGTATTATTCTAATATTACTAATTTATCTATATACTGACATGAAAAACGAATATAATAAAAATATGTAATTTGCATTTAATATTTTACAGTTGATTTTTTTTTCTATGTAGTATTCTATTTAAATAACAATAAGTCAAATAGTATTATATAGTTCATGTTTAAATTTTAACGTGCGATGCTTCAAATCTCTTTTTTAACATACTAAGTAAAACCTTGCCTAAATTATTATGCTAACGCTAATCTAGTAATTCATTACTTCGAGTAATCCATATTTATATGCGAAAGTGATTCTATCGAGCTGTATGTCTGTCTGCCCGTCTTTACCGTCTAAACCCTTTAACCGATTTTGATGAAATTTGGTTAATACCTTAGATAGATTCCAAGATAGAAGACATAGGCTATAAAAGTCGTTGAAAGGGGTTAAATAGGCGATGAAAGTTTTTATGAAATTCGGCATTATTGAAAATTCATTTATTTATAACAATTAAGTTTTAGTCCAGATACATGAAACGAGCCAAAAGTGGTTAATTTCTTTTAATTTGGTAGTTTTAAACTGTACCAGGATGAACTAGGGATTGAAATTAAGATATAAGTCAATGCGGAAATTTGACATTGCCAAAGCTAAAGCCTTAAAACTTTGTATCTGTTGATAAAACATGCAATAATAACACCTCGTTTATATTACTGTACAGGATATTTAAATAAACCTCGCGGTACTTCCCCCTATTCCACCCAGACATAGTCGTGGGTGTGCTAGTATTTATTATAAAAAGAATCTCATCTTTAAAATAAAAAAAAATGTCGAACTCTTTTGAGAAAAGTATGGCATAGCCGTGCTGTAACCAAATTTGCGGCCGTGCCCCCAGATAAGTATATTATTTTCAATATCACTTAAATACTTGAAATGGTACATTATTATATTAAATGAATAATGATATAGCCAAACATATTTAGTTAAGTAGTATTTTGGCTGCCGTCCAATCCTTCAAGCGTTTTTGTATTAGTCGTTTTCGGAATTGGCTACCGATTTGTTTTGTTTGTGGCAAAAATTGTTAATGCGATAATACTCATCCAGACGATTTAATAAACAGAAGGTACGACGTTATTGTAAAGTCACTTAAATAAATAGATAATACTTATTTACGTCTTTGAAAATAAATTATCCCTTTAAAAGTACAAAATAACTATTTTAGAACAGAAAAGTAAAAAAAGTATTTCATTAAATAGTAAAAATTCAATTTTCCTATGCTTCAACTTAGTTATAAAGTCAAAACTTTCTTCCGTGTATTCATCACTTTGACTTAACAGAACCAGAACATCGGATATGGCTAGATATAACTTACTGACTCAATTACATCAATTTTAGAAAGACTTCATGCCTTTCTAAAATTGATTTCAATCAGCACCTGTTTTAAGTAATTTATTTCGACCGGTAATAGATAGTTCATGAAACGGTAAATACCTTATATTATTATTCTGTCATTAAATATTAATAGTTGTTAATATGTTTTGTAGTAACTGAAAACTGCAACATGGTTCATACCTGTACAACAAATTGAACAAACAACTTTATATTTATCCTCTTCCAAAATCTTCTTGTAAAAATAAAGTCACAAGCTATCTAAAGAGCCTCGACTCTACCAACACCGAAAAAATACTTGTTTATATAAAAAAAACACTTCATTTCAGTATCCTCTTTAACATTGTCTAATACTATTTCTCGCCATACTGTCATCAAAAACTCTTTCGATACACCCCTTACCACGACTACGACACCACATACATGTAAACACTATATAACACGCACAACCACTGCACAAACTCATTTACCATGACATCACTCTACACTTTGACTTCTTTTAAATAACATAGCAAAAAAAATAGATATAAGGTCAAAATATTAAAAACTTATACGAGACTAATATTGCCTGGGGAGAGGCTTACTAATAGCACAGGTTCATATGTGAACCTATTTCAAAGGCTAGTCTCTTTGCCAAAGACATTGGCTTTTTTGTAATAGTTTTACTAGATTAACAAAGGATCATACTAAATATGTAGTATGATCCTTTGAAGAGAAAAAATAAAAAGATGTTATTATTATTATTTACATTTTACAACTTTTATTTTGCACCCTTTTCAGGGTCTTAATATTTTACGGGCTTTGGCCAAGTAAAATATTTTAAATAGAAAACTTAATCTATAGAAAGAAATTTCCTAACATTCTGCAGGTATTTAATATGGCAGCTTTTGAAGCAGCAGGTAATAAAGGATGAATTTGAAGATTTTGAGACTTTTGTGCAGGGTTGTGGAATCGACTCCAGTGGTTGAAATAATGATTGGTATAGTTTTAACTGTATCTACACGCCATTGAGTTTTATTTCAATTGCCAGATCTGTATACTTGCCAAGTTTTTTCGGTGTGTTGATGTAAGGTTATGGGTATTCGGTACAGCTATGTCGATAAGATAAACTGTGCTATTGTTTTATCGTAAAAGTGTTATGTCCGGTCTATTATAGTGGATCGTTTTGTCTGTAATTATTTTCTATCCCAGTAGATTTTAAATTGTTTCTGTTCTAGTATTTTTGTGGGTGTACTTATAGTAGGCTATTTTTCTGTAATTAATTCGTGTTTGAAAGCTAGGTATTGATGAATGATTAGCTGCAATTTGGTCGTGTCTGTGTTTATAATCTGTTTGTGATATTGATCTGCAAGCTCCGGTAATATGTTGTATTGTCTCGGAAGCACTGTGACAGTGTCAGCAGAGATCAGATTTGAGGTTAGGGTGACGGATAATATATTTCTGATAGTTTTTGTATTTATGACCTGGTCCTGAATAGCCAACATAAATCCCTCAGTCTCGGGAAACAATTCCCCTTCTTTCAACCATGCGTTCGACGCTATTTTGTCGACGTTAGAGTTGTTTTATTTTATAATAATAATAATTATTATTATTATTATTATTATTATTATTTAAGGATCTAATTACTATAGTGGCCGAAACTGAAGCGGGTTGGTACTACATAGAAAACAGATATATGATATATTAATTTACTAAGTACTTATTAGATTGGAACTAGTTGCAATAATTTACTAACATCATTTGTCACCCTGCTGAGCAAAGGCCTTCTGTAAGAGTCGCCAAGGGGTAAGATCCTGTACCGCTAGCAGCAGCAGCTATCGACCTCCTGCACATTTGCACAGGTCACCAATCCATCTCGTATGTTACCCCTATATCATCATCGTCGTCATCAGCCTGAGTTAGTCCATTGCTGATCATAGACATAGGCCACACTTTCTCCATTTATTGGACCGAATCCCAATACGCTGATCCAATGTGGGTCGTGCACCCACCAGCACGACTTTTTACATGCCTATCTGACGGGTGGATCATCTTACTATTAGACAATTGTGTGATCCGCCCAAATTGTCCTAACCAACCAGAAAACAATAACACAAAGTTGTTTTACAGCGGGATTCGAACCTGCGAGTTCCAGCTTATAAAGCAAGGGCCAATACCGCTAGACCACGGGGGTGACCTTTTATAACAGCAAAATAAAAAATATATATACTTATAACTTCAGTTATATATCTATCTTCAAATAATTCGAAAAATAAATAACAAACTCATATAGTACATAAAAAACAAATACCTCTCTAAGATCTATAGTGAAATTACAACCTAAAAGTTATGTTTCAAAACACATGATTGTTGAGATTTGATACGTTACTTACGCCTTCTGTTAAGAAAACATATTACGTTTTCATTTATTTGAAACAATTCCGAGCTATCAAAATGTTTCAACATTCAACATTTGCACTTGCAAACGTGCAGTTTTGTGGATGGCTATGAATTTATAAAATGAAATGGTGTTCATTTATCACGAACAAACTAGAACGCTCGAATTTACTCGCGGATGCCGTGCATACGTTGACGTGAATAATATGAATACAGAGTATTCCTCTGGTGTTGGTGAGAAATGAGTTAAAAAAATCTTTTGTTTAATGCCTACGTTAGTATCATACATAAAATATATATAATTCTTTATTTCTTTAAGCCACTTTCACAAAGCATTTGGTACGCGCAACGACTGGCAAACGTATGATAAGTGAAGTAAAATACACTAAAATCCCTTGACGGCTATCAAAGATAGTCTTGATTAACCAGGTACGATATAAACATGACATATATACATGGGATATATGTCCTATGTTTAGATAAGACAAATGGGTATTTATTGCATATTGCTGTAAACAACCACAAAACAACCATATAATATGGTCTTCTACCCGCAGGATTTAAACCCATGACATGACATTGTGCTTTCAATAGTCATAATACAAGCGATACGCAATACGCAAAAATTATATGGATTTGTAATTGAAATATCCTTGAAGTCCGTGTTACAATTTAACAAATTCCGTTTTTTTTTTAATTACTTCGACGATACTTTCATTAGCACTATGTTGTTGGACAGTGATGGATGATGGAGCAAATCCGGAAGAAAACTTCTATAATATCGATAGCGCACAATGATTGATTACGATACCATTACGAAAGGAATTTACAGTATTCTTAGTTATCTTTTTAGTGACCAAAGTAACGTGCAATAATCTTCAAAATAAAATGAGTAATATTTTTTATCATATGCATAAAATTTACCCGATTAAATACTATTTTTATAAAATTAGAATTATGACACTAACAATCTGAATATATTTTCATTTTTAAAATAAATATTTTTAAATTGAAATATTTATTACAATTTTACGAATTTTATCGCGTCAATTTACTTTTAAATTACGTCATAGTATACAATAAAAGAAGAAAATGTTCCGATTTTTGCTTTTTTGTAGGTAACGTCTTAGTATAATTTTATTTAAAAAATATATTATGTTATACAATCTTGGCAAGAAACTACGATAAATTAATATCCCATTAAAAGCAAAATAGGCGATATTGTTTGTGAGATAACATTCCGAAATTTATAATATAAAAGAAAGTTGCCATAAAATTCAACCATTCTTTTCATGTTAGTAAGTCACGTATAGTGTAATAATAGCATTGTTATGGCAATATGCTTACACAAAGGAATAGATGAAAGCTTTCACATTAGGGTATCATCGAGATATTGTTACACAATAGAATCTATGAAAATCAGCCCATCCCTTACACACTGAAATAGTTGATGAAACTTTTCACTATATTAAGCACTCAAGATTCAAAGATTTTTCATAATAATATGATGTGTATGGAAGCAGGTTTTCGTGTATCGAGGAAATTTTTTTTACATTATGGTAACGCCCAATTGAAATTGTTACCCCTAATACATTTTTGAATGTATTATGTAGTGAATAGAATTCTTTGGAATATATTATCAGAAACATTTAAATGTTTTAAAGTTTTCGATATATTATAAACCAATATGAATCAAACGCAATAAATCTTAACAAAACCATGTTATGAGTTGAAGGACGATGGTGTGATGATGTGATGGGAAGGTTATACGTAATATTTTAATAAATAATAAACGTTATCGCAGCACTAAAAGCGGAACAACGAGGTAACACATATAAAAAGAATAAACATGCGCTCAGAATTCAGTACCTCCTTCTTTTGGAAGACGGTAAAAATGATCTTGAAGCATATAAAAATCCAAAATATATTATTTTGTTTTTTAACAAAAAAAAAATAATATACTCTAAAGCTTTTAGTCCAGGGTTTTATGATCTGAATTTTTACAGCCGAATATTAAAGAAAATCTTAAGTTATGAAAAAAGTGCTTAAAAAAAATATATTATTAAAGCATTAATAATAAAAGGTATTAATAAATTAAAAATATAGCAACTGTAAAAAAATACAGTAAAATCTAGTGTACTAAATTTTAATAGAACAATAAAAAATTGACTTTACTGAACAAAACTTTTAACGATCTTGTAATTGAAATAATGTGAATAAAATTATCAGAGACTCATAATTACGGGAGGAAAAATTTGAGCATTGATTATTTTTTTGTAACCACATCGTCAGCCACTCATTTTGCAAATAGTACCTTAATTCTACAAGATAGAAAACATGTGAAAATGTCAATAACATTGACTTATCTTCTATAAATAATCAACAGTTACCATTATGATTTATGAATATTCAAGTACTTACCGGTGCTAGGTCCCCTGTTTACATGAGACCGTCTAGGTGGGTACCACCGCGGTGCCTATTTCTGCCACGAAGCAGTAGTGTGAAAACACTACTGTGTTCCGGTTTAAAGGGCACCGTAGCCAGCGTATTTACTGGGTAAACGAGACTTAACACCCTATGTCTCACGGTAGGCAGCACGTTGGCGATACCACTGGTATTGCTAATGTCTATGGGCATCGGTGATCACTTCCCATCAGGTGGCCCGACTGCTCGTCTGCCTGCGTATGCCATAAAAAAAAATACATACTAAACACATAAGTACAATAAGAACGGTTTGCTATGTATGCTATGTGAATTTGTTATTTATTTTTCGAATTATTTTAAGATAGATATATAACAGAAGTTATAAATTTATATTTTTTTATTTTACTGATAAAAGGTCACACCCGTGGTCTAGCGGTATTGACCCTTGCTTTATAAGCTGGAGCTCGCAGATTCGATCCCGCCGGAAAAACAACTTTGTGTTATCGTTGTTTTTTGGTTGGTTAGGACAATTTGTGCCGTTCACACAGATGGGCACGTAAAAAGTCGTCCACCCACCAACCCGCATTGGAACAGCATAGTGGGATTCGGTAGAAACCCCCTAATGGAGAAGGTGTGGCCTATGTCTATGATCAGCAGTGGACTACCAAAGGCTGATGACGACGATGATGATATAGGGGTAACATACAAGATGGATTGACGACCTGTACGAATGTGTGTGATTTTCATCATAAAATTATATTTTATGTAAATGCAAATAACAATTCGCAGCATTTTATTAACATCTATCTTATAAACAGTTATAAAAACAGACGTCATAGGATGATAGTAGTGTCGCTTATTACGAATATATATTTTTTATTTAAATAATAAAAATGTTATTAAACAATAATCCGTACCATTACCGCATAAAATACCTCACGAAAATGCGGATTATTGGACGGGTACACCGTCACTATCCAGAGCAACTACCCAGTACCATCAATCCACGGGCTCATTGATTTAAGGCTGTGTTATGATTTATCCTGTTTATACGTGTAATGTAAAAATTTACAGCCATTCAATCACAAGTCCTGATTGGAGGATTAACTATGTATCAACGTTCAATCGACGTGTATGGCATATAATTACTGGCGTTTATAATTTTAATTACCATTATCAATAGATCATTTTCCGGTCTAACTACTGTAGTTATCGGTTAACCCTTATATTGTATCATTGGGATTGAAAGCTAAGGGATTGAAGGGATTGAAAGTGGTTATCAATATACCAAAATTTGCTTATATTGCAACCAGTTTCAATCTGACAACGTACTCATAAACGTAAATACATAACGTTATAAAATATACTCCAATTATAACATTATCTATAGAATAATTGAAAAGTGATATAATTATCTGACTGACTCAATGCTTTGATTTATTATCTTAATAATAACATATTATAACTGATTTTACCATTATAGTAGTAGATTGAATGTTCGGTAGTACTCAGTATAAAATTAATAAAAATCAAATCATAAGGTATTAAATATCCACACCAAACCATGCAATTAATTAAAACATCTTGAGTTAAAATTTGAATATTGTTAGGCTCTCGTAGACGTTCATTTTATTAATAAATGCAGTTGAGTAAAATAGTAATCCGCATATATTACAAACACTGCTACAAAATACCTTTCGTAAAAAAAAAGGGGAAACCTTTATGTTTACATCTATTAAAAATATTTCTGAGTTGCAAAAATGGTTCAATATTTAATATTCGTGCCGACAAAACTGCAGTTTGGTTGAGGGTTATGAATTTATAAAATGGAATGGGGTTCATTTATCACGAACGAACTGGACCGTTTAAATTTACTTCCGTGTATGCTGTACATACGTTAACGCGCGAAAAAAATAACAACACTTCGCTTTTCTGTTGGTTTCGAATAATCGCATGGTGAAAGTTACTCTGTATTAAATCATATTGTTTACAAATAATTTTTTATATTTCATTGTTATTAAATATCAATTTTGTCCACAATAATAAAGCATGTATTTTGCAGCTTTTTAAAAGAAGTTATCAGTTGTTTTTACAACTTTTTTTTAAAATATAATATAAATTTAAAAGCTGTCGGAACATCAGACGTAAACGTAAATAATTTTGATATCTATTTGATATTGTATTATTATAGTATTGAAAATGGCATGATAAATAAATAATAATAGAGCAAATGCTAATTAGTTAAGTAATGTTTTGGCTGACATACAGTTTTGCAAGCGTTTCCATTATAGTCGCTTTCTTAAATGCCCAATGGCGATTATGTCATAGAAACCGTATTGACGAATTTTGAAAAAAATGATACAGAATTTTGTTTATTTAAAAGACATAAGCAGTTACAAACAGTGGTTTTTTTGTTTTACAAGCTATGCGACCGGACCAATGCCATTGCAGCTAGCTTATTTTGCGAGCTAATTCGTGTACCATCATTCTGCTGCGGATGTTTGCATTATGCACTTTATTACTAAGAGTGATCAAACCTCACTAAGCGACTTCGACGGCGTGTAGTGAAGCATTACGACCCAGAGCCGAAGGTCATCACTGGCAACACACACCCATACGAGTAAATTTTTTGCCTTGGGGGAAATAAATTCGTCGTTAACCTCGAGTAAAGTACTTCTAATAATTACCGGGTATTAGAAATGACCTGCGTTTAGTCTATGTCCATCTTAAGGATAACCTATTGAATTGCTTGGGATCATATTTGTTGGGACTTATATTGTTTTCGAAAGATATAATTATTTCTAATTGAGTAATAAAAATTCTACAGTTTTGATGATTTATGCTCAAATATGTTATAATTTAAGCAAGCTAACTTATTATTTAAAATTTTACTGTTCAAATTATGAAACAACATCAAATAAAAAGAAACCTTTGTGTCAGGAAAATATTATACTCATACAAAACAAAAGTAATTGAATGCAAACATAAAAATACACAAACAGAAAGACTGCTATTTGTGCGCCGTAACATAAACATACTTCGAAACGAATTTGAATGCGATTAATTGCTTTCGAAAGTAGTAATTATTTAACTGATAATAAAATCACATTTACGTTTATGTCATTATTTAAATTAGTAAGCATTATTATTTAAAATGATATCAATATTATCCGAAACATACAAATGAAAAGTAACCTTATGTCGTATATCTATACCTATTTGAAAGTTTGATGAAATAAATACAAATAGTGTATTTGTCCGTACTAACATACCTGAACGAATTTACAGAATATTCTATGAAAGCAGTTTCATTAATGAACAAACAGAGCTTATTCTAAAAGGCTAATAGTCATTAAAGAATATATTTATGAGCAACGAAAGCCATTAGTTTTAACTTCCATTTAATGTGTAATAAAGTGATGTGACCATCTATCAACTGATAGTTACAAATATATCATAAATTTATTTGTTCTAATCAAGGATCTACGAACAAAAAGTTTCTATTATCATTAAAGTATTATGTATAATTAGTTTTTTACTCATCATTGAATACTGTACATCTATAAATAGAAATGATCATTTACGGATTTTCTATCGTATGTGACGTACCCTTTGATTACGAAATACTTGCTGAAAATTTGTTCACGAGAATACTAGAATTTAAAATTAAAATGAACTGATTTTATCGTAAGTGACAGTTTACTTCCTGACACGCATGAAATGAGTCGATTAATAAAAAGAGAATAATAAGAATACAATAGATCGTCGTGTCGACAGAGTTTTACAAATAATCATTTTATAGTAAAACAAATGTGATAAATTAAATAGGGTATCGCAAATATTGGCAAACAGATTGGAGGGGCTTATCTGGTAAAGGAGCTTTACAATTAATGACTTATTAACGGAAAGGAAATCGATTACGGCAAAAAGAACCTTTATTATCTTGTTCAAGACTAGAAGCATCGCTATCTTGTACTTTGATTCAATTATCTAAATACCACCACCGTGCCTCCATAAGCATCGTGTTTCATTTGTTATACCTACATACTAAACATTTTAAGATTAATATAAAATTTCTAAGATACCTTCGCATTGGCTTAGACTTGTAGTAATTGTAAACATTTACGAATAATGATATGCATTCTATAGTTAGGAATAATATATTTTATTTTAAGAGGCTTTTGTACTAAGGTACTGAGAGAGTACTAAACATGATTACTCATTGATATGTAGTTCAGCATACGGAAATGCAACCTCAGCTTTCATAGGTACTACCCTTCCTAATCAATTCGGCAAGGTAGCATCTAAGACCCAAGCTTCACTCGTACCATTTCTAATTTGTCTGTTTAGATGTGTTAATTAGATGTATCCTTCTTTTATTTTTTATGTCTATCTTTGGTGATTTGGCGGTTCCAAATTCATTAGGAAAAGGTTTTTTAATCTGTCCTGTTTTGATGCTTCCACTAAGGTATTGTGAGGTTTGATCACAAATATCATGACAGTGAGCATGAAGGTCTACAATGAAGTAAGCTGCCTTTTATTAAGCTCATTCCAATTTGTTACTATAGTCCCATTATAGTAATATAGTGTCAACAAGCCGAAATTATTGGCCCTGGATGAATAGAGTTAATAGAAATTCTCGGAGAAATGCTAAAATGGGTCGATAAAGTTTTATATCCGGAGCAATCTGTAGTCAAAAAGTGATCTTAATTTAACGATAAACATTTGTTCTTCCGAAATTGAGAGACAAAGATCCACTTTATTCTGCTTTCATTAAAATATTGAATATAGCTTATTTTACCTCAAGTCTCCGTAACATCATTAGTATGTGTAAAAACAAGGTGGACAGTTCAACATCTCTGGCATAATGGCGTATAAATGAGCGATATGAAAAAAATCTAATACAGAATATACATAATTATTACGATAAAATGTTGCACAAGTAATAAAAGACAAATTCCTGCGTTTAAAAATCTGGAAGCAGCTAATCTTGTTTAAAATGCAATATTTCAGTACACCTATGTCTGTTATTATCACCAGATAACTCATCTGCCTCCGCAGCTTAGTGGTATGGGCGTGTGCTTTAGAAACCGGAGGTCGTGGGTTCAAATCCTGTGGGGACTCAACAAATTTTCATTGTTGTTTCCTAGTTGGTTAGGGCAATTTGAGCCGATCACCCAATAGTCTGAAAAGTAAGATGATCCATGCGTCGGATGGGCCTGTAAAAAGTCGGTCCACCCACCAACCCGCATTGGATTATTTCTTAAAAATATATTACTGAGTGAGCATTAGGAGGCGATTGGTCTTAATCTAAGAAAAAAAATATTTTATAACAATACAATAAAAGATGGCATTTTACACAGAATTACTATTTACTGCATACTCCCAATGTACACGAAAGTTTACCGAAATTTATTGTATAATCTTTAAATGTTTTGTGTTTTGTTATAATATAGGAATATGAAAGGGTTATGTTTTCTTTATTTGAAATTAATCTGATTACCTCCTCAGAAAAAACAAGGAACAAACACAGCAACAGAAGTCTGTCCCTCTATTAAATGGAACAATGTATTGGTTTGCTATAATGGCTGGCGTTAAATCCAATATTGTTAGGAAAAATAAATGGTAGATTTTTTATTTCTAGTTTTAATACGCAATAAAATAAACCCGTCCGAAAGTCAGAAAGGGGAAAAATATGTCATTAATGTGATCTATGGTATCTTTACGCACCATTGGGTGCGGTTGATAGTTCGTGCAATAAATGAACTTTTTTCTGTGCTTTCATCTTTTTCGACTTAGAAATAGTGTAAAGATGAAATTGGGTGTAATATTTTAGGATGATGAAAAATTATAACGGAGAGTAACAATAGAACATATTGTTATTCTCCGTTATAATTACAGGTGAATCATATTGGTTATAATAGGCAATAAAATAGTACTAAAGATGAACTAAACATTACCAATAATAAATTTTGGAGAAGACTGAGACGCGCTACCAGATTATCATTATCATCACCATCATCATCGTCATCAGCCTGCGTCAGTTCACTGCTGGACATAGGCCTTCCCTGATGCATGCCACCACTTTCGATCTTCGGCTATTCCTCATCCAGCCCAACCGGCGACTTGGAAAGTCGTTCACTCCATCTTGCCGCAGGGCGTCTACAATACGCTTTGCCGAGCGTCGGTGTCCACCCGGAACTTCCGACTCCAGCGATCATCAGTTCTTGGGTTATAGACCGGCCCACCGCCACTTCCTCTGTTAATTTGGTGGGCTATGTCGGTGACTTGGTCTTCAGGATCGCATTATTACCAGACAAGACAGTAATATATCGGTAACAACATCAAGAACTAACTATGAAACAAAGCGTATTGTGTGTAGCTGTTTATTATTTTTACTACATAATATCAAACATGTATAACACCTATGTATTATAAAATTTTCAAAACTACGCCAAGGATTTTTAAGTGTTTTTTAAATAGATAGAGAGATTTAAGAGGATGTGTAACAAATCACGTGATAAATCAAATTAATGTGATACAGATTTACTCGAATAGTGCGAAGCCGGGGTGGGGCTCTAGTAATATATTAAATGTCATAAGAAGTGAAAGACCCTAAATGGAACACAAATTTGAATAGAGTTTAGTAATACACCAAACACTACAGAATTTTTTTTTAACTTTGTTTATTCTATATTTTATCCGGAGTTACAGGTTTTAACTAAGTATATGTATCAAAATAATAAGTATAAAATTCGTAACATGGTTAAACTATACTACAACTAAATTGGTGCACATAGAATGTCAAATCATGCATTATATGCAACTTATTATTTATTCTTAAACTTAATTATTGTCTTAATTATTGTAAACCAAATAACCCACGTATTTTCTTACAACCTTTAACAAGAAAAATATTCTTCCGAACTTATTTCACGTAAGTGTACAGTCATCATTTATGTATTACTACTTTACTCTTAACATCTTGTTAGGAACATTCCCTAAATCCGTCGGTCTCAAAGGACACATTAAAGAGAGATTCACAGAAAAAATGTTATATATTTCGTAAAAATGTTTTAAATAACAATAGAAGCAAAACTTTGTGATATTACAGAAACATGTTTTGTTTATATTATATGTCTACAGAGATTTATCATACAAATAAATAAAGTTTAAGTGTGTATTGGTAACATTTAAATAACGGTTTTTAAATTATTACATTATCACATAACATACAGCAAAACATTTTTTATTAATTTTCGTCTATTCATCTGTCTGTTTCTTTTCACCTCTGGAAGGGCTAATTTCAACGGGACAGTTTGTAAAAGATAGCTGATATAACCAGAAGTAACACAGGCTACTTTTTTCAAAACTTAAACATTTGTTCACGTAGATGAAGTCACAGATAATAGTGATTAAATAAAAAGTAATCATCACATTTAATTATAAAACATCAATAACAATTAAGACGTTATTGAAAGCCCAAACGACTTTCACAAAATGTGCAAAGACACCATTAATATGTTGATAATTTTAGTTGCTTGAGGAATAATCTAACCAAACAATAATGTGAGCAAAGCTTGTGAAACGTCTAGTTGAATTATTTCAAATGTTCGGTGTACCGTTCTAAAAAGCGAGCCAGTTTCGTGGGGTGAAATTGAAAAGAGCGGGGAAATTCTTCTTGTAAACCAAGACGCTTTTAGCGAGCTCCGTGCGGTGTTTTACAGTCAGGTGTGATATTTTTAGACATCTTACCCTTCGGTGCCATACAAATCATAAAAATGCAAAAAACTGTTTGTTTTTAAAGTAGGTTTATTTATACTTATTGTGTTATAAATACAATATTTGTAAATGCAATATTAATACATACAATACTAGTTTATTATTAATAAATCTTATTACTTGACATATATAGTATTTATTTATCCATTAGTGAAACATACAGATTTACTACGTGACTAAAGTTTAATTGATGTATAAATTGAAATCATTTGAACTCAATATCCATAATAAGAATAATATAAAATAAAAATATATCCAAGGACCGACCGATGTTTCTGACCTTTTTTTAGGCTTGTGTGTGTATCGGACCTTTAAATTAATTTCAGTGAAATAAAAATGTATTGCTTTGCATATAGCAAACTCTCAATTTTTGTTTCGATTTAAAAACTAGAAAAATACTTAAAGAACATAATTAATTATTTCACATTGTTTTAAAATTTCCTTACAAATATTTTATTATAAATTTGATATTCGGATAATTGAAAATGAATTGAGTTATTATTCAAACCAAAGAAGACTGGTTTGCTGACATAAAAGAATCGGCACTTTGAATAAGTTTTTTATTTATCTTATACATGTTTATTGAATATTTGGGCCATTTTATATTATCGGTTGTTCTATTGTTAATTTCATTTTTTTTTTAAACTGTAATGTTTGTTATAATCCGTGTTTTTTTTCCCTTTTTTCTAAATTTTTTCAATAATATACTCTTGGGATAGATCAGAGTTAGTTATCCAAGAATGGAACAAACCTAAACCACATTTTATATAACAGGGTGTCCCATTTGAATGGAAATCCTTGAGCGCCCAAAGCACATACCCGACTCGAAAAAAAAGAAAAAATTCCAACTGGTCTCGGTTTTTTAAACCCTTTTATGTTTATTTTTTGACAAAAATTAATGTTTTTTACTTTTGGGTTTAACCCTCCAAGACTATACTATTAAAAAGTAATAAAAACACGAGTATCTATTTTTTTTAACAAAAATATATCAATTTTCATTTTAATTGAAATTTGATCACAAAATAATTTAAAAGTTTGGAGGTTTCATGTAAAAAAAGTATAAAAAAGGGCAAGTATTTAAAAAAATGCAGTTAATACAGTTTACAAAATGTATAATAATTTATTAATACTATTTAAAATTATTTTTGAGATGCAAAAGGGTAAATACGACTAAAAAAGAAACGATAAATAATTAAAATTTTTAATAATAAGAAATTGGGTGGTGTACATAAAAACACCCGGCGGAAAGGTGTTCAAATTCCTGCCACCGACCTTAATTACACGCCTTTCCAATCTTCTAATAAAGGTTTCTACTTTAAGAAAGCGTTGGGGTATGTCGTTCATTTATTTTTAAGCGGTTTTTGAACACGGCTGCGAATTCCCTCCAAATTTGAAATCGTTTTCGAGAACCTCTTCCAGGGCAACCCCAAAAAAGTCAAGAGGGTTTAAATTCAGACGAGGAGGTTAAAAGGGACCCAAAACGACCAATCCATTTTTTGGATATGTGGTATTTAAATAAGAACGGACGTTTGGCACCATAATGCAGGACAGCCATCATTCTGTAGCCAAGGGATTCCCTTATTCCTTCAGGCATTCCCCAATAAAGATCATTTTTGTAAAGTTTAACTTTAAAAGATAAATTTCCAAGAAGTTCCGAAAACCAAAACTTCCCAAAATACCCAGTCCCAAATTTATTTTGGAACTGGTATTTAAATTTCTTTCTCGCATTGATTTAATTTTGAGGCGTTGCGCAGATTATCATAAAGTATCCGTCTTTTTTAATGTAGATTCCTCTAATAAATTTTTTTCAAAGAAAGGATTTTTCTTATTTTGCAACCAGGTCGACAAAACAACCCGGCATGGTAAATTCCTCGGCAGGAGCTTGGAGCGTCCAATTGGGTAAGGATGATATTTATTTATTTTTCAGGTGCACGGTGGTCGTTTTTGGGATTCCGGTGCGAGGAATTGCTGGGTCTTGCTGAATTTCATCAAGCACAACATCTTGAGTATTAATATTCACTTGTCTTCCGGAGCTTACCACCAATGCCGCTGCCAGGTATTCTGCCATCCAATAACAACTGTAATTTGGATGAAAAACGGTAATCTGGATGACGCGCATTAGGGTACCTTTCCATAAAGGGCTGCAGCGGCACTTAGGTTGCCCCGCACTCACCCAAGATGGAAGTGGCTTTGACGTATTCTTTGTGCCGTGTTTGAATGCGTATTTTGATTCACAGAATCAGTCCAGAAAACCAAGGGTTCGTAAAATTACCAAAACAAAGTCCAAAACGTAACAAAAGGGTGTCCAAAAAGCAGCCAGAAGTCGTCGTTAAACACTGATTTAAAACTCACGGGAGAAATGAGAAAGGAATGCACACATGCGTTACCGAACAAGTCGAGAGACGCACCGGAAATGTTCTTTAATGGGTGCCTGAAACCGATCCGATGATGACCAAAACCGGTCTACAGTGAAAATGTTTGAACATGGGTACCTTCCTCTCACTCACTCATACTTCTACAAAACCAACCTATCCTTTGTTCCCGGAAAAAAAATGGACGGCTTGGGGCCAAGCTCAGGAAAAATAGTATTGTTACACCGTCCCTATGCAAAAAAAGGACCCTTTTTTACTGTTTAAGACTAGGAATTGTTTTTCAATTTTTCGTCTTAGTTACCCTTTTGATCTCAATAGCAATAAAGTTCGGTAATAGTATTAGATAAAATGAAAATTATACCATTTAAACCGATTAATCCGGGCATTTTTTTTTAAATACTTGGCCATTTGGTCCATACTTTTTTTTTACATTGAAACATCAAACTTTTTGGTCAAAATTATTTTGTGATCAAATTTCATACTAAAAATTAAAATTGATATTTTTATTAAAAAAAGTACAAAGATACTCGTTATTTATTACTTTTGTATTGATAGTCTGTGGATAATATAACACCAAAAAGTAAGCAAATTATTAATTTAGTCGCTGTACATAAATTGACAAAAATTTAAAAAATGGATTTTCGTTTAAAAATCATGACTTGAGTAAGTTGGAATTTTTTTTTTATTTTTTCATGCCAGGTGCTTGGGCGCTCAAGGATTTCCATTCTAAATGGGACATTTGATATCTATTGTCTAACTTGATACGAAAGAAAATTTTCAAAGTTTTGTTATTTTATTTTTATAATTTTTGTAAAGTAACTTCACAGTTTTTCAAGAAAAAATATTATAACCTAAACTTTCGATAAAGAAGAATTTGCGTAACTTTTCGTCTTTAATTGATCTCGAAATTAGCGATAAATTAGTTTATATCTTGGAACTGGTTTTGAAATGTAAAAATTAAATAATTAGTGTCCGACCAATTTGGTTTCGGCCTCCCATTTTGGTTTGGCCGAAACTTTGTCGAAACCGAAACTGGTTTCGAAGTGTTTTTAATTTAATATAGTACCGAAAGTTTGTATCATTGCCAATGAGCTCAGATCATGGGATTTTAGTTCAGACAAAATTCCAAGTTTAGAAAAGAAATTGAGGAGGGAAAAAAGTAGGAGATCAAAATATATTTGAAATTCAAATTAAATATCTTTATTCAATATTAAGTTTAATTGCTTATTGATTGTCAAACCACTACCACGGTTTGGAAAAGGACGCCTCAGACCAAAGAAGAACCGGGAAAAACTCAGGGGTATTTTTTGTCATCTTTAAAAATAACAAACAATTTGATAATTTTATTCATATTTGAATTTTTTAAGACAAGACCTGGATCATTCCATTACCAGGGCGGTTATCATTTAAAAATTCATTAATATCGTAAAACCTTTTAAAAAATCGCCCTGACCACCTTTTTAAATTTATTAATAGTTAAATTCGAACGTTTCGATTTTTTAAAAGTTACATTGTCCCATAAACACTTATTATTCTTCCAGTCAGTTGTTGAAGAATTAAATTATGTTATACCCTTGGTAAACAAAAATTTATTTATTATTCAAATAATACTGGGGTAGCTAGATATTTGTTGGTTTAAAAAAATCTTCTTAGTCTTCTTTACTTTTTTTCGAATGAAGGTCATTTGCTATAAGGTGGGTTGTTCTTCAAAAAAAAAGAGAAAACCCAAGGGACCTTGTCATTAAAAACCACTGTTAAAAAGTTAAAAACGCAAGAGATTTATTGGGGTTCAAAAGGGCAACATGAGAAGAGACTGTTTCGGATAATCAATTGTCGCAAAATTTTTTTAATTTCGAGTTGGAGGAAGACACGGAAGAGAAAATGGTTTAACGTCCATCGAAGCCCAGTAATCAAAAGAAAAAATAAGAAATTGCTGCCATATTCGAAAAACTGGTTTTTTAGCGATTAAACAATTACGATCTGATACCAATCCAAGAAAGGAGCATTTATAGAGGTACTCAACGCATATTGACACAAATTTTAAACGAGAAAAGTCTTTGTTGGGGTGGCCGAGAATCAGTAACAAAAATTCACTTCCGAAGAAGTTGTTGAATTTTTAAGAAGATTCTAAAACTTTTAAATATAATTTTAAAGTTTTTAGAATCTTCTTCAAAACCTGGCAGTGGACAAACCCGGCTTTTATCCCAAAGGATCCTTATGGGGCCGTGGTAAGGGCCCCGGAGTATGGCCCAATATTTTGGGACCTTGGAAGGATATTGTTGTTTGAATTGAGCATGGAACCATCATTACAGATTATGCAGCTTTAATACCAAGGTTGAGAAATGCCGTCAATGATAAAAAAGAGGCAAACTTTGGTAAGGGCGAGCTGATTCATCTTTGGACAACGTACCGGCGCATAGGGGATTAGCGATGGCCATCGTTCAGCATGCTTAGCATAAATTGGTTGAGCATCCCCTTTTCACCAGATCTGGCGCCTAGCTATTTTTCATCTTTCTCCCAAATTGATACAATACCCAAGAGGAAACAATGTGTTAAAACCGTATATAACAAGAAACGATGCTTAAGTGTTTTTTGCAGGACCAAGAAATCCTTTTTTAAAGGAATTGAAGCTTTGGAAAAACTTGGAAAGTTGGACTTTGTGTAGGTGGACTCGGATTATGTAGAAAAATAAATAATTGTTATCACAGGCATTTATATTCTATCTCATTTTACTTTTTTGATCCCCTTGGAAATCAAAATACAAATCAAAGTATTAATTAGTAAGATTTCAAAAATACCAATACTTATCTTTTAAGAACAGTCAAAATCTATTTCTTTTATTAATAACTCATATTCATAAGAAATTTATTTTGAAAAAATTAATATATTTTTAATATTTTGTTACCTTAAAAATTATTAGGCAATAAAAAAGATTACCAAACGTGTCTCTTGTCTGTCTCCCCATTCCATGACTAAAATAAAGAAATAATAGGGCATAAAAATTCCAGGTTTTAGTATTTTAAGAATTTTTATACTTGATCACGGAGTTTTCGGTTTGGTTTCGGCCGAAACTGGAAGCCACGGCCGAACTTTCGGTTTCTTTCGGCCGGAAAACGGTTTCGGTTTGGACTCAAATAATAATATAATTTATTCTAAAATATTAAAAAATTTTCAAAAGAAAATTCCAAAAATTTTCCTCATTTTTAAATTTGGTAATGAAAAAATTGAATAATTTTTATGGGATGGTGACACAGGATTTCCTTTATCGGTACTAATTAGAATTACTTCTAATCGTCCGCACATTAACTTTAAATTTTTTATTATTTATTTAAGGTTGCTCCAAACTGAATTTTTATTGCTATTAATTATATTGAACATACCGTACTTATATAAAATTACGGAGGGACACGAGCCGATGAGGTGGCAAATAAAGTCAGAGGGCAACATTTTTTTAAAACGTAATTAAGTGTAACACGTATTTTGCAATAATTTTACTTTAATTTCCTGCATAGCCTCATGTTTATAATACGATTTTTTTTTCATATAAACCAAACAGTTCATATGTTGAGTTTCTCCACCATCTGCTTATCTTACCTATTCTTAATTCAATTTTGTTTAATTTAACTAAATTATTATTAGGTAAATTAAATAATAAAAAACAATTGTTTTATTGTGAAATAAATATGAAAGTTGTAAGAATATTTAGTTATTGCAAAGTGTAAACTGCTGATGTTACGATACTGGAACTAATTGATGGAGCATAAATTACTGCACTGAGCGCGTAGCAGCACACTGCAGCGAAGTTAAAAACTGATCAAAAGCATTTTTTGCACCTTTATCTATCCACTTTTAGGGACTGTTACAAAATATAAAAAAAAATACATATGACGATATTACTGAAATAAATTCTTACTGAATTATAAATAAAAATCGATAAGCTTTTTATTCTAAGTAAATAATATTGTCCAAGCAAAAATCTTGAAGCAATCAAGTTCTAAGTTGGTTGGAGCAATTAGGTTAATCACCGAAGTCTCTGAATAGTAAGATGATCCATGCGTCGGATGGGCAAGTAAAAGTCGATCCACAGACCAACCTAGAGGCTTACGTCTATGTATCTCAGTTCTGTTCTCTCTTTAATAACTCATTTCATTTTCTCGTTTCAAATGACGTTCATATTCAACCAACTTTGAATAAAAGATTGTATATTAGCATTTTAATAGCAAATCTTGAATCATGACTTTGAAAATGACTTTAATTTCTAGATTAATATATAAAATGTGGTTTAGGGTTTATACCTAATAAGTCTTTTTAATGCTAGAAAACTTTATTTTTTTGTAATTAAAAAAAAAGCTTTTAAATTATAAATTATTCGCATTTTGTATTGTATTTAAAAAACAACCCCAAAACCTGTGTTTGCTTTAAAATGTAATTACGACATGGATTAAGGAGATAAGAAATTCAAAATTACTTTTAAAAGGAGGATCACCTCTTTGATATCCACCGTTTCAAATTTTCACCACGTTTTGTAGTGGAGAGATATATTAAATAAAAACGAATGATCAGAAAAGTGCAATGCAGTCGTAACTCCTGTCACCAAATACTTTTTCTACGTAGAAATTAACTTGGAATTAACGTGTGTTCTTTATATTTATGAATGCAACTTATTCTTAAGCACAAAAGCGAATACAATTAAAAGATTATAATAAAATAGTAATAAATTCTTGTGCGATTCGATTTAGTATTCAACGGCTATTAAACACGAACAATAATTAATATAATTAAATAGATTGAATCACTCTGCTCATTCAATGACAAAGCTTTTATTTCATGGTTATAAAGTGTAACGAACCGTCACATTTAGACTAAAATCTGCTATTTTTACTACGATACTGTTAATCTTTTACAATTTTTACACTAAATTCGTCAAAAAGGTATTTTACAGTTAAAAATCTTCTTAATACAAGAACTATTTAGTTTTGAAGAAGATGCTTAATTTGATAATGTATTATTTATTACTTCTTTCAGATACCAATGAAAGCTAACGGAGCGGTGCAGTTAATTTTGGGATGAATTTGAATAATTTAAAGTACACAATAGTGTTTTTATTTTATGATAATTACAAAAATGTATTGAAAACATTACATACTCAATTTTAATATAAAAGAAAAAAATTTAAATAACCAAAATAATAATGAATAAGGATGTTTCGAATTCAACCTAATGGTTACTAATATTAATACAGAAATTTGCGAATTAAAAGATAATACTAATTACACATGTTTTGAGCAACTCCCTGATGCAAAACAGCTATAAAAAATAATTATGATCATAAATCCCGTCGAAGCACCTCTTTCTTTAGTTAATCGTCTCAACAGTCTTAATGATATAATTAAAACTATCTTTTGAATTTATTAAAGGCTTTATAATACAATAGATTCAGATATTTCATTACCCTGGGTTGTTTATTTTATTTTACCTTTTGGGTTTCAAATTTTTATCCGGAATTAAGGGCAGAAACAAAGCCCAAGAAACGGGCCATTCCTTTGGAATTTGGAAAAGGTTGGTAACCGAAATGGCCCAATTTAGGATTATTTTCGGGCACCAAAAAACGCCCGCCCAAAAACCCGTTTTTCCGTTAAGACCCGTAAAAGATAATTTTACCGGTTCCGGCTTTAAATTCAGTTTTCAATAACCGGGTTAAATTAATATTTTCATTTTTTGAAAAAATATTTAACAAAATTAAATTTTTTTCAAAACCTTTTTGGGCTTACGGTAAAAATAAATAGTTTGTTTACCCTTTGTTTCGATTACGGTAAAAAGGGGTAAAGGGTTTTTTAACCTTCCAATTTTACCGTTTAAATGTTTAAAACCCAATTTTTTTAAAGGCAACTTTAAAAGGAAGTTTTATTCCTGGGCCATTTTAAAAATAAGTTTTCCAATTGGCCCTTTAAAAAATTTTGAATTTATCTAAATGTTAAACCCTAAATGGGTTAACCCTTTAATAATTGTTTTAAAAATTAATTTAATTAAAACTTACCACCTTTAACTTAAAAGAACTTTTTCAATCTTAAAAATTAAGAATTAAATAATTAATTAATTTTTTTGTATTCCTTTAAAAAGGTAATAAAACAACTTTTTAAAAATTAAACAATAAAAGGGAAATTGGCGCGAAACCAAGGGGTGCCCAAAACAGGAAGATTTAATTTTAATTATTCATTATTTGAAATTTTTTGCCGGAAACCAAAAAGAAGGCTTTAACCCTTTTGGGAAATTTTCTTTTAATGTCATCTGTTTATTTATTCTTTTTAAGGGTTTACCAAATTTCATACCAAAAGGGAAAATAAATTAGCGGTTTTTTTAACAAGAAGTTTCAAAATTTTTTATTCCTTATTAATTTATTTTATTTAATTAAAATTAAGGTTTGAACAGAAAATGAGGCAATACTTTTGAATTTTTAAATAAAGTTATTTAATTAACAAACCTTTATAATTCTTAAAGGAAAAACCATTAATTCTAAAAAACTTATTAATTTTTGTTTTCCAATTTTAGAAAATTTTAAACAAAACAAAACCTGAAATTATTTTAAAATCTTTGATGGCATACCAAATTTGGAATTTTTAACCAAATTTAAACGTAAAATTAAACTTTTAAATTAATTAAAGAAATTGAAATTTGCCTTTAAAATTTAATAAAAAAAACAAACCTTATAATGGTTTTAATAAAAATCAGTAATTTTTATTTTATTAAGAAATTTTCTTAAATCAAATTTAATTTTACTTTGAAAATTGGGATAACCCAAAACATTTTAATATATAAATAAGGTTGTTATTAAAAAGTGTTCGCCCTTTGTTTTAGTATAAACAAAAAATATTTTAATTTTAAACCTATATATAATAAATTTAAAACCCACCCATTTAATTTTAACCAATTTTAATATTTAATAATCCAAACACTGGTATTATAATAAGAAACCCAAAAATTTTAAATAAATTAAAATAAAACAAAAATTTAATTAACCTGCCCGGCTGGTTTTGTAAAAAAGTTCATTTAAGGTCGGAGGCAAACAAGAACAAAAAATAATAAATTACAAAATTAAAGATCTGGAAACCACGCTTTGCACCGGAACAAGACCCATGAATCTAGCCACCCTGTGACCACGGCCCTGAAAGTTTCCCAAAAGTTTGGGAATTTAAATATGTAAAAAAACGGAAAAATCAAAAGTCAATTTATTTTCTTTGAACTTATGAGGTTGAAAAACCGTATCTGCTTGTATTTTATGTTATATAGAGATGCTCCTTTAAGGTAAACATGTAAAAAAAGTCATTGCAAGAACTTACCAAAACTAGGTGACTGAGTAATAAAAAAAGGCTATTATGGTATATTTCACCATCTGGAACCAATTAAAAATTCAAAAAAATTTCAATCGCTTTTGGTCCACTACTTTAAAACAATAAACCTATTTTGTATATTGAAATTTGTTACTTGACCAATGAATTTATTAGGTAAAAGGCATCCCGGAAATTATGACGCAAACAAGTAATATTTTATGTATACGGCCCTTGTAGTGTTTTCTTTTTATCCTGTTTAAAAGAATAACAATAAGCATATTCTCCTGATCGCATTTCACTAGAGTATACTGTCATTATTTATGTATTACTACGTTACTCACAACAACTTGTTAGAAACATTCTCTAAATCTGTCGGCTTCCCAAGGGACACACTAAAGAGAGATTTGGCTCTTAAGGAAAAAATGTAATATGTTTCAAGAGAAATGTGAAACGTATCAAATGGCAATTTTCAGTAAGACTCTTCAAGAGAATTGATTCCGTATCAAAAATGGGCCCAAAATTATTCCTTATATTTTTACGATAAAAATTATTTTTAAACATATATACAGAGATATAAACAGAGTTATGAAGCAATTGACCGAAATTATGAAGCTTGCAAATGAAAAAGTAAATGAATTAATGCTTATTTGACATATAAGAAATTTCGAAATTTAAAAATCGTAAAAATGCAACATTAATTGTGAAAAATGTATAAAAAAATAAACAATAGTTAAAACACAGAATGGTTCTGAGGCTTTGGAATTTTGGATATATTGGCCCTTCGAAGAAAACATCTTCCATACAAGTTTTAGTATGCAAGGTGAACGTGAACAATACTTAAGACCAATAGCCCCTGTGGCATTAAAAATACCTTAGTTTCTAACCAAGGACTGGTTTAAGCGGCGTTAGTTTGAAATACCTTAATAAGTTATTGGAGCCCGCATGTGTGCATAATTAGGGTCTTGGTTGAACAATTTAGTTATTCATAAATTTTCCTTATAATTTTTAATTTTTTGGGCGGGACCCGTGGTTCCAATTAATTATAACCATGAAGACGATCAGTTCCAACATGGGAGTCACTGTCGCTTCATATGATCGGTACCAGAGGTGATTTTAAGCGCTTTCTGTGAGATATAGGATGCGACGACTTTATATAAATTGCAATCAGAGCCGGAAAATTTTCCTCTTTGCCTTGAAAAGTTATAAAAAGGAAAAAGTGTATTTTTTTATCATGTCTTTTTTAAAGTATAGATCCGAGCTTTTAAAGAAAATATCCCAAATACAAGAAACCAGAGTCCCCTTACATCAGCCTTAAGGTCCACCAAGACATAGGCCCTCCCCAAAAGACCCCCATTAGGGTTTTTGGCCGTATCCCACCACGCTCTCCAATGCCGTTAGTTAACTGGACTTTTAGCCCAACCGATGCATGGATCATCTTACTTTTCAGATAATTGTTTAAGTGGCCAAAATTATCCTAATCAACCAGTAAACAACGATAACATATAATTGTTTCCCCGCGGAATTCGGACCCTCGACCTCGTATATAAAGCAAGAGCCGCTAGACCACGATGACGACACTTCCTTACTTACAACAATCGGTTATTTTCTGGCCCATGCTTTTTTGCAGCGAAATTATGCGTCAGATTTGGCTTTCGGAGTTCCAACACCCATCATCTCATTCCTTATTACCAGCCCCATCCGTCCACAGGCTAGGGTTTCAAGAACGCCAAGACGGCCGATCCTTTGGCCACCGCCGCCAGACGACTTGAGCCGGCTACTACACGGGATTGGCATCCCAACCTGATCGGGGGTCGACCAACGCCCTTGTCTTCCCGAACGCGGCCTTCCCTCCAGAACCTTTTTCCCATCGACCATCCCGGTTTTTGACCACGTGACCGCCCCACGGGACTTTGGGTTATTTGGGGACTAAATCAATTAGAATTTTGTCTGACAAAGAAACTCCGACCATATCGGGTTTCCTACCGTTTGGGCAACGGCAAACTTGTGGACCAGCCCTATAGTCAAAGGCCACGTTTCGGCCCCTGTAGGGTTACCCACGGTACGAAATTAAGATTGTCCTCAAAATTGCGGTTTGGGGGCGACACCCATAAAATTTTATTAATCAAGGCCCATGTAGGCGAATAGTGTTTTAACTAGTAGCTTTATAAAGCCCAGTAAAGGCAATAGGGCCAAATATTTTGTTACAAACGTTGAGGTTTCTATTTGTATAAATTTTTTCAACCATCCATCTCCATTTTCTATATGCACAGCCAATTAGTAATGTGAAAATATTAAACCTTAAAGTAACGTAGAATTTACATATCCAGATATTCTGCCTATTTTCGACTTCACACAACCTCAACTTTACCTCACTATTGTCATCTTACACCACTTTAAACCTGATTTGATTTTATTTCATTTTTGGACAAAGATCAAATAAAAGCAAGCGAGCAAGAAAAAGTATTTATTAATACAATAAATACTTTTTCTTGCTTGATACCTGCCGTAAAATATATTCCCGAGGATAGGGGCGACATTAACCCTTCTTCAAATTTACGCAAAACTTAGCCTTCACCAACTCATTAACGTAATTTATTTGCATGATGCTTTTAATTCAATGCAAGAATATTAAACCCTTAAGTCAATTCAGCTATGCAGAAAGGTTGGTTTCCCAAAAAAGCAAGGAATAAAAGATTACGTTAATTAAATTTGTTATTCAAGATATTCCCAAAGTAAAACCAATAAGAAAATAAGCTACCACTGTCACTTAATATAGTCTCTTAGAGGTGCTGCTTATTACGTATTAACCTTTCCATAGAATAATTACCTCTTAACATTTTACTAATTACAGTCAGCATACACTCGTCATACCTTGGAGAATACAATCGACTTGGCTTGGACGAGGAACCTGATCGAGTGGAGAAATTCTTCGGGACGAGGGTGAACCTGCGGTCTGGGACGTGGGGCAAAAACCAAACCGGTCGGGAAAAACACTGGATCCCCGCGGAGGAAACGAAATGATCCAACCGCCACTTGTTAAACAGCGGGTTCTTAACAAGACCACCTCCCGTTGGTAAGGGCGACCTCCTGAACCCAATACGCTCTAATTACAAGAGAGCTTTGGAGCAAAAACCAGGGGTCCAAACCTTCGAACAGTAGCTTGGAAGAAGCCTATCTAACGAAATTGACCAAAGAGAACGGAAAAAGTCGCCCTGAGACCAGATGTTCTTTCGGAGGTTTAGAAAGTTTAAGGCCAGTTATACGCGTCGGCACCTCCACACCTAAGTTGGATAAAGATTTGAGCCACTCTTACCTGGCGGGGTAAGAGGGTTTGGAGAATTCTTCTGTGTCGGAGGATCTTCCAGAAACGCCCAGGACGAAATCGAGGAGGCCTTGAGCAACTTAAAATTTGGAAAAAGGCCCCGGGAGAGGAGGAGCCAGAGGAGCTTCTGGGTGCAAAACCTTTGGGTGCTTAAGAGACTTCTTCGTCTTATTTTACCCCCTAAAGATGCATAGGGTTTGGTCGATTGTTTCAAAAGGGATAAAACCCTTTGAAGAAACGACCCAACCGCCTCCGTACAGTGTTAAAGGGGGCTTTAGAAAGAGATCGGGATGGAACCTGGCGGGTCTTTTAAATTAGCATTGGGTTTTAGTTGGTTAGGGCAATTTGGGCCGATCACCCAATTTTTCTTGAAAAGTAATTTTATCCATGCATCGGATGGGATGTTGGTCGGTCCACCCACCAACCCGCTTCAACCAGCGTTGTGGGATATTCCGCCCCTTAATGGATAGGGGGAAAGGAAGGCCCATGTCCAGAGTGGACTACTGGAGGCTGAAATCGGGACCAATATCGCCCGGAGTCGGGTTCATAAGCGTTTTTTGAAGGTCATCTCGAATCGTCTTGGCAAGAAAACTGACGAAGGCAGCCTCGGAGAACAGGCCGAGTTTCGGAGGGGTTACAGCACCAAGACCAATCCACACAGCGAGGCAGGTTTATACAGAAGACTTCCGGGATAACCAGCCCCTGTGCATGGATTTGTGGACTATGAGAAAGCTTTTTAACCCATCGAGACCTGGTCTTTCCTGGAGTCCTTTACGGCGGGCCAGGGATTGATTGGCGAATATATCGTGATGTTGAGGATGTTCTAAACACCGCCATTATGTCTACCATAGTCCAAAGTGGGAAGACTGAGCCTACCCCGCACCGGCGTTGTGGATAATGAGACGTCCGGTTCCGAATTTGCACACCGCGCTGGAGGATATGTTTAAGACGCTCAACTGGGAAGCAACGGCATAAATGTGAACGGCGAGTGCATCTCACATCCTGCGGTTTCGGAGTACTCATCATGGCTGAGACCGCGAATGACCTGCAGAAAAGGGGTGCAAAGTCTGGCCCAACTTTCTGCACGCATCGGTCTCCGGATGAACTTAAAACCAAGATTTATGTTCAACGAGCACGTTGATCCGGGACCGATCCAACCGATGGCACCCCCGTAGTAATTTTCGAGTACCTTTACCCACGGCAAACGCTTCCGAACCAGGTATAAAAATTTGGAGGGGAGGCCAACAGGAAGGATTCGGCCAGATCCGCCAGGAGAACCAGAGTCACCGATAGCCCCCGGATTAGTTGGGGCCGAAGGGGAATGGGGGTCAATATGGCCGGCAGAACTGATAAACCGCTGAGCGGAAGGCTTGGTAGTGGGAGAACCAGGTTCGCCAAACGTAGGTATGACGCCCCGGGCAAGATGTAGGACGAATTTGAAAGAGGCCTTGAGCTGGATGAAAATTAAGACGAAGGTGGCGGGGTGCATTAGAGGAGGCCAAAGTCACACGCCGATGATTGATGGACAGGTTAAATAATATTTAAGGCAATAAATGGACATAATTGGACCGCAGAGTTTCCGTTTTATCCGACAGGTCAAAACATTCGACCCGGTGGCAGATTGAAGTTCAGATGTGTTTTTTTTTTAATTACGACTTGGAGAATATTTAAGGGTTTATAAACATTATGTATTTTATTTTTTACTTAAACAGTATACATGGGCAATTTAATAATAAAATAAGTTTTTTTCATATTCCTACATAAAAATGGATTTTACAAAATAAAGTTCTTTTAATGCAATCGCAAATACGGTTATTTGATAAAAATAATCCTATTCAAATATTGGCAAACAGTTTGCACTATTAGGGTCGACAAAGGAGCTTTGCAATTAAGCGATTGATGAACTGAAAAGTTTACTTCGGTAAAAGCAACCTAATTTGCCAATGAAAAGCGTCGATCTCTTCATACGTAGCTTGATATTCATCATTCAATTCGGAGAAAACATGAAAATGCCGGGCTTGATTGTATCAATATATTTGAATGGAATTAAAAAAACAACTAATGGAAATTTTAATGACGGTTTGAAAAGTTACAATTAGGACATGTAAGCTAAGATTAAAGTCAAATTTACATAATGTGCTTTTTTAAAAAAACAAATAAATAGCTTTCTTTAATTTAAATAATTAATACCATATGAAATAAAATTAAACATTTCTGTTTAAAATTGGGTTATTTTGGGTAAAAAAAATCGCATTTCACATAATTTATTCCTGTGTTCTGTAGGCGTACTAGAACAAGGTTTGAAAGTATAAAATAATTTTTTTAGATGTACCTATATATCTATTAAAAGTTATTTTTTAAATTATTTTATGTTATATTTTTTATTGAATTAAATGTTCATTTCAGCCAGAGAAATTGTACCCTGGGAAATGAAAAACATAAAAAAATAAAGCACCTTACTTTAAATACAAACTTTACCGTGAACATTGTATAACTTTTTGATGGACGGGCTGAAATTTATTTTAGTATATCAGGAAACATATATCCAAGATACAGTTATATAAACAAACATTTTGGTAAATTATAAAGCATAGTCAAAAGAGCCATCTGTATTTATAAGTGTTCTTTTACTTTAGATCTCCATTTAGATTTTATACAAACATTAGCCGCAATCACATGCGGGCATGTACTAATACCAGCGGTTTTTCTCTTAATCAGGGGTTATTTATCAGGTAATTTACTTTGGGAGAACTTTTCAACGTTATTTGCTAGTATAATCATGTTCTAAATATAAAATTTAAATTAATTTTAGATTCATTTTAAAACCATTTCCGTAAAGCGTACTTATTTATGCACTACAAAGTACATAATTGCGCTCGGAAAAACTCACTTCTAGAAACTGAATTTGAATATTTGTAAAAAATATTATTAAAAACAAGATGTCGATAATTTACAAAAGCAAAACATATCAAATCCACTAATTTATGGATTTTTCGGTTAGTAAATATATTTATTCCGACGTTTCCCGGATTTTTCTTTCCCATCCATGATCACGGGCAAGACTTGGTTGGTATAATTTGTATTCTCCGTTTTCGAATAAATCAGGAGTTTTATTTAAAAAAATTGACATATCTTTTTTTCTTAATTTTAATGTTGCTTTGAAGAAAGTATTTGTGTTGTCCTTCGGTTTTGTAGGTTTTTATACTTGGTTTAATTTTTAAAATTTTGATCCCTGGCGGTGGGCAAAGACCAACCATCCTCTTTAAAATTTTGGATATTTTTTAAATCTATTGCCTGAATCATCCTTTGGTATAAATCGACGTTCATTAGCTATTATTATTTTTGGTTCATCAAACTAGTATAATGATTGGCCTTTGTTAGAACATCGTCGAAATTGAAATTTCTTATAAAGGTTCAAAGTGCTTAACATCAGCTATGTGTTCTTTTAATCTGGTTCTTATTGGTCTTTCTATCTACTTTCCGTAAATTAGTGGATTTTGATATGAAAACAATGAAATAAAAAGAAAAATTAAAAGCAAAACAGAAACTTAGGAAGTTCATGTTTTTCACACCCTTTGATAGTAAATAAGTTATCAAATATTTTATTCACGCGAATACTTTAAAAATTCAATAAATACACTTTTAACAGATTTTTCCGCGTTTATTCACATTTTAACTCTTGGCGTTTCGAACACTTTTCAGTAGCCGTGGTTACGGGACAGACTTAGTAAAACGTATTTTAATAAGAATTTAAAATATTAAATTTGTCGAAATACCTAAATTAATAAGTGAATTTTTTGTTTTACCTTACATCAGAGGAGTCACCGGCGAATTTGGTTAAGACCATTGGCCAAATATTACCATTCATCAAATAAAATTTCACAGGTACCTGGGTATATAAGCTGTCTGGGTGATTGTGGATTCTTCACATTGAAAAGAAAAGACCAAAGAAACCGAGTCAGAAAATTGCACCGAGCCTTATTAAATTCGCCATTTTTGGACCATACCATAGACAAACCTTTGTTATTTAGATTTGTTGAACCAAAAATATTTCAAAGGACGTCGATTTATACCAAGAATAATTCAGAAAGTTATAGAAATTAAAAAGCGTCCTAATTTTATAGATAGGACGACGTCTTGCCACCTACATAGGGATCTAATCATTTTAAAAAAAGAAACCCAGAGATTTAAATACTAACAGCCACAGGACAACATATACAGATATTTCGGGTTACTTATATATATTTATTCCTGACGTTTCGGATCTTTCCAACATGACATGTGCAAGGTGACTAAGTTAGTATATGTCTGTATCTCTTGTTTTGGAATAACTGTCAGAGTTTTTATTAAAATTGACATAACTTAATTTTGAACATTGTGTTTGACACAAAAGTACCAATGTTGTCCTGTGAGCTTTGTACTTTTATATCTTTTGGATTAAATTTAAATTATTGATCCCATGAAGGTGGCAAAGACCAACCATCTTCTTTTTTAAAATTTGGATATTTCATGGAGATTTATATGGAGAACTTTGAAGAAACAGCCTCAATCACAGCTCCCCAACCGGCCAAGAGTCTATAAGCGGTACGTAGATGACACATTACCATTTTACATTTTAATTTCGTTATTTCCTGAATCATCCGTAGTATAAATCCGATGTTCTTTGCAAGTATTTTTGGTTATCAAATCTAATATAATGATTGGGCTTTCTCAGAACATGGTCGTAAATTGCAGATATCTTATGGCGTCGGTGCTTAACATCGCCTATATGTTTTTGACTCTGGTTCTTACTGGTTTTCTGTTTGTCCAATAATGGAGACCACAAAAACATTCTAGCTTACACTTACTCAACATTGAGATACAGACGTATAGCAACTAAGTTCTGCTTGTGATCATGGATGCTGGAAAGAGTACGAAACGTCGGGAATAAATATAACAACTAACTCGAAAAGTCAGTGATTTGATAAGTATGCAAGCACTTGTAAGTGCAAATGAAGACAACGTGCCCTCTGCAAGAAACTATCCTGGTTTCCGCCACTGCATTTTAAATCTCTAATAACTTTTAAGGTATTAATTTATTCAAAATGTCATTTATGTATATGAAGAATTTTTAAATGCATAAATTTTATATAAACATAAATTATATTACCCTAAATAGGTTATTCTAAAAATATAAATATATGATATAGGACTTACTATATTCCACTTTATGAAGTCACAATTATGTATATATATATATATATATTTACGGTTTCTGCAAGCGTTTACAATTTAATCGTCGAACTTTTTCATCGATGAAATTTTGATTATCTATTAAACTTCTTTACAAATTTATTAAAAAATGGAACTCAAATGACAGCCAATAGCTGTAATTTAATTAAAGAATAACTAAAGTCGGAACACCAGGAGCGGAGCTTTACGAGGTAACATATACAAAAAAGACATACGTCTAAATTCAGCCTCCTTCTTGAGGAACGGACTTATGTTAAAAATGGGTGTGTATTATGTACTGCTGAGAAGTTATACTTTTGCATCATTAAAAATTAATATATTTATATAATAATATATTTAATATAAATTTAAATAATATAATAATATATTATTAATAATATATACAGGTGTCCCATTTAGAATGGATAATCTCTGAGCCGCAAAGCACAGCCACCCGGCACTCGAAAAATACACAAAGAAAAAATTCAACTGGTACTCAAGTTATGATTTTTTAAACGTAAATCCATTTTTATGATGTTATTGTCAATTTAGTGCAAGCGACGCCAAATTAATGAATTTGCTTACTTCTTGGTGTTATATTACTCCTCACAGACTATACTATTACAAAAGTAATAAATAACACTGAGTATTCTATTGTACTTTTTATACAAAAATATATCAATTTTCATTTTTAGTATGAAATTTGATCACAAAATAATTTTGACAAAGTTTGAGAGTGTTTCATAAAAAAAAGTATGGAAACCCAAGTGGCCAAGTATTTAAAAAAATGCGCAGTTAATACAGTTTACAAAATGGTATAATACATCATTTTATCTAATATATTACGAACTTATTGCTATTGAGATGCAAAAGGGTAACATGAATAAAAAGAAACGATAAATATATTATTAAATTTTAATAATAAGAAATTGCAGGTGTACATAAAACAATCTTTATTTATAACAGGTGTTCAAATTGTTCGCCACCGACTCTAATACACGCTTCACATCTTCTAATAAAGGTCTCTACTAAGAAAGCGTAGCGTAGCGTCGTTCATTTATTTTAAGCGGCCTCTTGATCACGGCTACGTAATTCCTCCAAATTTGAAATCGTTTTCGAGTACACTCTTCCTTTAGGCAACCCAGTAAAAAAAGTCAAGAGGGTTTAAATCTGGGATCGAGGAGGCCACAAATGGGACCCAAACGACCAATCCATTTATTTGGATATGTGGCATTTAAATAAGAACGGACGTTTGCACCATAATGCAGGACAGCCATCATTCTGTAGCCAATGGGATTCTATCTCTCAGGCACTTCTCCCAATAAGGTTGGGAGATCATTTTGTAAAAGTTTAAGAACTTTGGGAAGATAAATTTCCCGGCAGTTCGAAAGGACCAATAACTATCCTGATTTAATATACCAGTCCAATAATTATTTTGAACTGGTATTGCGACTTCTTCTGCTTAGATTTGATTTGAGAGCTGCCAGTGTGCAGATTATGCATATTAAAGTATCCGTCTTTTTAATGTAGATTCGTCTGCTCATAGAATTTTTTCAAAGAATTGTGGATTTTGTTCTATTTTGTCAAGCATTTGTCGACAAAAACAATCTTGCATGGTAATCTCTCGGTTGCAGAGCTTGGACGCTGTCTAATATGGTAAGGATGATATTTATTTATTTTCAGTGCACGGCAGTCTACGGTCGTTTTTGGGATTCCGGTGCGACGTGATATTGCTGGGTCTTGCTGAATTTCATCAAGCACAACATCTTGAGTATTAATATTCACTTGTCTTCCGGAGCTCGTACCACCAATGCCGCTGCCAGGTATTCTGCCATCCGAATAACAACTGTGGACCTGATGAAAACATTTTAAACTGGATGACGGATTAGGAAATTTTCCCATAGGCGAGCGGCACTTGGTTGCCCCGCACCACCATTAATGACAATGCATTTTGCCGTTATTGAATGGTGGATTTTATCCGAATCGTCCAGAAAAGCCAAGGCGTGTAAAATTACCCAAACAAAAGTCCAAACGAAGAAACGGTAGTCCAACAAAAGCCAGGTCCAAAACCGATCCTCAGGAGAAATGGGGAAGCACTCGTTACCGAAAAGTCGAGAACCCTTAAATGCTTTTTAAAGTGCCGAAACGACCATGATGACAAACCGGTCTACAGTGTAAAATGTGAAATAGCTTCACCCACCTACTCTACAAAATCAACCTATCCTTGTCTCAAAAAAAAATGACCTTGGCCAGCCGGTAAAAATATATTGTTAACGTCCCAGGCAAAAAAAGGACCCTTTTGAAACTGTTTAAGACTAGGTAATTGTTTTTCAATTTTGTCTTAGTTACCCTTTGATCTCAATAGCAATAAGTTCAATAGTATTAGATAAAATGATGATTAACCATTTTGTAAACTGTATTAACTGGCATTTTTTAAATACTTGGCCACTTGTTCCATACTTTTTTTTTAATAAACACTCTCAAACTTTGTCAAAATTATTTGGATCAAATTTCATACTAAAATTAAAATTGATATATTTTTGTTAAAAGACAATAGATACTCAATGTTATTTATTACTTTGTAATAGTAATCTGTGAGGAGTAATATAACACCAAAACGTAAGAAATCATTAATTTGGGTCGTTGTACACATAAAGACAATAACATCATAAAAATGGATTTTCGTTTAAAAATATGACTTATACCAGTTGAATTTTTTTTTTTTATTTTTTTTCGAGTGCCGGTGAGTTGTGCTTTGGGCGCTCAAGGATTATCCATTTTAAAATGGACACCTTGTATATATAATATATATATAATATAATTATAAAAAATTTAGAGAATAATAAATATATAAGAAAAAATTTGTACTAAATATTATAAGATTCTAATTTTAAATGTTTATTATTGATTATTTAATATTTAAAAATAAATTTAATAATAAATTAAAAATCGAATTTAAGGTTGGCTATTTTAAAATATTTTATTGATTTCTAATTTAATATTACTTTCATTTTATCAAAGTTTCATTAAATTTATTTAGTTATTTTATAAATATTATTATTTATTCAATTTAATAGCAAATATTAAAAATTAATATTATAATTTGATGTTCAATTTTAATTTTATCAAAACTTTTATTAAATGTTTTATTAAATTTATTTTTATTTTGTGAATATTAAATAACCAATAATAAGTATTAACATTAAAATTTAATAATATTTAGTGTTAATTATATTAAATAAAGTATTTAATTTATATTTGAGCTTTTTTTTCGAGACTTAATGAGCGTACAGACGGCTTTATACTGTTAATTTTCTCTAAAATTCACTTCATCATTTTTCATAACGCCCAAAGAAGATAACTTCAATAAAATAATAAAAAACAAAACGCAACCAAAAACGAACTCTTAATCCTAACTCCATAGAGCACATTATAAACAAGATCGCAAATAAAAACGACAACCCATTATCACTATAAGAAATCAACCTTATCATATGTAATAAGGTCCATTTCACCGTTTTCATATAAACCGTTAATTTTAGCACAGGTGCGCGCATCTCAAAATTTCACCATCATTTTTTCATAACGCGCCTCAAAGAAGTTATAACTTCATGTCTAACTACGTTTCCTGTAATTTCGTAGACTTAGAAGGTGTGTAAATAGGTATGGTGTTAATAAAAAAACAATAAAACTTTTGAACGCCATCATCGGCAGCCTGTAGCAGTCCACTGACTTATAGGCCTCCCAGCCACGCCACCGCCACGATTTTCGGCTATTCTTCTTGCCCACCTCCGGCCATTTTGCGAATGTCGTCACTGCATCATGCCGAGGGCATCCCAACTCCGTTTGCCGGGCCTCGGTCTCCACTTCCAGAACTTTCCAACCCAGGCGATGTCAATTTGCGGTTAATAACCGCCCACTGCCATTTAGCTTACTAACCGTGGATATATTGGACTTTGGCTTCTGACGGATCACATCATTTCTTGGTCCTTCAGAGATACTCCGAGCATAGCCCTTTTCATAGAACCCTATTACTGCTATATAATTGTCATGGTTTCATGTGCCTTTAAGTTCTTATTATTTCATAAAGATTAAAGTTACGCGTACGTTGAACAGTGTTCATCGTAAGCAGGATGCAACAAAACAAATTAAATCCAGAATATATTTGAATTACATTAACCAAACCTAAGATGCTAAAAGCAGAAATTGGTCGGCTTCAATTGTACTCGTTTGATGGGTAAATATTATTTTATTTTAAAAATTTATTGCTTGTTTAAGGAAATTTTATAAGAACAAAATGTTTTTTTCAACTGATTGAAATAAAATCAGTTGATATTAACACTGTTGGTAACGAAGATGTCGCATTAACATGCAAATTTCAAGCTAATTGTCTCCCGAAAACCGTTCCCGAAGCATTTTGTACTTAAACAGAAAATTCTTTGATTACGACAGAAGAGATGTGCACAGCATTTTAACGAAGGCGGTACGTGTTAATGCATGTTGCGCTGTTAAAATTTTCCTTACAACCGCAAAAAAAAGTAACAATCTGTCCTTGACAGGTCCGTATATTTTTAATAAGTTTAGTATATATCCTTAGGGATAATAATTTTGTAGTAGTGAAAGAATGCCTGTAGCCTAGTGGTATAGGCGTGGCCTTAGAAACCGGAGGTCGGTTCGAATCCTCATGGGACTCAACAAATTTTCATTGTTGTTTCCTAGTTGGTTAGGCAATTTGGGCCGATCACCCAATTGTCCGAAAAGTAAGATGATCCATGCGTCGGATGGGCATGTAAAAGTCGGTCCACCCACCAACCCGCATTGGACCAGCGTGTGGATACGGTCCAAAACCCTCTAATGGATAGGGGTGTATAGGAGGCCTATGTCCGCAGTGGACTGTCACAGGCTGATGATGATGATGATGATGATGAAAGAATGTTTAAAAATCGGTTCGGAAGTTTTAGAGCCTATTAAATGCAATTAAATAGTTGCTCTTTGTAATATTACTATAGATACACACTTATAGCTTTAAGAAGATGGTGTTTCGTATTCTATGTAATCTAGTACAAGTGCACGGTTTGGCTAGAAATTAAATTAAAGTAGCTAAACGTGCATCCTTTTGGTTTTATCTAAACCCATTGTTTTATTATAATGTTTCATATTTTTGTATTTGGTTACAGTGAATCTGATAATGATTAATTTTAATTGCATAAATATCAGCTCATTAAACTAATACTTATATGTTTACAATTACGATACTTTAAACATGTTAAGCAAGAAAAAGTATTAATTTAAATGCATTAATAGTAACATAACATATTAATAGTCACTATTAATATGTTATGTTACTATTAATGTATTTTACTGGTAGTAGATCACCTTTTTACAGAGGACCGTCTGTGTGAAACCACTATTGTTTTCCGGCTTGTAGGGCAGCGTAGCCAGCGTATTTACTGGGTAAACGAGACTTAACACCCTATGACCCACCAACACATGTCGCACGGTTGGCAGGACGTTGGTGATACCACTGATATTAATGATGCCTATGGGCGTCGGTGACCACTTCACATCAGGTGGCCCGACTGCTCGTCTGCCTGCGTAGGCAATAAAAAAATTATAATAAAAACATTATTAATTGACTACATCGAACATAAATTGAAATTTAACATTGAAATATAACATTAAAGCTGATTACGTTCACACGTACAAAACTATGTTCCTTTCGATCAAAAAGGTCCGGAAGTATTCATTAATGGGCGTGTTCGTTCATCAGTCCCGCAAAATGGGTAACTCAATCTTGCAGTTCGTAATTCAATTAAAGTTCCAATTCGACGCGTTGCTTAATTATGGTTGGCTTTCTATTACATTACTCATTTCAGTCACGCAATGCCATTCTTCTTTGTTTTTAAATAAAACAGTTATGTATGTAAAATTATTTAATTATTCTAAATATAATATTAATCGTATATATATAATCTTCTAAATATATATGATTCTTCCAAATAAATAATACATATATTCTAAATATATTGGTCTTATGGAGGAACGTCAAAACTATGAGGACATCACTTCGACAGATGTGAAACTTCTTTCAAGCGGGTCTGCAAATTGATACGCGAGATCTTCCCTGCTCAAATACACAAAAGATAACTAGGCGATTGAGCAGAATACAGGGTCAAAGGTTTTTGTGGAAAGCTCGGAGAAGCCATCTGTCGAAGCTTAGGAACTGTTCTGGTTCAATTGTTCTTCTAAGTCTGAGATCTTATCTGAGATCGAGGATTTCTCGATTCGACTCATTTTGAGCCATGTTACAAGCTGTTCCGAGAATCATGACGAATCGCTTACCAACAAGCTTGATGGATTCCAGCCTACAGGAGCAGGCTGGGTTTCGAGAGGATTTAGCACCATAGACCACATCTTCTCCATAAGGCAAGTTGATAAAATACCTATGAGTACAATCAGCCACTGGCCTTGCCTTTGTGGGACTATGAGAAAGCTTTAATTCTGTAGAAACCTGGGCTGTTCTGGATGCTCTTTAACAATCTCAGGTCGATTATCGATACGTTGAGATGTTGAAAGATCTGTATAGCACTGCGTTTATGTCCGTTTTGATTCCGGGGGGTCAAACGCGACAAATCCCATTGCATTGAGGAGTGAGACAGGGGATGTAATATCCCCGAAACTGTTCACAAATGTATTGGAAGACGTCTTTAGACCCTAGACTGGACTGGATGTGACATAAACATTAACGGCGAGTACCTTTCACACCTCCGTTTCGCTGACGATATCGTCATATTACCCGAGCCGTGGAGTGCTTGCAGGAAATGTTGCACGGCTTAGATGAATCGTCCTGACAAATCGGACTAAGGATGAACTTGGACAAGACGAAAGTCATGTTCAACGAACACGTTCTCCCGAGTCCGGTCAATGTCGATGGTGTTACTCTCGAAGTTGTCGATGAATATGTCTAACATATTGCAGTTAGGAAGACACAGCTTCGAGAGGGAAGCCGATAGGAGGATTCACGAGAACGAAAGTTACCGACATAGCGCAAAGGATTAGCTCTGGAGTGGAGGCCACGTTTAGGGAAACGGAGTGTTGGTCGACCCCCGACCAGGTGGGATAGCGATCTCCGTGCAGTAGCCGGTTCAAGTTGGCAGCGAGTAGCAGGGGATCGGCCGTCTCGGCGTTCACTTAAAAAGGCCTATGTCCAGCAGTGGACTGATAAAGGCTGAATATGAAATATATAAAAGTTGAAATTTATTTAAAGATAAAAACTTTTACTCCTTCTAGCTCATTCGATACATAGAACTAACTGCATTCACTAACACTAGATATGAGACAAAACACAAATTATGTTCTAAAAGTGTTACCGTTGCTAAATATAAAATGCAAACAACAAGCCAATTGACGCTCGAAAATAGATCGAGGGGCACTATGTTGTTAAATAGAAAATCCTTTTATTATGTCATGAGCGACACAAATGGAATTTTAACGAAAGCGGACGTCGGTTGCTACCAGTTGAAACGACCCTGTGGAACTGGAGTAAATTGAATAGTAAAATTTCTTTCGTACTCACAAAAATTTTTACTGTATCCTAAAACGTAATATAAACTCGTTGTAATAGCAATAATCATAATTCTTATATTGCTAAAATATACTAAGCATTGCTAAAAGAAACATATTAAAACCAAAATAAATATGGTAATAGCATAATAGTGCACCCAAACAATGATAAAGTGATTGTGTTGTGTTATAGTTAATAGTAAAAAACACATACTTTGCAGATTTTTGTTAAGCAAATATTATGACAATATGTTTTTTACTGTACGTATATTGTGATACATATTTTTACTTGAAAGATTATTGTGAATATTTAAAGAAGATAGACTTACAGTCTTTTTTGTTTTAATATAGATTAGTTGTAATATTTATAAAGCTTTATTTTGATGTCTCTTTTAAGGTACACCATTCACATGAATGAAATATTATACTCACGCATATATCGGTGACAGTGTTTTACCTCCTGACTTATTCCTTCCTGCTATGAAAATAAAACTTTAACAGTTTAATGCTTTTATCTACAGCTAGTTATGACTGTAATAATGAATAAGCTCCCATGAAATGAAAATAACAAGCTGATTGTTTACCGAGAGCTGTTAGCGGAACACTTTGTAGTTCATCAGTAAATCCTTTGATCAGAGCACGAGGGATGCGAAGGGAATTTAAATGAATGCTGTCATTTGGTAAATGCAAGCCGTAATTTTGTTTCGTAATGTACAAACGCTACATTAGGTTCAGTTTTATTTGCTTTAAGAACACTATCGTTTTAGGGGCATTAGGCTAAAATATTTAAAAAAAAAATCTAATTTATCAAAAATATATTAATGAAAAAAAGATAAAGAGTATTTTTATCCATTTTTCATGGCGTGTTAAAACCTTCCAAATGTTTTTGCTTCCGATTAAAAGGCTTTTATCTAGTAGTAGTAGCTTTTTCGTAGATACAGAAATATAAAAGAAAAACAGAACTTGTCATACTTAAGTCTGTTTACACTAACTTACTTTAACAATCATTTCAATCGATTTGTTATATTATAATTATTTTCATTATTACCTTTAAAACATAAAATTATATATATAGTATATAGAACTATTTTTAAAATTTTAAAAATAGGACGTGCACAATCGTGGTAAAAGTTCCTTGAGAAATAATACTACAAATAAAAAAAAACAGTTACGCGGGACAATAGTTGGCGAAATATGGTAAATAAAGTTTATTAATTTTTAATAATCTGTTCTAATTGCTCATAGAAATTTCTCTTTAAAAAAATATATAGAATACAGAAATCTATCATTACCAAAACGATTACAATAGCCAATTTATTGTTTTCTTATTTAAGATTTTTTTTACATTTATCTACTCATACTCGTATTAGTTATTTTTCTTAAAAGTACACCTGTAGACACTTTATGGGTATTAAAATCAATTTATTTAAAATTTTATTATGTTCATATATTATATGTATATATTACCTCCGCAGCCCTAGTGGTATAGGCGTTTGCTTTGAAACCGGAGGTCGGGTTGAATCTTGCGGGGACTCGACAAATTTTCATTGTTGTTTCCTAGTTGGCTAGGACAATTTGGGCCGATCACCCAATTGTCTGAAAAGTAAGATGATCCATGCGTCGGTCCACCTACCAACCCGCATTGGGCCAGCGGGGTGAGATCCAAACCACCTAATGGATAGGGGTGTATTAGGGGAGGCCTATGTCCAGCAGTGGACTATTAAAGGCTGATGATGTTGATGATGATGATGTATATTCATATTATATCCTCTTAATAACTTAAATAAATAAGAGGCGAGCCAAGTAAACAGTCAATTTCAATTACCGTCCTTTAATAATCTGTTTATGTTCCTAAATTAAAAAACATCCAATTTCACTGAATCTTTGATCCAATATCAGATAAGATTAAATGATTTATTTACAACTCGTGGGGCAAAGTTAAGAATATTTTCAAAAATAATAAGATATTTCTTCAATGTTTAATTTCCCATTAACTCACTTATTGAGAAAAATTAAAAAAAAGAGAACATTCATAGTAGTAAATATTGCTTGCAACAAATTTTATCCAAAGTTAAAATACAGAAAATAAAAGTGCGTATTATTACGAAACTAATAAGAAACATGCAGTTTAGTCAGTTTGATATTTTATCATTACATTTCATCACACCCGTTTGCCTTTTTAATATCTCGATCAGTAAATTAAATTGTAAATTATTATAGTTTCAAAAACTAATTGCGTAAGTTATTACCGGAGGGAAAAAAAAAGAAATACTTACCTATAATTTATCATAAAAAGTTACAAAATAAAACTAAATTGCCAATAAAACTAACTGTTCTCTTTGCCGTCGGAGAAAGGCTTGAGCTAATACCGCATTCAATTGCAATACTCATATTTCTCACGTTCTGCAAAATCAGCATATTGTAAGTTATTATTCATATTTCATTACGATGGCATTAATGCTGTGTATGCGTTATTGCCTACGTAACTAACGTTTTATACGCTTGTTAAATCTCTTACCGCACTTTACTTTCTTTAAAACTGATCAACTAAAAATATTTTATGATATAATCTGATAAAATTTACCAAAGTATTGTTTTAATTTTCTTTTTAACGGAGCTAGAAGAGGAAATAAACAAATTGCGATGGGATATGATAGGATTATCCGAAGTCAGAAGACAGGGGAAGGATAGGATAATCCTTGTATCTGGCAACTTGCTTTACCACCGCGAGGGTCACCAACTGTCCCAAGGAGGTGTCGGATTTATCGTTCGCAAGTCTCTTTTTAGCAACATTGTAAAAATCGAAAGTGTGTCGACAAGGGTTGCTTACCTTTTACTCAGAATATCGAAACGGTATTCAGGTCATACAGGTGTATGCACCAACATCGACACACTCCGATGATGAGGTGGAGGTAATGTCTCATACATTGCCAGGATACATCTCACGAGCCATACATTCCTTTAAAACTCAATACATGATGCTGATGGGGGATTTTAACGCAAAAATAGGCAAAAGGAAAGACGATGAGCTGCGAGTGGGCAATTTTGGAGTAGGGCAACGGAATCCAGGGCAACAGCTAGCTGACTTCATGGAGAAAGAAGGACTTTATGATGAATTCTTTCTTTAAAAAGCAGCCCCTGCAGGAACTGGACCGGATCAGCCCCTGATGGTTCCGTCAAAACGAGATTGACTTTATTATGACGACCAAACCAAATATTTAATGATGTTTCTGTGATCCAAGGGTTAAAACCGGCAGTGATGGCATTGACTGTAAGAGGCAAAATAACCAAACATCAGGCTGGAAAAGTCTCGTCTCGGTAAAGTCCACGCTGCGCCCGCCTCATGCTCATATCCTAAATGCCGAAAGCTTTCAGCTCGAGCTTAATAATCGCTTCTAATGCCTAGACACTTGCAGTACTGTGGACGAAATTAATGGTTAGCTCGTGGAAACTGTTCGCACTGTGGATACTAGGTTCTACAAGGCGCACCGCAAACCTAGAACCCAAAAACTCTCTGATCACACTCTGAACCTTATGGAAACAATACGGAAGATGCGGCTACAGTCTTCTTCTGACATGTTAGGCTACAGGCAGCTGAATAGACAGATATATGCGTATGTGGCGTGACTTGGCATATTTAAAACATTTCCATTAAAGAGGCGATTGAACGAAACCAAGGTTTTAAAGTCTTTGCCAGAGTGATAGTGGGGCCGTTCTCTGGCAGACCAGAAGTTTTGAGGAAATCGAGAGATTTTATGGAGGGCTGTACACATCGTCGTCGGAACCGCTTTGCTGAAGGAGGATGACCCAAACAAAGCATACCCCGCAAACCCGATAATATCCTGAAGTCAGTCTGGCGAGATACCTATGGCTCCGAAAAATAAAGAACGGCAAAAGCGTCTGGTGAGGACGAAATTACAGAGAGTTCTGAAAGCGTGGAGAACCGATACTTGTAGTCCTTCAGAGGCTTTTAATTTTGTCCCACAGGATGGTATTACGCCAGAAACGTGGAGAGGTTTGGCGGCAAATTGACAGTCGATATCGAGGTTCTAAGTGTCAGCGTAAAGCCACGATGTCCGTCCGAGGCAATCCAGGTCGGAACCATCCAATTGCAAGAGGGTGAGAGGGTGATGTTATATCCCCGAAACTCTCGGATATCCAGCTGGATGAGCAGCGTTCGAAGCTACGACAATTCCTCAGTCCAATATCCTCAATGCCTAAAGACTAGGCAAGGTCTTTCACCAATGTGTGTTGCCAGTGATGACCTTGGCACTGAGGAGACAGATACTTACTGCCGGCCATGACTATGCTCGTATCTCTCGTCGGATAAAGTTCGAACGCAGCCATCTGCAGAAGAACCATGGTAATCGACAGCTGAAAATTAGCAAGCTGAGGTGGCAATGGCAGCACTTAGTCGGTAGAACCGATAACCTTGGGAAGAAAGGTTCGAGGCAGCCCGTACTCTATGCAGTGTCGGCCACCAGATGGAGTGACGACCTGTGCAAATGTGCGGAAGGTCGGTGGATGCAGGTGGCCTCTTGGCGACTTATGGGGGAGACCTATGCTTAACAGTGGGCTCTGACAGGCTGAAACGACGAAAACGACGAATTTTCTTGTTGTATATCAAAAGAGATGCTACTATCTTCAAAGAGCATAACAAAATAGAATAAGCGAAATGTATTTTGTTATACTCCTTAAAGCATATACGTTATGCGACGTCACTTAATGTAGACAGGTACAGAAAAATTTCGAATTATAGCTTGATAGTTAATAAGCTAACAAGTCGAATTTAACAAAATAGTATGACCGATTTCAAACATCATTATTTAGCGCAATATAAGCAGATAACGTGCCCCGCCATCAAACTGTCTAGAGATTTAATCAGACGCATTTTATATATATTATATCTTTAAATGAGCATAAACAAAATGTCATGTATGACAAGTTTAATGCACATAAAATAAAAACTTTTTTTAATGTACTAAGTTATATGTAAACTTACACACACCTTAGAAGAGCTTTGAATATGCTTTATTCAAAAATGTTTAAATGTTTACTTTGAAACTGTTGTTGTGGGTTATTCTTAAAACATAGATAAATGCTATCGCGGAATTTTATTTATTTACACTTTAGTCATTTATTGTACATAGGTGGATTTAATGCCATAGGCTTCTAAATCTCCCAGTCAACCTTAAGGTGGTTCAGAGATAATAAGTGGAGAGGTGCACATATAAAATAAAAAAAGAGAATGTAATGGTTAAATATAAGTTTATATAAAAATATAAGTTTTTTAAGTCGTAGACGTCTTAAGAAGTACAATTACGAAATACATAATTTGGGTCTTTCTCTTAAGGTTTGGGCTGTGTCTGCCGCTTGAGGTAGGGTATTTTGACGCCGAAATTTCTTAAATGTCTTAAATATCTATTAAAGTACTTATTATAGGAATATATTTGAAAACATTGGACCAAGTGACAGCTAAGCTAAAAAATATTTTTTGTATCCTTTCAACAAGCATTATCTACGTGATAACTTTATTATATTGAGATGTTTGCAAAGAAATTACATTACTTTTTCATACAAACTGGTTTTGATGAAATTTTCTTAAAATGTATTAACTTCTAAAATCTAATTTTTGATATTATCAATTTTTTCTCAATCAGTTGTAGAAAAAAATAAGCTTGGAAATTTTAAACTTATTTTAGTTGATTAATTTAGTTTAAACGAGAAACCTTTCCAACTGCTTTAGGGTTTTTTTGTAATTTAGGAAAAATAATCACATTAATAGTTTAAATTTATGATTTGCCCTGGCAACTCATTTTATACAGCCTGAAATAATTATATTCCTTCAGAAAATATATTTGATATACTATATTAATACATAGGTAACTTGTCAAAAAACATTTAAAAAATCTATTTACAATTCTATCTATATCTGTAAATTGTAAAGTCAAGTAAGGCTCTAAAACTACTACCGCAAAGTTTTTTTATGTGATCTTAATTTTGTAATAATATACCAATACAATCAGAATAATATAGATAGATACTTAGAGAAAAGAAGTCTCGATATTTACGTTATGTTTATCCAAGATCGTGTACAAAAGCCGGAATTAAAATATAGAAAGGACGGCTTCCTATAAGCCGCTACCCGTAAAGGAACTCTCCTCGTGTGTGATAAGTGTTGTGCATCTGTGAAAGTGTTAGTGTGTCGAGTGGTTTAAGGTGGTCTTACGGATCGACTCGTCCGTACGAGACATCTGGTGGCTGTTGTCTGGGGTCACGTGAGCCATTTCCATGTTTTTAAGTAGAAGACATGTTCAATTGTTGTAATTATTTTTAATTTTTGGAATTTTCTTTAGGATTTCTAAAAACACATTATAAAAATTTTTATTTCAGCAATCAATGTCATATCTATAATATGTGTAAAAATGCCATGGGTATAATATAGGGTTTCCCAAAACTCAACGCCAAGGTGACAGCAATGATCGTATTATGGATATAAATGTTAAATCTATCCCGTCTAGTGTAAAAACTTCAGTTAAAATAATTTTTATTTACACAATTTCTTGGTAAAGTGCCTATGATTGAGAGAGACAGTGATATCACGATTCCCAAAATAATATTGACGTTAAGTTTTGGGACACATAATAATGATAATTTTTTGAATTATTTCTGGTTGACATTAAATTGGGGATTTCAACTCTCAAACCCTCAAACAGCAAACACTTCAGCCTGTTCCATAACCATAATTGCTGCATACATAGTTGTCAAAATTTGTGTATAAAAGTTAAAAGAAAATGCAACAAGCTTTCGAGAAGAACTAAAAGAACAGTTTTTTTCTTATTGTGACTATGATATTTGCTTTGTTTTTATTAATTATTAATTTTATTAATTATCAATTTACGCACATACGTCATTTACGCACAGGTTTATGCATATCGAGCGAAGAGTATAATAGGTTTATACGATTTCTTCGTACCTCACACCACTTATCTTTAGCAAACGTACATAGAATATTTCTAAAAATTTTTCAAAACTATTCTTAAGAATAAAAACCAAAAACGATAGTGATATTTTTTAGTCTTTTACATTTTAAAAAGCATGCCTTGCATGTTCAACATGCAATCGTTTATTGCATGTTAAAATAACCGTTGCAGTTATTAATTCGATTAAAGCTTCATTCTCCCCTGAGCTTTCTGTAGTAAACTTTTAATTTCATTAGCAATTTAAGTCACGCGAAGTGAAATCATGCCAGCTTGAACTTTTCAAGACGTACTTCAGGCAAAAATCATTTCAAATGTCTATTATTATCACTTTAGATATGCTATAAGAAGACAGTAAAAATGTATTAAAAATATTGTAATTTCGTGAGAAACTTCAAGATTTTTTATATTAGCTTCGTATACATCTTTTTTGCGTTCAGTACGTACGTTCAATTGTTAGTTTCAGTTATTTACGTTAACCAACCTCACAAGGTTGTACCGGCGTTTGCGACAAAAGCTAAGACAACATATTCTTCGATATGGTAGGACCTAATGACTACTTTTTCAATTCAAATTTCTTATGCCTTCTATCATATTGAAAATTCAGCAATGATATCCTCTCAAATTATTAACTGCATGATTGTAATGACAAATCTGGCAATACATTTTATGTGAAAAACTTTTATTTTTTTCAACTTTTAATTATTTTTTTGTGATTACTTAATTAAATATTACCGCCCTATCTTTTATTATGGCGTAAAGCACCTTAGATCCTCCGAGTGCTATCTTTCTCAAATTCAAATTCAAATTCGAATATCTTTATTCAATATACAAGTGTAACACTCGCTCATTGAGTGTCAAGGACGCTACCACTGGTTCGGAATAGGTCGACTCCGACCTACGAAGAACCGGCGAAATAAATTCAGTGGGCCTATTTTGTCATCCTTTAATATAATCAAATATATATATATATATATATATAAATTTTCTTGATATGATTTTGATTGATTTATATATATAATTTTTTTATATAACTCATACAGTCCTATCATACGTATATTATACTTGAAAAGCCTGAGCGAGCATTCCATTACCAGGCTTTGTAACCATTTATAAATTTATTTATGTTATAATAACCTTTAAACGTCCTTTACTACTTCTTTAAATTTATTACCGGTTAAATTCTGAACGTGTACTGGGATTTTGTTGTAAAAGCGTATCCATTGTCCCATAAGAGATTTATTTATTCTTCGCAGTCTAGTTTCTGGAAGAATTACTCGTACTCCACAGACAAGGTGCAGGTGCAGGAAAATAGGAGTGTCGGAGTTTAACAGGCCAATCTCCCTATTGTCTACAACTCGGCGGGAACGTGCTGCAGCAGTAAGGATTAACCGACTTCTTTTTCTTTTACGGGTACAAAAACAATTTAGCGGCAATGCTTCATATTATTGTCCGTTGCTTGGACCGTTGCTGTGAACAATAAAAAACTCTTACAAACTAGCTCCCATGGCTGTTGGTTAACAGATTTTAGGTAATCGATTACTTAGGCTTGCTAGGTTTTAAATGATCTTTTCCGTTTTTATATTATTAAGTCGATGTCCCGTCATTCTGGATTACTACTATGATAGTATTGAACCAAGAATAAGTCTGGAAGACTATTGTAATAATTTATATATACTACGAAAATAAATATTGTAGGTTATTCTTAAAACATAAATATGCATTTACAGACTTTATTATAGACAATTTTATGATGTAAAAATATGTAGAACATACTTTAAGTCTTACCTTTTACGGTTTCGGTAGTGTTTACAATTTAATCAAACGATGTTGCGATTTTTGGTGGCGTATTTTTTAAATTTTTCGAATATCTACTTGGAACCACATGACAGCTAATACCTTCAATAAAAAAAAATATGATTAAAATCCGGTCGCTAGGAGCAGAGCAACGAGGTAACATATTTGAAAAAAAAAGTATGCTCCAAATTGAGCACCGATTTTCTTCTTTTCGGAAGTCTGTCCAAAAGGCATTCGCTTAGTCTCGACTTAAATTTTGCCGATTGCAATTACCTCAATATCATTAATGTAATAAAGTCAATTATCAACTTGTAACTCCTCAGTACCTTTAGAATCAAAGATTCAATTGACATTTTTGGTGGAGACATGTCAAGTGACGTGCAGTTTCAGGATCATTTTGAGATTAAAGCCAGGCTGGCTTTTACAAAACTAGACATCCTCCGTAGAGCGAGACAGTTCTTTGATAAACCACAAAGTGGCCAATTTTCGGAATTATGTTTATCTCGACGTGAATGTCAAAACAGTTGTAATTTACATGTTCTGTTTGAATTAGTCGGTAATTTTGTTAAACTCTCATGTTGACAAATGAATATGCTCATTTGTTCTTTTTATATGTGTATGTTACCTCGTTCGTCCGGCCTCAATAAACCTTTCCTTATTTTCCTATTTTCGTAGAAAGAAAATAATTGCCTTTTAATACTACTTTGTTATAGATATTAAAACATCTACACCTTATAACATCGATTTAATTTTGAGTTCAAATTGAGTTTGAGTCGTCTGTAAAGTTATAGTAGAATTATTTTGTGATAAAGTGCTACGTAAGAGATTTAATAGAAACACTTAAGTTTGGCATGTCAGGCTTGCAGGATTATTTTGTTTTGATGGCTATAACTTTTAATTAATAACATAGTGTTCGATCACTTATATCGAATCAATAGTATTGTGTATAAATACTTATAAAAATTTTATAATTTTATTACAGTCGGAAATAAAACTTGATAACTTCTGGCTGGAAATACAAAATTAATGCTATTAAAAAAAGTTTTTTGAACCTTTGCTTGTACATTTGTGGTATAGACAATCTATAACATTACTACATTGGATAAAGATTAAATCGGAAAAAGAGCGGCAGAAAGTGAACTTACAACTGCAGTAAAATTTTTAATACTTTAAATGATAAACTATTGAATGTAAGAAGAATTTTTTTTGTGATATCAAAAATTATTACTCATGATGAAGTTTATCAATTTTGTTTAACCTACAAGGAAGTTATTGCGTGACTATGAGTAATGCTATAGAAAATCGACCAAGCAACGCGTCGTGTTGGCAACTTTAATCGAATTACGAACTACAAGATCGAGTTACCCATTACGCGGGTCTGCCTAACCAACACGCCCATTAATGAACACTTCCGGGTATATCGCCTTCGATATTCATCGATATTGTGTTAGCACTTAAGTGCTTGTAAATTCACGATCTGTCGTACGTACTGACTTTTATATTCTGTTTTATATAGTCTCTTGAATAAAGGTAGCTATTTATACAATATTGACTGAGACTTAATAATCGTATTGTTATCATAATAAATAACAGCGAGCAGCGGCAGCACGACTTTATCACCGATCTAGTCCTGCTGGCCAAGACTCGAAAGGCACAAAGCCAGCAGAGCGTGGGAAAAGGACCGCACGCTAGAAGAAATTGTGGAGGCCGCTCGGAGGGACAGAGAGGTGGTAGATGAGGATGCCTTAACGGCGGAGGATGCAAAGGAGATGGCGCTCAAAAATTTGAGCATCATCTCTCAGGTTGCCACAAGATCCGGCAATCTAAAGGGCACGTACGCCCGTGCCCTAAAAGTGCTCCTCCGCCTTAAAAACACGGTGGATGTAATTTGCCGCTCCACCCAGTCAGCTGAAATTAAGAAATACTCGGCTGACGCAAAAGCTCTTGTAGCCAGGGTGGAGGCGCTAAAAGAGAAAGTGCGGCGTCTGCGTCCTCTCGAAAACGAGAACCGGTAGCTTAGGGCGGCGGCAATGAAGGATGTCCACGTAAAGGGACTGCCTGCAAATTTGGAGGAAATCCTGCGGCGCTTCATCCTGGACATGATTCAGTCCTATCGCGATGACATTGCACACCGCCTACTGCCGGAGAAGCGGCTACGTCCTTCGCTGGCCGCCGATAAACGGGCGGCCCCCACGTTTGCGGCAGTGGTGAGGCCTGCTGCTGCCCCTGCTGTCCCTGCTACCCCTGCTGCCCCACTGCGTGCAGCAACAGCGGCGGGAGCGCGTAAAGGCTCCTCGGAAACCAAAAGCGCTCCAAAGGTGATGGAGGATGCCCTTCAACCTTTTCCAAAAGGGAAGGAAAATGGGAAGAAGTGTCGCACGCAAGCGGCAGCAAAGGCGGCACCAGGGCAGTCCACGGATGGGTGGACGCTGGCTGACGCGTCGTAAACCCGCCAAGCCTGGCGCTGGTTCAAAGGGGCGGCGGTGGCCCCAAAGAAGAAGGTGCCGAAATTAAAGGCCCCCAGCCGTCGGCTGTAATCATAAACCTACAGCCGAACGCTGTCCAAAACGGGTCTCGTATTCTGGCATCCTGACGGAGGCGAGGAAGAAATTGACCTGGAGCCCCGAGTATAACGGGTCTCCGGTTCCGCCATTTAATCATCCTTTAAGTTCCGGTGCCGCCAGCGAGAAGGCCAACCAATTGGCAGAAAGCTTCGCCAATTGGTTGGCCCAGAGGTATTAGAATATCCAGGCCGAAAATGCGCGGATCTTCGCATCTCGGACCTGGATGATTCGGAGAAAAGTCGGAGGTTGCTGAGGCGGTAGGCGCTTAAAGGCAGCTACCGGTCACCTCCGTAAAGTCGTGAAATCCGCCAGGACCAGACGGGTCTCGGCGGAATAGTGCGCGCCACCAAAAAATAATTGATGGAGGACACCTTCGATCGGGTGGTGCTCAGTGTAGGTGAAACTGCTTGCGGCGCGTCCGATGCGCTGCTTCCACTGCCTCGAAATCGGGCGCGTAGCGAGCATTGCCATACTGATGTGGCCAGCTGGGTCACAAAAGCAGAGGTTGCCAGGCCGCGCCGCACTGTATCCTGTGCGCCGCGGCAAATAAACCAGCTGGCCACAAGTTGGGGAGTGCGGCCTGCACGACCACCAAACCCGACAGGAGGCGGAAAAATGAGAGGCCTGGGCTGCGAAGCCAGGTGCCCCAGCCCAGCGCTCGGATGGCCGTCGAATAAAGATGGCCACGCTGAGCATCCTACAGACAAATCTGAACTACTGCGCCAGAGCTCAGGATCTGTTATTTCAGAGCATGGCGCAGTGGTCGATTCAGATGGCCGTAGTGTCGGAACCGTATTACGTTTCCCCCGGCAATAATAGGCTGGAGACCTGTCCGACTTTGCGGCAGTGGTCTGTAAGACTGCTGAGGGGTCCCCTCATCGGAGGGATGTGAAGAAAGGTCCAGGCTTTGTCGGCGCTCTGTTGGGAGATATTGTAGTCGTTTCAGCGTTCTTTGTCCCAACAGATCTCTCGCCGACTTTGAGGGCTACCTAGACTGGGTTCATTGATCCGTTCTTACGGACCCTTCCCGTGCTGGTCGCGGGGATCTCAACGCTAAGTCTCGGTTGAGTTCACCTGCGTAGACGCGCGGTGAAAGATACTGGAGAAGTGGCTCCTGGAGGTCGGGCTGTCTGTCTTAAACAGGGTTCGGTAAACACGTGTGACAGGCCCAAGGCGGGTCGAACGTTGATGTATCATTCGCCAGCCCGCCCTGCTCACCGAATACAGGGCTGGAAGGTTAAGACGGGCGTCAAGACCCTGTCAGATCATCGATACATCCGACTCAGGGTCTCCACCCTCCTAGATAACTATACCGGCCCTGGCCGGATCTCGAGGGACGACGGCCCCAGATGGCGCCTCGGAAGCCTGGACCGAGAGCTGCTGAAGGAGGCGTCAATAGTGCAGTCGTGGGTTGATCGTTGATGTAGAAGGGGAGGCACAATGGCTCCGGGGCGCAATGTCACAGGTGTGTGACGCGTTGATGTCCCGAACCAAACTACTCCCTCCTAAACGCCGGGTGTACTCGTGAACTCCAGAAATCGCTGCGATGCGCAGAGAGTGCATTTCGGCGCGGCGCCAGTACACCCGTTGTCAAGGACGACGGCGCAGAGAGCCGGCCCTGAAGGCTGAATCGCTAACCTCTTTCAGCAGCAAAAGGATGGCTATCAAAGAGGGAATAGTCGAGGCGATCGTGGCGGCCCGCATCTACCAGCACCTGGAGCACGTTGGCCTAAATCTGGCGGGTCTGTACTGGGGCACCCGTGTGGGCCGACACCTCCAAGAGGAGAGTACTGCTGTACTAAGGAGAACCCAGAGGGTGTTGGCGATCCGGCCGTACGGGCTACAGACCATCTCCGGCGAGGCGGCGTGCCTGATGGCTGGCTCCTTGCCCTGGGACCTAGAGCAGAAATCTCTCGCGTCACTCTTCTTCTGGCGCGAGGAGGCGAGGTCTCGGGCTGTAGGCCAGCCCCAGAAGAGATAAGCGGGCGCAGAAACGAATTGCGCTCCTTGCAATACAGGAATGGAGCTGCGGCTGGAGCACCCAGCGCCAGCCGTCAAACCTATAGAAACCATACGCCCTGTTCGGAAAGTGGTGGCTAGAAAGAGGACACGGCTCCTAACATTCCGCGCGACGCAGGTTCTCCTCGGAACACGGCTGTTTCGGGAGGTACCCATGCGCGTCGCGAGAGAGCCTACGTAAGAGTGCCACCACTGTGGCGGGTGCCGAAGAGACGGCCCAACACGCGCTGGAAGAGTGCCCAGCCTGGGTCGAGCAGCGCCGAGAGCTGCGTAGTGTCGGGCACGACCTTTCGCTTCCCGCCGTGTGCGCAGGATGCAGAGAGCGAAAGGTCAGGGGCCGTCCTTGCTTTCTGCGAGGACGTGATGGCCCTGGAAGGAGGCCGCGAAAGGGACAGGAGGCCGAGAGCGCCCTGGCTATCCGCAGAAGAAGGCCCGGCGCCGAAGAGTGGCTACGCGCAACCTTCCCTGATACTGAGCTTCTAGGGCCGGCAAGAGGGTTCCCGCCGCCCAGAGAAGGGCTCAAGAGGGAGCGCCGTGCTGTTTGTTCCGGCAGTGACGTTCCGGGTGTCCCATACACCGGTGAGAAGAGGCCCGAAGAGGGCGAGGCCACGTCGCGCCGGGGTCACCGAAGACTGTCATCAGCGCCCGCGGCCCGGCTACAGCGACATGAGAAAGGAACAACTGTGGTTTTTAGTGGGTATACCGGCTGCTCCATCTTCCACATATCCCTGCCCCTCACCTTGGGCGGGGAATTTGTAAGCTGGATTTTCCAACGGCAAAAAAAAGAATAAAAAATTAGGGGTGGCAGTATAGGCTTACGCAGGGCCGGTTGACGTCCGATGCGGTGTCCCTGGTGAGGGTTTTGGCGGTTTCACCGACATCGCCAACTCATTCAAACCCTGCCCAGGGTCTGCATAAGGAGGCGCCTCGATACCACGGGTGCCTCCCACCTGCATAGGTGATAGGGGACTACCTGTCGATCGACGGTCGAGTTCCAAAGCCGAGATGGGCCCGGACCATCGAGGTGTCGGTGAGTTCCACAGAAGTCAGTGCTTGGGACCGCTTCTGTGAACGTGGTTTTGATTGGCGCTACGTGGCAGCAATATCGAGGGTGTCGACGTCACTGTTACGCGGACGACCCTTGTCACCGCCGTGGCACCAACTTCGTAGGGCTGCGATTCTGCCACTGCCGGCGTCGCTCAAATATTGGGCGCATCTGGTGGCTAGGATAGAGGTAGCGCTCGAAAAATCGCGCCGAATAAACGCGCCACCTTCGGACGCCCACATTATCGTTTGCGGCGTCCGTGTCGACGTCAAACCGACGCATGAAATATCTCGGCCCAGTCCAGATCGCCGATGGAGGTTTTTCGCCCATTTTGAGCGCCTCGCTCCAGATGGGCGAGAGCAGCGGCAGCTCTTGCGCGCTGGAACAGTGCCCAACCTGCTGAGCAACGCCGAGAGCTGCGTAGTGTCGGGGGCACGACCTTTCGCTTCCGCAGTGCGCGGATGTAGAGAGCGAGGTTGTAGGCGCCGTCCTTGCGTTCTGCGAGGACGTGATGGCCTGGAAGGAAGCCGCGAAAAGAGACAGGGAGGCCAACAGCACTCTGGTTATCCGCAGAAGAAGGCCAGGGCACCGAAGAGTGGCTTACGCGCGCAACCTTCCCTCCTGACACTGAGCATCTGGGCAGTTGGCAAGAGGGTGCCCGCCGCCCAGAGAAGGGCTCAAGAGGGAGTGCCGTACTGTTGGCTCCAGCACGGCACCTAAAACGACGGTTCGGGTGTCCCAACACACCCGGAGAGAAGAGGCCCGCGAGCCACGACACGCCGGGGTTGCCGAAGACTGTGATCAGCGCCCGCGGCCCCGGCTACAGCGACATGAAAAAGGAGCAACCGTTGGGTTTTTGGTGGGTATACCAGCCGCTTCATCTTGGTGTCCCACATATCCCTACTGGCCCCTCACTCTGGTGGCGGGGAATCCGTAAGCTGGATTTTTCCAACGGCAAAAAAAAGGGCTTCCGTCGCACTAGGTTTGCCAAGCCTCGGTCTCCACTCCTTCGCTTAGGTGACCGGCCCACTGTCATTTCACCATACTAATCTGGTGGGCTATGGCGGTGACTCTGGTTTAATGACGGACGACATTATTTCTGATGAGATCCTTTAAAGATTCTTCGAGCCCTCTTCATAGCAATCCTTAAGTGTCCAAATCCCGACACTATAGGTCATGACAGGTAGGACGCACTGATCAAAGACTTTCGATGTATACGAACAGCTATAAGACTACGGGATCATGCCTTCCGAAAATTTAAGCGAAATCGCTCTGATGGCAATTGGAAACTTTATAAATTGGCTAGAAACCGGTGTAATGAGATAGTGCGAAATGCTAAACACCGCTACATTCTTGATAATATATCTTTCTCGTCTTCTTCCGATATCTGGAAGTTCCTTGGAACTTTAGGTATCGGCAAGTCGCGTCTATCAAACCTACCATCTTCAATCTCTCTGAATGATTTAAATCATCATTTTGTCTCATCCTCCTCTATAGATCCGCAGAGTATATCAATAGTTACTTCCTATTTAAATGGTTTGACGCTCCCAAAATTTGATTTCTTTAATTTCAGACCAGTGACTTTTAACGAGACCAAAAAATCAATTAATGCGATCAAGTCCAATGCAGTTGGATGTGATGGTATAGGACGACGCATTATTATCCCCATCCTGGATTACCTACTTCCTGCAATTACTCACATCATCAACTTCTTAATTACTACCGGATCTTTTACTACCGTGTGGGGTAAAGCCTATGTTTGTCCTCACCCAAAATTACCAAATCCATCAATACCGTCTCATTATCGACCCATCTCAATCCTGTGTTCTGAAGCAGTTCTCCAATTTTGTGCTGTATAACAACTTACTTAGCCCACTACAGTCTGGTTTTCGGTCAGGTCATAGCACCACTACCGCTCTTCTTAAAGCGACTGGCGACATTTGAACTGCCATGGAAAATACCAAAGTCATAGTCTTGGTATTAATAGACTTTTCTAATGCTTTTAATGCCGTCAGTCATGATGTCCTTTTAGCTATGCTAATTTAAAGGTTTCTGATAAAGTACTGGTCTGGTTTTCATCTTATCTTCGGGGTCGTCAACAGTCTGTAAATGCGTATGAAGTTTTCTCAAATTGGCTTTATCTGGCTGGTGGTAAGGCGGTATTCTCTCTCCAATCTTATTTTCTATATTTATTAATTTCATTACTACTAAACTTCGAAACTCGTACCATCTTTACGCCAATGATCTACAACTGTAATCAGAGGACACTGCTGACAGGATCACAGCAATAATTCACAAAGTGAATGATGATTTGGATGCCATTAAAGTTTGGCCTTACCGTCAATCCAAAAAAGTGCCTGGCGATGATTGCTGGGAGCAATCGCATTTTAAGTAAGTTAGACACAACAAAACTCCCATCAATCACATTCGACGGCGAGGCCATTTCTTTTAGTGATTAGTGTGAAAATCTTCTGACTGACAATTGACTCTACCCTCAGTTGGAAACATCAAGTTGACTTGTTCTCAGAGAGTCACAAGTGTACTGATCCCTCTGACGTATCCTCTTCTCTGACGTATTTGTCGTCTTACTCCGATATCATAGTTATGCTAGTCTTAGAAATTTACGTTCCACGAATAACCACCTTCTTCTGTGTCCTGTACATCGTACCTGACTCGTTCAAATCTTTTTCAATTCAATCTATAATTCTGTGGAATGCGCTACCTTTGGAAATACAGAATGGCTAACAACATCATCTAATTTAATAAAAATTGCGTAAATATTTATTGCAAGAGGAATTGGCAAATCAACTAACACTGTGACATATGTATATGATATAATTATATTTGTGTACATATATATATTTTATATATGTACACAAATATAATTATGTATATATATATATATATATATATATATGTATATATGTATATATTAAGTCGGAAATGTAGGTGGTTATAATTAAATTAATAAGTATTTAGTTTACATTAATTAATTATCTTCACTTTATTTTCATTTATTATCTATGGTACGAACAAGTGACGTTTGACAGAAAGAAAAAGATGTTCGACGCAATAAGACGAGTGTGTAAAATAAATGCTATTTATACAACAATACAGTGTTTCCAGTGCCTAAATCCACATATATATATATATATATATATATATATATATATATATATATATATATATATATATATATATATATATATATATATATATATATATATATATATATATATATATAAATATAATATATATATATAAATAAATAATAAAAAATAGTGTCTTTCTTAATATACTACCTAAGTTTTAAATTTATATGAACTGTTTTGAAAAAAGTATAACACGGCTGTGCGGGCTTCGCATTCGAATTTGCGGGTGAAGGCCGTGTCCGGGATAATTTTATTATATACAATATCAGTAAGACTTGTAAATGGTATGTTATTTTAATAAATAAACAATGATTTAGCCAAACATATTTAGTTAAGTAGTATTTTGGCTCACGTCCAATTGAATAAATCTTTTCGTATTAGTCGTTTTCAGAATTGGCTACTAATATGTTTGCAATTATATCCCACCACGTGGATCCTGGATCATTTTACTTTTAAAACAATTGGGTGATCGGCCCAAATTGTCCTAATCATACAGGAAACAACGATAATAGAAAATTGTTTTTCCTTCGGGATTCAAACCCACGACGTCCAATTTATAAAGCAAGGGCCAATACCGCAAGACCACGACCAACCTTTTATAAGTAAAATAAAAAAATGATATTTATAGCTTCAGTTACATATAAATCTTAAAATAATTAGAAAAATAAATAAATAAAATAGAAATACCTCGCTAAGCTATATAGTGACATAACAACATAAAAGTCGTGCTTTCAAAGCACATTTTTGTTAGCTTTAGTACTTACGCCTTCTGTAAAGTAAACATACTACTTTTACTTTTCCATTTATTTGAAACAATGCTGAGTTATCAAAACGTATCATTATTTAACATTTGCACTAGCAAACGTGCAGTTTTGTGGATGGCTATGAATTTATTAAATGCGTACGCGTATGCCGTGCATACGTTAACGTGAAGAAAATGAATACAGATAATGATTCTGCTGGTGTTGGTGAGAATTGAGTTAATGAAAATCTTTTGTTCTCATCATCTGTAGATTTTTCAATGCCTTCGTTAGTTTTATAAAAATATATATAACCGAGCAGATTGATAATCAAGATCAAAATTATTCTAGCCACTTTCACAAGGCTTCAAATCCATTCATGTCTATTTAATAAAATTTTTGTACAACCCACAACTGTCATACGAATGGTCAGTGAAGTTAAAGACACTAAGGTCCGTTAACGGCTATCAAAGATAGTCTTTATTAACCAGGTACGATATTAACATGCCAATGTATAAATGTCATATGGTAATATAAGACAATTGGATAATTAGCGCATATTGCAGTAACCAACCAGAAAACAACTAAAAAATAAGGTCTTTTACCCGCAAGGTTTGAACCCATGGCACGACTGTGCTTGTATTAGTCATATTACAAGAGCTCAAACAATACGCAATATTTTTGTGGTTTTGTAATTAAATTTCCTTGAAATTTGTGTTATAATTTAACAAATGCAGTTATTTAAATTACTTCGACGATACTTTCATTAGCACTATGTTATTGGACAGTGATGGATGATGGAACAAATCCGAAAGGAAACTTCTATAATATCGATGGCCCACTGTGATTGATTACGATACCATTGCGAAAGGAACTTACATTATTCTTAGTTGTCTTTTTAGTGACCAAAGTAACGTGCAATAATCTTGAAGATAAAGTAAGTAATATTTTCTATCATTTTCATAAATTTACCCGATTAAATATTACTTTCCTAAAGTAAAAATTGTGATACTTACATTCTAAATATATTTTCATATTTCAAATTTAATATTTTGAATAGAAATATTTAATACAGATTTACGAATTTTATCACGTCCATTTACTTTTTTATTACGTAAAAAGTAACAACAACAAAGTAACAATAAAAAATAAAAAAAATGTTCCGATTTTGGCCTTAATGTAGGTCGCGTCTTAGTGTTATTTTATTTAAAAAACCAAAGTAGGCGATATTTGCAAGTTTTAAACATTACGTTTATGCATATACGTACTTCTATTTATTTTAAAATCTCGACTGTTTATACAAAATATTGTGAAAAAAAATTCACAATATTTTCATAGATAAGACAATGTTCCCAAATTTTTATAAATGAAAGTTGTCATGTAATTCAACCTTTCTTTTCATATCAGTAAGTCACGTTTTGAGTAATAATAGCACTGTTATGGCAATATGCTTTCACAAAGGGATAGATGAAGGCTTTCACATTAGGGTATCCTCGAGATATTGTTACATAATAGAATCTTTGAAAAACAGCCCATCCCTTATAAACCGAACTAGTTGATTGAACTTTTCACTTTATTATGCTCTCAAGATTCAAAGAAATCTGCTTTTCATAATAACTGATAGTAGCCAAACATGATAGGCAGTTTTTCGTATATCGAGTAACTTTGTGTTGAAATTATGAAAACGCCTAATTAAAATCGTTACCCCTTAATACATTTTCGAATGTATTGTGCAATGAATAGAAATCTTTTAAATATATATCAGAAACATGTTTTGAAGTTTTTAATATATCATCAACCTGTATCAATCAAACAAATCAAACACAATAAATCTCGGTAAAACCATATTAGGAGTGGAAGGACGATGGTGTGATGATGTGATGGGAAGCTTATATGCAATATTTTAACAGAGAATAAACAATGTCGCAGCACTAAGACCGGAAAAACGAGGTACCACATGTAAAAAGAAAAATCATACGCTCCGAATTGAGTACCTCCTTCTTTTGGGAAGCCGGTGAAAATTATCATGTAGCAAAAACATCCAAAATAAATTACTATGATTTTTAACAAAAAAAAATATAATCTAAAGCTGTTAGTCCAGGGTCTTTCCCATGAATGGATTTTATGATCTTAATTTTGAAAGCCAAATATTAAAAAAAATCAATGGTCAATCAAGGTTATGCAAAAAAGTGTTACAAAATATAAATAACGAAGATAGTGGGCATAAGTAATAATAAAATTATCAGAGACACATAATTACGTGAAGAAATATTTAAGCATTGATTAACTTTTTGTAAATAACATTGTCAGCCATTATTTATTGCAAATATTAGCTTAACTCTAGAAGAAAAAAAAAATGTAAAATGTACTTAATTGTATCTAAATGTTCTTAAGCAGCATGATGATGCTACTTGAATATGTCAACAACATTAACTTGTCTACTAAAAATAAACAATTTTAATTTACCGTTATAATTTATGAATATTTAACGAGTTACTTACTAAAGACAAAAGTACAGTATGAATCGTTTTGCCAATAATTTTCATCATCAAATTATTTATTTTATGTAAATGCAAAAAACAATTTACAGCTTTTTAATAACATCTATGTTACAAACAGTTATGAGAGCAGGCGTGATAAGAGGTATTAACGTCGTCTATTACGTATATTTTATAAAACAATAATCCGAACCGTTACAGCAAACAATCCCCCACGAAAAGGCGGATTATTGGACGGGTAAACCGTCACAATCCAGAGCAAGTAAAAAAGGTACTGGGTACCATCAATCCACGGACTCATAGATTTACGGCTTTGTTACGATTTATCCTGTTTATACGTGTAATCAAAAAAATCCAGCCATTTAATCACAAGTCGTGATTGGAGGATTAATTATGAAACAAAATTCAATCGACGTGTATGGTAAATAAATGTATGTGTATTTAATTTTAAGCAATTAAATTAATAAATAATTTCCGGTGTATCTGCTGTAGTTGTCGTTTAACCTTTATATTCTATCATTTAGAATGAGAGTATAGTAGTTATTCATTTAACAAGATTTGCTTATATTGCAACCAGTTTGCATCTATTAATGCTAATAAATTACATTAAAACACTATAAAATATACTGTAATTATTATATTGTCTATAAAACTAATAAACGTCGAATAAATCAGGCAAAAATTGTATAATTATCTGACCGATTTAATACTAATATTTATTATCCTTATAATAACATATTTAAACTGACATTACCACTGTAGTAGTAGATTTAATGTACAGTGGTACTCATTATAAAATAAATCAAAATCAAATCATAGGATATTAATTAAACTGACTGCGCATTTTTTAAACACACACAAAACCATGCTAATTGCATGGTTTGGTGTGTATTTAATGAAAATATCTTCAGTTAAAATCTAATTATTGTTAGGCTCCCTAGATGCTAATTTGTCGCAATAACTACGGTTAAATAAAATGGTTATCCGCTAATATTACCAACACTATTACAAAATACCTTTTGTAAAGGAAAGAGGAAACACTTATGTTTACATTTATTAGAAATATTATTATACAAAACGGCAGTTTGCCTTGGTCATGAATTTAGAAAATGGAATTGGGTTAATTTATCCGACCGTTTAAATTTACTTCCGCGTATGCTGTGCATACGTTAACGCGCGAAAAAAATGAAAACACCTTGCGTTTATATGTTAAATTATATTAGGATAATTTTGCCTCAGTACCAATAAATTTTTTGTATTTTTGCTTTTAAACATCAACTTCGTCGACCATAGTAACCTTCTAATATATCGTTTGCGAGCGTTTTTTTTTCTAGCTGCTTCTTAGCTGTATTATAGTAACTTATTAGTACTTAGTAGTTATTGACTAATTTAGAAACAAATGATACAAAATTTAATTTATTTTTACAAAAATTAACCGATTTTTTTACGGCTATTTGATTTCATCGGTACTTATATTCTACTACAAATGATTTCATAGCTACGATTTTCTTAATTCAAGTTTAAAATTGAGAACGTAGTTTTCGTACTATTAACAATAAAATAAAACGGTTTTGATGATTTTGATTTATGCTTAATCATGTTATAATTTAAGTAAGCTAGCTTGTTATTATAAATGTTATGATTTAAGTTATTAAACAACATCACGTAAACGAACAAACTGCATTGATCGCGACATTGTAAATTGTAAATATCCTAGATGGATATATATCTCAAGAACATATTACATTTACCCAAAAAGAAAAATTATTTGTGTGCCGAACATAAACATACTTCGAAACGAATTTAAATGCGATACGAGCTTCGAAAGCAGTTTATTGAACACACACATACGCTTGCATTTTGAAAGTAAACAGTGTTTAAAAGAAGAAATATTTAATCTGGACCATACGCATATATGTACTTTCATTTTTATCTTTTCAGTCGAGCGATTTAGTGAGAGAGGGCGTCACCTGTATAGTTACAGATATATTACTATAAGCATTCCATTGACGCGAATAAACAAGATCTTACCTCTCAAAAAGCGTCTAATATCATTGAAGTGTTGGTAACGGAAACCCATTTTGTTTTCCACTACCATTATTGTAAAATGGTACCATCTATCAATCAGACAAATAATCAAATTTATTTATTATATAAAGTATGGCGAGTAAAAATTCTGCCTTTGTAATTTGAATATAATATGCATTCGTAAAAAGAATTTAAGAATACGTCGTTGTCCAAAACAGGAATTTACAAATAAGGTCCCATTTATGGAAAAGCAAATGCGATAAATTGAAAAGGGTATTGTAAATATTGGCAAACAGATAGGAGGGGCTTAGCTGGTAAAGAAGCTTTACAATTAAGAGACTGACTAACGGGTACGAAATCGATTACGGTAAAAGCAACCTTATTATCTTGTTCAAGACTAGAAGCATCGCTACCTTGTACTTTAATTCAATTATGTAAATACACGAACGCGCCGCGTTTATTTGTTATACATACTAAATATTACACGATTATTTTAAAATTTCTAAGATACCTTCACATTGATTTAGACTTAGTAATTATAAACATTTGCGAAAAATTATATACATTTCATAGTTTAGAATAATATGTTTTATTTACAGGGTTTTGTAGTATACTAGGGTACTGACAGAGTACTAAACATGATTACTCATTGGTTTGTAGTTCAGTATACGGAGCTGTATGCAACCTCAGCTTTCCTAGGTACTACTTTTCCCTTCTTAGTCAATTCGGTAAAGTAGCATCCAAGATGGTAGCTTCACTCGTGCCAATTTTTATATTTTTTGGGTATTTTTAACAATTAAATAAGAATCATCGTTCTTGAATATAATATTATGGCTATATTCGATGATTCGGTGTTTCCAAATTCATTAGGAAAAGGTTTTTAATCAGTTCTGTTTTGGGGCACTAAAATTTTGTGTGATTTGATCACAAATATCATGTATGCTGATGATTTTTGTTTATTAGCATCAAGGTTTACAATGGGCGATATCTGACTTTTACTAAGTGCAAATTCCTACTAGAGGTCAGTGTCAAAAGGCGTAATTATTGGCCCTAGACGAACGGAGTTAAGAGAAATTCATGATAAGCCGATAAAGCGGATAGATTTTAGGATAGAAGTATTTGTATTCGGGGACCGACCTGTAGTCTTAAAGTGATCATAATTTAAATATTAACTTTCATTCTTTAAAAGTGGGATTTAATAGACAAACATCCAATATTTCTGAAATCATGATTAAGAAACCAAATATTATTATAAGTAGCAATCTTGCTAGCAATTTATTTTTACTTGTCTGTTTACGTGGTGAGACATAGGATGTTAAGTCTTGTTTACCCAGTATATACGCTGGCTACGGTGCCCTTCAAACCGGAACACAGTAGTGTTTTCACACAACTGCTTTGCAGTAGAAATAGGCACCGCGGTGGTACCCACCCAGACAGTCCCGTGTAAAAAGGGGACCTACCACCGGTTTAACTCAGCGACCCATTAGCGCATATAGCTTATTTTACCTCAAGTCTCCGTAATACTAGTGGTAAAAGGTGGACAATTCAACATCTCTGGTAAAATGAGCTATATGAAAGAATACAGAATATAAAGAATTATATCGATAAAAAGTTGGGTGGTATAAAGAGAGACATGGCGCACAACTAATAAAAGACGCTTTCTGAGTTTAAAACTCTGGAAACAGCTAGTCTTCATTAAAATGTAATATTTTCAGTACTGTCTGGTAATATCAACAGATATCTTATCATGATACTTGCGTACTCTTCTAACGGACATGGGTTTACTGCTAAAATTTACAAAAAAATACTTAAAACTAAATAAATCTTAAATATGCATTACTGAATAAGCGTTAGCAGACGATTGGTCTTAATCTCATTAACATTAATTTAAAATGCTTTATTTTGTAGCGATACTATAAAACATAGCATTTTACATTGAATTAATAATTATTAACTATTTAGTCCCATTGTTCGCGATAGTTTTCCGACATTACTATTATTAGCTTAAAACGTTTTGTATATTGCTATAATATTGGAATATGTTAATTATTACTTTTAGTAGTAGTAGTTTAGGTTTACTTTTAGTTCTAAAACTGCATTTTTAACAGAATAAAATATTTTTCAAAGTAAAATTAATCTGATGGTTTCATAAAAAAAGACAAGGAATTCTGTATTATTTGAAGTTACATAAATGCAATATTATGAGGAAAAAAAAAAGTGATATTTTATTTCTGGTTTTAATACGTAATGTAAGAATACCGTCCAAAAGTCAGAAAAGGAAAAAATATGCCGTTAATGTGATCTATGGTATCTTTACGCACCATTGGGTGCGGTTGATAGTTCGTGTAGTAAATAAACTTTTTTCTGTGCTTTCATCCCTTTCGACTTCGAATTTTAAATAGATAAAATTGGGTGTGTAATTCTGATGATAAAATATAATAACAATGAATGAATATCAATATGTTCTTATGGTGTATATCGGCTATAAGTCAATAAAAATATCATAATGACGAACTAAACCTTACCAAAGTAAATTTTGGATAACATCATCGCATCACCAGACAATTTAGTAATATATCGGTAACGTCATCAAAAACTTATTATGAAACAGAGCTTATTGTTGTAGCAGTTTATTATTTTTACTTCATATTATAAACAAAGTCGCTATGCTGTATGTATGCTTAAATTTTCAAAACTACGCCACGGATTTTAAGCAGTTTTAAATAGATAGGAGATTTCATAGGGTGCATAATAGATCACGTGATAAATCATAATGATGTGATACAGAATTGTTCTGCTTAAAATATAAAAAAGTCAGCGGTGGTATATGCCTATTGTTTAAAGATTTTCGCAATAACCATTTTTGTCTTTACAATGTACGAGATAAAATGGCTTATTAACGAAGTGATGATAAGCAACAAGCCAACGTTATTTATATAGGCAATCTGTTGTACAGTATATTTATTATTAGCATTTTATTAGGTGCGAAGCTTGGAAGGGCGCTAGTAATATAGAAAATGCCTATAAGAAGTGACAGACCCTAATTAGAAATACAAATTTTAATTGATTTTAATTAACCACATATACTGAGTTTTTAAATTTAACTATTTTTATTGTTTAAAGATATTTTTAATTTCTATATTTTTCAAGAGTTAAACGTTTTAATTATGTAAATGTATCAGAGTAATGTGTTTAAAATTCGTAACATGGTGAAAATCTACTACAACTAACTTGGTGCACATAAAAATAGTAGGTCAAATCAGGCATTTTATGCAAGTTATTTGTTACTCTTAAAATAAATAAATTCTCTAAACTATAGAACCATATAATATTTTCCCAAACTTATTTCAAGTAAGTGTATAGTCATCATTTATGTATTACTACTTTACTCTTAACATCTTGTTAGGAACATTCCCTAAATCCGTCGGTCTCAAAGGACACATTAAAGAGAGATTCACAGAAAAATGTAATATATTTTGTTAAAATGTTTGAAATAACATTAGAATCAAAGATTTATGTTTTTACAAAAACATGTTTCGTTTATATTATATATATAGATTTACCATACAAATTAATAACAAATACAAATAAATAAAGTTTGAGTGTCTATTTGTAACTTTCAAATAACTGTTTTAAATTATTGCCATGTGATATAACCCTTAACATACAGCAAAACAATTTTTTTTAAATTTTTATCTGCTTACATGTCTGTTTGTTCTAACCTCTGAAATAGCTGGTCCGATTTTGACGGGACAGTTTCTAAAAGATCGCTGATATGACTGAAAGTAACTTAGGCTACTTTTTGTTAAAACTAAAGTATTTTTTCACGCAGATGAAGTCACGGGTTACTAGTAATTAAATGAAAAATCATATTGATATTAACACATTGTTCGCGCACATTTTAAGTCGCCTAAGACAACCGCAAATCGTTTACGTAAAATATTCCTTTCTTTTCTTACTATACCGCTCCTTTTCGCCTGCCCTCTTTTTCCTTTAATTTTCCTCACCTCGAGAAGAAAGTGGATAAAAGGTGAAAAGTTCGTTACGCGTCGGCGCCAGCGCCGCGCAGTCGGACAATTGCCTTCGGAGTTCCTACTCAGTGCATCATATTTCGTAAAGTCACGCGAGACGAATGGCAAGCCTCGTTTAAGTTATTTTTTAGTTTTATTAAACATAAAAACGATAAAAAGACGTTATTGAAAAACCAAACGACTGTCACAAAATGTGCAAAGACAACCTTAATATGTTGAAGATTTTACTTATTTTTTAGAGGTTGCACAAGGAATAATCTAACCAAACAATAATGTGAGCATAACTTGTGAAACCTCTAGTTGAATTATTTTAAATGTTTGGTGTACTGTTCCAAAAAGCAAGCCAGTTACGTTGTGTGGAATTGAAATGAGAAGAGAAATTATTGTAAACCGAGACGCTTTTAGCAAGCACCACGCGATACTTTACTGTCAGGTTGAATTATAAGACGACACTACCATTGGAGCTATACAAATCATAGCAATGCAAATAACAGTTTTTTTTACTTGTACAGCATCTATTTGTCCAATTATTAAACATTAAGATTTGCTTCTATCTTCAGTTCAATAAATAATGTTAGTTTAAATAATTGATTATAAATTTGTTATTTGGAGATAGGACAAATGAAAATAAAACATAAAGCTCACTATTGCAGCCATGAATTATTTTTCAATATCCAACAGAAGGCTGCTGACATAAGACGATATCGTGCACTTTGAATCAGTTTACATAGCTCAAAGGTGGCAAACGAGATTGCTTCGTCTACGTCGTCGTTACAATAAGTGACGCTCGCTTCGGTCGAGAATGGAATGCTTTATTTTAAAGAAACATAAATACGAGTTCGTTTACCTACATGTTTATTGATATGATGACGCACAGAGTTAATCGGGTGATTACCGAACGAATGAAATGACATATGACCTTCACAGTTGCGCTGGGAGGTGGCCAGTGAGGTTTGAGTTGTCGAGAAGTGCGCACGCGCCAACGTGTTTTGGTGGAATGTTTCATATCGAATACGATACTTATTTGTTACAAATCCGATTATATTATGAATGGAGATGGAGATGAATTTCATAAAACGCGTGTAAACTATTAACCGCTATATTTTCTTATTTCTGAACATGTGTCGCCTTGCCCGACTACTCACGCATATAATGGCGGATAAACTGAACGTTACCAGTAAGCTTTCTAATGTGGTGCCCTTAGATATATATTTGCTAACACAATGTATAGTAATTGTGGTTTCACAGTTCTTCAAGATAAATGTATTATATCCAAACTTTTAGAGAAAGAAGAAACGCTGTTTTACATAATTTTCAGTCTTTTATTGATCTACAATTGATTTAGTGACGACATTAGTTTATATCTTAAGGTAACTTCGGTTGTCGAATAGTGTAGAATAACAATTAATATACGTAATTCAAAAATACGCTCGCTAGACTTAAAATTTCTTGGAAACCAAATTCAACAAATTTTACTCTCTTTGTTGAATTTACTAATTACATTTAATACCAATTTTCAATTTGATATGTGACGCTTTGATTTTCATAGCTATTATTATATTACTTACCCGACTTGCACGTCATATTAATCTATTGAAAAATATTTTACTATTCATTTCTGGTTATTAATTTTTCAGCGTATTAATTAAATTGAACATATTTATAGTTATAAGAAATTACGGAAGCACATGGTGCTATTGAACTGGCTGAAGCAATAAATCAGATGTCAGCATTTACATGTTAAACGTATCGAAGTGAATAAATGTATTTTGCAATAATTTTACTTCAATTTCTCGAATAGCCTCATGTCATATAATACAAAATTATTTCGTATGTTGAGTTTCTCCGTCATATACATCTTACCTATTCTTACTAAACTAAATTTTGTTTTATTTAACCTAATTATTATTTGATAAATTACACAAAATTTTATTTCAAAGAAGGGGAAGGTTTTAATTGTGCAATAAATATGCAAATTCCGTGAATATTTAGTAATTAAAAAACGTAAACTGCGTATGTTTCGAAACTGGAAGTAATTGATGAAGCGTACTTTACTGCACTGATCGTGTAGTTGCGCATTGCAGCGGATTTAAAAATTATCAAAGGCTGTTGTTAAAGCAACACGTTTTAATTTTCACCTATATGTATTCACTTTTAGGGACTTTTAGTAAATTTTAAAAAAGGTAGTTACTGCAAATCTTAATGTGATCACCATAAAAAAATACATTTTTATTTGATTTTACAAGGTTATAGCACTGAAGCAGCGTTACAGTGACCGCGTGATAGCAGCTACTGTGAAGCGAGTACCCGCTATTCTACCCTATGTAAACAGTCAAAACTAACAAGATTGGCTATATCCGGAGGCTTTAATTAAAATATTCTTAGAGCCGCTTAAAAAAAATAGTCATTTCCTATTACGTGCAATATTCCAGAAACATGCTACATATTAACTGTTGTCTCTCTACCATTTGACAAACTAACCTACCAATATTAACTAACATAAAGTTGACATAGAACAAAATAGACCCAACAAGTTAGCAGCCTGTCAACTCCTATTGGATCATCTCAACTGTTACTTTACTAAGCTAATATTTGAGCTGAAAATTTTCGTAGCTAGTTAGTTTTAATATATATTGTGCTTTGCTTAAAGTTCACATTTTGTTCCTTTATGATGATCTCATCGTAAATAGGAAATTTAAATTTTAAGATATGGCCCCAGAGTATGCAAAACACTTTGTACTTAAGTAAGAGTCTTTTATTAAAAGCAAGGCTCTATACAAGTAAACATTTTTAGTATTCAATTTTATATCAAACTTGTATGTTAATACAAGTTCGATATAAAATCGAATGAAACTATTTTAACATATTCTTTCGCTTATGTTATCATTTCAATACAGACGTTTCAAACCCTATCGAGAGTGGGCTTGTTACTCCTTCGGTACATACGAATGTTTTAAAAAGTTTCGAAACTTTTCATTTTGATTCAAAAAACGTTTATCTACGAAATTATTTTAAATTAATTATTGTTTTTCGTGGTTTCGTCGTAGTTGATAAAATAAACCGTAATTTATCGTGACGACTATTACATTTTTAATTGTCATTTTTGCTTGCTTTTAGAATGTTCGATGACGGTCTTAAAAAGCCGTCAAAATATATGTTTAACGGACAGCGTAACTAATTATGAGATAGATTTTCATATCTCGAACCCGAATTTCTGAATGCCGATAGTGCAGCTGTATATTTACGTCTTGATGGCTCGTCCTTACACGGTATTAAAATAAATATTTTAATCGAATTATTAATTTATATTAATAGATTCTATCGTGTTTGCTTTTAAATTCCTCGAAGAAGGTTTTCATTTTTAAATGTTATATTGTGACTGTTGCGCCGATATACAATAATAATAACAGCATTGGCTCTAAATTGAGAACCTCTTTCTTTTGCAAAATCAGTTTAAAACATCTTAATATTAATAGCTAAGTGGAATCTATAACTCACTTAGTCACCACTGTATTTATTATACCATGAAATGTTTTTAATTAAATTTATAAAATTTATATTTAAAAAACTGTTGTATAAAAACAGCAGCAATCCTTATTTAAAGGTCATAAGTGTTTTTACTCCTCCATCTGCGTGTGCAAAAATACAAGTAGCGCTCATGGTATCTTGAAATAGTGCATGATATTGAAATTCATTAATAAATTACTCTACTGCTACTCTAAGTTGGAAATAGCATATCATTGACACAATTTTCGCTCTTCAGTATTATACAATATAATTGAGTGTACTTAATTAAAAATATGGTAAAAAATGGACCAAATGACAGCTAATAAAACTCAAACGGAACATTTAGGAAGGCGGTAAAAAAAAGAACTCCGCATGTGCTTAATTTGTCAGAGTAATGAGTCATATCCCTTTAAACACCTCCGTGGACTTGCAGTTTTAGCCCTTGCTTTATAACTGGAGATCGTGGATTCAAATCACGCGGGGTAAACAACTTTTTGCTACCGGTGTTTTCTGGATGGAGAGGACAATTTGGGCCGATCACCAAATCGTCTGAAAGGTACTGACCCAACTGATAAGTAATAAAGTAATGGCATGTAAAAAGTCGGTCCACCTACCAACCTGCATTGGACCAGCGTGGTAGAATACGGTCCTAATACCCTATAGTATGGAAGGCGTGCACCTGGCAGGCTGATGATGATGTCTTCAAATAATAAAAAAATATTGTTAACATCCTTCCAACAAGCATTATCTGCGTGATAACTTTATTATATTGAGATGGTTGCTCATAAATTTCGCTGCTTTTTCATGTAAACTGGTTCGATAATATATTTTCTTAAAATCTGTTAACATCTAAAAACTTATTTATGATAAGAACAATTTATTTTTGAACCGTTGCAGAGAAAAAACCCAGCTTGATAATTGGAAAGTTATTTCAGTTGATAAAGTTAGTTTCAGTAAAAAATCTACACAGCTGCCTTTTTTGTAATGTAGGGTAAAAATCACATTAATATTTCAGTCTTAATATTCCCTGGCAAATCATTTCATCAACTCAACAAATCAACTGCCTCGTGGTATGGGCGTGTACTTTAAAAACCGGAGGTCGTGGGTTCGAATCCTGCGGGACTCCAATTCATTTGTTTCGTTGGTTGCAATTTCGATTTACCCAATTGTTGAATAGAGATCCACGGTCGGATGTATGTAAAGTCGGTCACCCACCAACATTAGACCAGGTGGATACGGTCTAAAATCACTAATGGATAGTGTATAGGGTCCATATCCAGATGGATCGCCATGTGATGATCATTCAGCTCGGTGGTCCGTTTACAGAACTGGGTACACGGTGCCTATTTCGCCCAGCGAGTGAAACCGCTTGTTCGCTCTGAAGGGCCCGTAGCGGATTACGGTAACGGACTTAACAATCTTGTCTAATGGTAGGGCAGTTGGCATACCAGCAGTGGATATGCAAAGCTCATGATACGGTGACCATCTCATCAGATGCAATGCTCTCTGCTCAATGCCATTAAAAAATTAATTAAATTGCTACAGAAAATACGTTTAATATTCCATGTTACTGCATCTGTAACTTGTCAAAAAATATTAAAAAAAACTATTCATATCTTTATTTGTGAATCGTAAAGGTCAATTTATGCTCTACCCAGCTCTTTGAAGCGTCAATCTACTTATGCTTCCTAAATTATGACCAGTTAAAAGAGGACAAGAAAAATTAAGTTTTTTTAAAAATTAAAGTTTATTACTAAAGTTTTTTATGTGATCGCGATTTTTTAAAAAATATAGTCGAAATACTGTTTCTAATGTGGGTACTTAGAGAAAAAAAGTCTCGATATTGCCGTTATGTCTGTCCGAGAGTGTGTTCAAAAGACGGGTCTGAAATATAGAAAGGACAGCTTCCTGTAAGCCGCTGCCCGTAATGGAATTCCTCGTGAGTGATAAGTGTTGTGCATCTGTGAAATTGTCGAGTGGTTTAAGGTGGTCTTACACTCGTCCCTACGAGACACCGGTGGCTGTTGTCGCGGTCCCGTGAGCATTGCCATGTTTTGAAGTATAAGATATGTTCAGTTTTTGTGATCATTTTTATTTTTTGGAATTCTTTTTGATATTTCTAAAAATACATTATAAACACTTTTATTTCAGCAATCAATGTCATTTCTATAAGATGTAGAAATGTCATGCGTAATAGGATCTCCCAAAACTCGACGACAAAATGAAATCGGGCTACAAGAATAATTGTAACTATTATGGATATAAATCCTCAAAACATCTATCCCATGTAGTTTAAAAATTATCGCTTTTGTGGTTTATTATAATTAAGGTGCATTTAAAGGTACCAAACCGATAATAAATACAAGCAGTTAAAATAATCGACAAATTGGTCCAATTTTTTTAGAATTAAGCATTTGTGAGCTAGTGTTTAAATTTTATAATATGAAAGGTCTTTTAAAATATATTCCAAGCAACATACTAAGTGCCTATTACAATCAGAAATCATAAATGGTCCAATCTTAGTACTTTTATTTAAAATACGAGATTAAAAAAAAACATTAAGTTACCTGATTTTCGCTAGCAACTTTTATTCAGAAAGTGTTTTAATTCATCAAGTTCTTGGTAAAGTTCTTGACAAAATGAGGGAAATTGATTGACTGGACATATTGCCCATGATTGAGTGAGACAGATAGAGATATCACGATTCCCAAAGCTGTTTTGTCGTAAGTTTGTGGACACATAATAATGACGTTCCTAAGTACTTCTGGTTGACATCAAGATTTGGGATTTTAACGAGATTCATTGAGAAAAGATCGAAAATATCTGACCGTGAGCTTTCAGGCAACACATGTGAGGATCGGTGCAACTGAAATTATCCCAATAGCCGTTTTTGCAAAATCCAGATAGCCTTGCTACTCCTAGGGTGACGCACCGCGCCAAGGACTTGCAGCAACCTCTATAAAAATGCAGAACCGGGAACTTCTGGATACGGCTGCATCATGGTCTAATCTTACCTTCCATTCCACAGTCATTTGTCTGGCTGGAATGAATCCAAACATTTGTTGTATATTATGTATTAAATTTTTGATTACTATTTTTTATTTTACTGCAAGTATGCGTCTCAGCGTGACGAGAAAATAATTATTAAAACCGGCACAATATACTTAAAATTAGACTATGCTTAAAATCAAAGACGATTATCATATTTTTTTATTGCATCTGTGTGAATACCACACATCATATAACTATGGACTAACTTATTTTATTTAAAATATTTCCGACGTTTTAGATTCTTAAACAACAAACAACTTTTCAGCCTGTTTCATGATCTTAATTGTTGCATACGTAGTTGTCGAAATTTGTATATAAAATAAATTAATGCAACAAGCTACGAGAAAAACAAACACAACAGATTTTTTTTAATGTGACTATGACATTGTTGTTTGCTACAGTTTAAGCACATACGTGATAGTCAGGTTTACGCATATCGAGCTGTGATAAGTTCATGCGTTTTTTACATACATCTCATCACTTATTGTTAAGAAAAACTTTGCTGAAATATGATACTTGTTTTTTTTAATAATTTTTTATAAAGTTTTTCAACACTATTCTTAAAAATAAAAACCTAAAATGGTATTTATATTTTTTGGTCTTATACATTACAAAAAATCATGCCTTCGATCCTCAACATGCACTTTGCATGTTAAATTAACCGTAGCAGTTATTAATTCGATTAAAGCTTCATTCTCCCCTGAGCTTCCTGTGGTAAACTTTTAATTTCATTCAGCAATTTGAGTCACGCAAAGTCAATGTCGGCTCAAAATTTTGTAAGGCAAAATTTATTTCAAATGTTCTGTTATTATTACTTTAGATATGCAGCAAGTAGAATTGAATAAAATACATTATGAACATTATATTTTCGTGAGAAACTTAACGATTATTAATATTTGCTTCGTTTAGATCTTTTTTGCGTTAAGTACATACTTAATAATTGTTTGAGGAGTTTGCGACAAAAGCTAATACAACACATTCTTTGATATGATGGTTGCTAATGGCAACGTTTTCAATTAAAGTTTCTAATGTCTTCTATGACATTGAACATTCAGCAAGGATCTCCTGCTAAATTATTAACTGCATGATTGTTATGACAAACCTGGTAATACATATGTGCAAAACTTTTCTTTCTTTTCAATTTTAATTACTTTTATTTCCTATCACTAAATAAAGTGTTTCCTTTTTTTTATCCTTGACGTTATGCTTCCAGACCAGCTTAGTAGGTTCATCTAACTAAGTTCGAAAGCCGTCCTAGACTGGCATTTAGCTTAAATGGGCCACACAGTACAAAGTCACGTGAGTAGCATTGTTTATGTCTCTGTGATCGTCGACGATCGGTTTACGAACGGACGCCAGGTCTGGCACTGTCTAACGATTGCTGGGCGGTGAGCTCGTCGAACGCAGAGGAGTGTGTTCGGCCTATCTTCTATTCTATCACTGAGATTCTCTACCTTAAAACCATTCAGCGTTAAGCACAAATCCAGGAAGTCTAACTATGCCTGAATTTTTTTCACTGTGATCGTGACAGGTGGTAAGCGCTAGGCTAGCTGCCTCGTCCTCCACAGCCAGGTGGTAGTTGAGAAGAGAGGTCGAGTTGCAATAGGCATTTCTTTTTCTCAACTCGACGGTCACCTTACCTTTTTCCATTCTACGGGAAAAAAGATAGTGACAATGCTTAACATTAAGACTGTTGCTATAAACAATAAAAAAAAATCTCCTAAAAACTAGCTCCCATGGCTGTTGGTTAACAGATTGAAGATAATCGATTGCTTAGGCTTGCAAGGTTTTTAAGGTGTCTTTTCCGTTTTTATATTCTTAAGGCGATGTCTCGTAACTCTGGATTACTACTATAATAGTATAAAACCAAGAATAAGTCTGAAAAATTAGATGACCTACAGTAAGTATTTTTGTAGTATATATATAATACCATATATATACTACTAAAATACTTACTGTAAGTTATTTTTAAAACAGAGGTTTGCAGATTTTATCATAGACAATTTTAAGAAGTACAATTATATAAAATTGACAATTCGATCACAATTGACGGCACCTCCCTCGAAGTGGTTTCAGCCTAGTTGGAGCGTTTACCTAGGGCAAACGCTCCAACTAGGTAGAAACAACTTTGAACAATAATTAAAATGTTGGCTTTTAATTTTTTTTTAACCTTTGCTTATATATTTGGTATAAAGACAATTTCTAACATTACTACATTGGATAAAGCTTGGATCGGAAAAAGAGCGCTAGAAAGTGAACTTACAACTGCAGCAAAATATTTAATATTTTAAATAATAAACAATTGAATTTAAGAAGAAATTTTATCACAGATAGCAAAAGTTATTACTCTTGATGAAGTTTATCAATTTGTTTAACCTACAAGGAATGCTTTTCGTGACTGTGAGTAATGCAATAGCAAATCGACCATAACGAAGCAACGCGTTGAGTTGGCAACTTTAATTGAATTACGAAATACAAGAACTAGTTACCCATTACGCGGGTCTGCCTAACCAACACGCCCATTCATATCCACTTGTGGGTATATTGCCATCGATGTTCATCGATATTGTGTTGGTACTTAAGTGCTTATAAATTCACGATCTGACGTACATACTGACTTTTATATTCGGTTTTACATATTCCTTTAAATAAAGCTGGCTATTTATACGATATTGACTGAGACTTAAATAATCGGTTTGTCATCATTCCAAATAACAATTAAAGTAACGGAAATTATTGTATGAGTTGATCGACGGCTATATATCATAATGGAAAATAATCATTCTTTAACAAATGGATAGTTAGCGCAAACTTAATGTAAACGCATATAAATGAAAATATGAAAATTATGTAAGTTACGAAAAAAGAAAGCTCTCGAAGAAAATAGTTTAAGAAATATGAACGATACATTTTTATGGCTGGGCGAACATGGTCCCGTTATAAAACATTTTATGACTTTAATACGGTACTAAGGGTGGCTCTCGGTACAGGATCGCGAAGAGTGATGTTTCTTTTATTTGCGTAGGCTTATTACACGTAAGGCGCATGAGAACTAGGTTGTATGAAATAATTATATATAAAAAAATATTATTATATAATATCTATAAAACATAATATATATATAAAAAAAATTCAGGGATTAAAAATACCGTAGATCTGTGGGGGATCTCGTTTAAGGTGATAAATTCTATTATTGATGTAATATCACCTTGCCTTGCAGCTATTTTTAATGATTGTATAACATGTGGTAAATTTTCAGACCGTATGAAACACAGTAAAGTTATTCGGTACTTAAACAGGCAGTACTACAGACCTCAATAACTTTAGCCTATTTATATACTGCCTGCGCTTAGTAAAATTTTCGAGAAAATAATTTAACAATTACTAATACATTTTAATTCTTTTAAAATGCTTAATAACAATCAGTATGGTTTTACAAGGGTCGTTCTACAACCCATGCAGGTGCCCATCTTGTGTCTTCTGTAACTTAACCAAAGCATTTAACGTGTACAGATGATATTTTGGTCAGGAAATTAAGTCACTACGGTATCAAGAATGCCGCACTGACCTTCTGACTTCGTACTTGAGCCATCGAACTCAGAGAGTCGACGTGAACGGCAAGAGATCTCCGAAGTGCAGGTAGGCATGGGGGTCCCACAGGGATCTATTTTGGGGCCTTTTTCTCTTCCTGGTCTATACTAATGACCTACCAGGTTGAGAACAAATAAGATTGTATAATTTGCTGATGATACTTCTTTAGTATTTAGAATAAAACGACGTAACTTTGCAAAAAAGAAGATGTAAATGGAATACCTCTCAGAAGTAAAATACTGGTTTTAGTGAAATAATTTAATGTTAAACAAAACTACAACTAAATGTATAAGGTTTATGACTTCAATGTTCCTCGAGCTGGGTGTGATATGGTCGTAGATGGAGAAGCGCTAGATCACGTAGATTCCACTGTATTTTCGGCATCACAATAGATTCTAAACAGCAATAGGGCCCCATATTATAGAATGGTAGAACTTAGCTCAAGGGCTCATGTAGTCAAAAAAATTAGACAACTAGCGATGTAAAACAGCCTGTTTAGTATATTTTAGTTATTTTCTACATTATAATGTCTTGTAGGCATTCTAATGTGGGAATCACGGCTGATATTAATACTATTTTCATAATTCAAAAGAGAGCGATTCGAGCAGTCTATAACCTGGGGCCCAAAGCATCGCGGAGAAAAATATTTACTGAATCAATGTAATGACTGTTTTTTCTCAATACATATTTGAAAATTTTATGTATGTTCATAAACATAAAAATGATTTTAAAACATTGTGACACACATAATATAAATACTAGAATAAGCATAATTATATTCTTCCAAAAATTAGGCTTTGAACAACAATTAAATCTTTTCATGGGACAATGTATACTTTTCACAATAAAATCCTAGAAAACGTTCAGCTTTCATCTGTAAATAAATTTAAAAAGTTATAAAGGAAAGCTTGTGAGTTAAAAGGTTAATTTTTCATTTCAAACCGGTGGTAGATTATTTGATAATCACTAAGAAAGTGTAATGCTTCCATATTGAATAAAGATATTTGACATTGACTTTGAATTGAGATTAAAAATTACTTATGAAGCATATCATGTATACTTTTTATTGCGTCCGCTATTCGACCTTTTGAACAAAGATAAAAGTGTATGAAGATATTACTTATGAAGGTTTTTGTACAATGTTACATTTGTGTGAGTGTCACTCATTTTCACAACATACAAACGAGACATTTTACTTTTTTTACTATGATACAGTAAACTTTTAAACCAGAGCAAAGTTGTATGGAATACGCTATGCTCGAAGTTTATTGGCGGATAAAATTAGAAATTAATAAATTCGGCAAAGAACTAAAGTCTCTGACATAGTGCAAGCGATTATCTTGTTGAATTGTCAATAGGGTCATAAAGTCCAAAGAAGAGATAGCCGTTGGGCTAATATGGTTCTAGAATGGAGTGTTCATCGATCCCCGACCAGGTGGGATACCGATCTCCGTGCAGTAGCCGGTTTAAGTTGAAAGCGAGCAGCCGGGCATCGGCCATATTGGCATTTATTGAGAAAGGCTTATGTCCACCAGTGTGAGAAGCTGATAATGATAATGATAAAATGTTTTTAAATTTATGACTAACTTTTAGAATATAACAAAATAAATATATTTTTGCAGGGGCTCTTTAGTATCCCAGTAGAGGATGTCAGCTGTAGAGATTCATTTAAACCCCTTTAACGGTAGCATAACAATATGTACATACATACAAAATTTTTTACATGATATAAGATGTGTTTTTATAATAAAATATAAAAAATAATTTTGCCAGAACAACGAAAAGTAAACTTTTTTTAAGGCACTTAAATAATTTTGATTAAAGTTCAAATTTTAAAAAGGCTTAAAAGCTAATCGCAGGCAATATGATAATTGTGAATTGATTTTGATACCTTAAGCATATTAGCTGCTTGTTAATCACTTTCTCCAACTTATTCTTTTAGTTTTCGGAATTAGTTTATTTTATGAAATCTTTTATTATGTTCATAAAGGTGAGGTGGAGTAATGCAAATTTTTACATTGCCCTATTATGGTTATATCGCAAAATGTAAATTAGAAGGTAATTATCGTTTGAGGTAGGCTAAAGCACTTAAATAAAAAGGCTTTTAATTAATGCTTGTCATGGTTGGCGATGTTTCTTCAAGTTCTTGACTCTTTAATACAACAAAAAGATACTGACCTAATACAGTTGGCCATAATTTTTAATATGTATTTATCCTTTATATACTTGCGCGATATTAATAAATGGAGTTTTCCTATCTTGCTATTTAGTTGAGCGAACTCTGTTACTGATTTATTAATTAATATATTGCAATTTTGGACAAAACATAAATTAAATTAAAATCAATGTATGTGACATTTGTTGAAATTGAGGTTAAAGAAAATTTTATAAGAAGTTTATGTTCGCTACATTAACTAAAATTCAGTAGGTTTATTTTTACTCGAGCAAATGCCTACAAGTACCCCACCTTACAAAAGTAAGGATCATGTCGGACTTAAACCTTCTGCAACCACAACATTTTTACTTACTTGCGCCTTAAAGGTGTAGAAGTATCAGTTCTTGCCACCGAAAAGCTCAATTACGGGTCTCGAAACTATCGCATCGATCTTTTTTGCTTATAGCAATTATAGTCATAACCATAAAGGATCAAGATATCTAGCCTCAAGCGTCGGTCTCGATGTTAGGTTTCACCGCTAGCCCCATATCAGCCGTGATAGGAATAGAGTGCAACGATCCTTTACTTAATATCGACTATCCTCCAACGCCCTCATCACACTGCATCTGTGATGCGGCCCCATTGAGTCGCGGAGAATAGGAGAGTAACCTACGGATGATTGGCACTCCTCATCCCCCGCGACTCCATCTAGGCTGCAAAGGCAACTCACCCTTTAGAGATTTTCAAAAGCGGGTTTTCTATCACCTTAGCCTACTACCTGCAATCGCGGCTGGTCTTATTCCTCAAGTTTCTCATAGCTTCCCCCAACTGTACCTGGCCACAGGTACGGAGCCCTTGAACTTCGACAATGTATATACGCTAAAACATTTATGTAAAGCGATAAAACAGATTTAATATATTTGTTTAGTTAATTTATATTTTTAAAATGTGTATTATATGTAAGCATAGAAAAAGCGTAATAGAATAAAATACAAAGGTTCCTTGGTTTTAATAATCAAGCGAGGGGCGAAGGAAGAATAAATAAATCATCAGCCTTTTTCACACATACCTTATTGAATTGCTTAGTTATTAGAAGCTCAAATATTAAATTCAAGTTTAAGCAGTCGTCAGTAAAAGAACAGGCTTAAACGTAAGCCGATGTTGTTCCCTCACACAATAGGCTAAATAAAACTTTTATAACTGTTTTTATGCCGTTTTCTTTTACTTTAATGTTAAATGAAATAAATTTTCTAATAACAATTTTTTTATTACACATTTACAATAATATTTTACATATGTTTAAGCGGACCGAAAATGTTGTCACTTTTGCAATTACCTCACGAACATCCTTTCTTTAGGTGTTGCCGTGCGAATTTTTAAAAATGCCAGAGGCCGCATTTATCATACTTGTACTAGTTATTTGGCGAATTTACTGCATACGTTAAGGGAATTTACTAATATTAAAAAAATTACATATTTTCGTATTCAATTCAAATAAAATATTTTGTAATCAGTTTAACCCGTCCCAAATTTTTATAAGTAAATGTATCAACGTAACAGTTATTTTTATTTGTAATAATAAATCCTTGAAACGTAACACAGCTTTAGTCTTTAGAAATTCATGTTAGTGTTTGTTGTTTTTTTGGTTAAATGTATTTTATTTTACTTTGCAAAAAGCATTTTTATGCATGTTATATTAATTTGTTATTGATTGTGTTATTACTAATTATATATTTTTGCTATGTTTATTTGTTTTTTTTTAGTGTAACTATAAACAATGAATGTTTATATATCGATATAAACATTCATTTGGTACTTGAACAATGAAACTTTGAAATATGTCTGTGATTTAAATAAATTTCTATACATTGTTAAATAAATGAGCTTTTAAAAGATTTGTTCGCGTATATTTTCATTAATATTGCCTGACGTTTACGGTTGTAATGTTAAAAGAAGCTCATTTTGCATTTTGGAGTACAGACTAAGATCTGGCAATCCTGCTTTAGCACTGGCAACAAGACACCTGACATCTAATTTTAGCCCGTGACCATGGCCGTCATCTCTTCTTCTCAAAGAAGAGATGACTGATCCCACAGAGTTATGTTAAACATGTAAGTTAATCAAAGCAGTAGGTTTCAATATTTATTTTTGTAAGTGTACATTGATATATGAGTTTATGTTCCAGAATCGAAATAAATCATTATTTTGCTTTCACACAAACATTCAACATAATATTTATTAATTCAAATACAATGTATAGACATAGAAGAAACTTAGTAACTACATCTTATTATTTTTATAATGTCTGGACTAACTGATATTGTAAAAATAATATCGTATTGCAAATTTCGACTAAGGCGGCCGATTCATATCAGACATTAACTAACTGCTCATTTGTGCAATTAATATAGTACACAAATGTACGCGCAAACACATACGCACTCCCTATTCCTCCTAAATTTAAAAATGAATATATGTATTTCCGCTAGACTCTTACTGTATTGCTGAAAATTTGTTTTAGAAACGCCTCATTGAATATTTTGAGCCCACAGTAACAACTAAAAGCATTTTTTTTATTTTTTAAAAATGAACTACGCGATGATATCTTTGACATAACATAGTTATTTTTTAAGTTATTTTTAAGATTTTTGTTCAACGATTTTTATAAAATAACTGTGTAAAAGTATGTATGTAAAATTATCCCATAATATAATCAGCGTAGATTCATTAAACCAGTATATTTTTGATCCTTTATTAGATAAAATCATCGTAGGAGGATCGTTGGGGGAAATCCGCGAAGTAAAATGCAACGACTGTTATCCAATTTAAATCCTCTTACATTTTAATATAATGCTTTGAAAGATAGAGCGCATACAAAGTTATAACGTATTTTATTGAAAATAAAAAAGAAAATTGTTGTTATAAAAATTAGTTTATTGAAAATATAAATTTGGTTCTTATATTAGGTTGTTGTTATAACAATAAAAAAGGAAGTGAACAAAGGATAACATTCTATAAAAAGGAAAAGTAATAATTTGGTACTACACAACGTTAATATATATTATTATAAAGCTTTAGTTGGATCTTATGCTACAAATTAGTGTTATAAATTTATAAGTCAAATTTTCAAACTTAAAAAGGACTACTTTAATTTTCAGTTTAATGACTATGGTCAGTCAAATATATTTTTTTTAAATAATTATAATATATTTTAGTGTGTAAGATTTTAATACTAGAATCATAGTACATTCAGTCAAATATTCTATAAAATCTTTACTGAAAATGTCCCAGTAATATAAGATGTACATAATATACCTATTATTAAAATAAATTAATAATTCTAATCTACTTACTTACAAATGTTAGTGCTACATAATATTATGACAAAGTCAGTTTATAAAGTCGTCATCATCGCAATCAGCCTGTGTCAGTCAAATGCAAGACATAGGCTTCCTCTATTGCACGCCACCGCTATCTTGGGCTATTCTCATGAAACCCACACCGGTCACTTTTCAAATGTCGTCACTTCATCTTGCCACAGGGCGTCCCACACTGGAATTACCAAGCCTTGGTATCCACTCCATGGCTTATATGACGGGCCAACTAACCTGTCAGCATACTATTCCGGTGGGCTATGTCGGGGACTCTGGTTCTATGACGGACGACATAATTTCTGATGCAATCATTCAGAGATATTTCGAGCCCTCTTCATAGCTGACCGTAAGTGACCAAATCTCGAAGCTTCTTCAATTTTTCATGTAAGAATATTGGAGATAATACTTTAAAACAACTTATAAACATGATTCAGAAGTGATATGGGTGGATCGTTCATCAATATGGCTTTATCACTTTTCTCCGTTTTCTTACGTCAACTTCGTTACACGGCTTTATTCAAATTAACGTGTGAAGACTTTGGACGTCCGGTTGTACTTAATAAATCTCTGTATAGAGAGTGTATTAGGTGAATGAGGACGCAACTTACCAGCTTGGGGATGGTCTTGTCGAATTCCGCTGTTTTAACAAAGTAATGGTTAAATCATTAAGTCGTTTGTCCAAGAGATGCATTGTCCCTCGAGAGTTTATTACTCACTACACTACAATGGAAATTGGTTTGCTATTTTTCAAAGTAGCAAACCAATTTCCCAGATTGATCCGAAATGTGCCAGGATCAATGATAGTCTGGAGCAGATTAGGTTAGGTCAGAGCGTCGATGTCATCAATCGGAAACGTTCAAGCTTGTAGTTTATATTTGGCTCTAGAGCGTGACCATTTCGTCTTAATCGAGACATAACAGTCCTCAATGGCTTTGTGTTCGTATAGACATTGTCATTTTAGTCATACGGAGCTTGTACACGTCCATTTCCTTTGGGACTGTTTACTATGGGTACATTGAGAACAGTTTCTCTGGCTTGAGGAAGTTGACGAGCATTTGTCCCTTACGATTACTGCTACCGTAACTATAAAATCCCAGCATCAATTTGCTGTAAATCTGTACTCCTATTTTGGCTTTGAAATTCCCATTGACAAGGTTAAAGTGAACCTTGGTGGTGTTATGTAAATCTCTGAGCTTGTCGTTGTTTTTTTTTTATGGCATACGCAGGCAGACGAGCAGTCAGGCCACCTGATGGGAAGTGATCACCGCCCATAGACATTAGTAATACCAGTGGTATCGCCAACGCTGCCTACCGTGAGACATAGGATGTTAAGTCTCGCTTACCCTGTAAAACTGCTACAGGTGCCCTTCAAACCTGAACAATTGTGTTTCACTACACTGCTTCGCGGCAGAAATAGGCACCGTGGTGGTACCCGCCCAGACGGTCTCCTGTAAACAGGGGACCTACCACCGGTAAAATATACGTTGTATATTTCTTCCAAATCATCTTCCGAGTATGTCGACGTTGACCCGAACATATGAATAATTTTACGCTGTATCTGTTTGTCTGCTTTATCACAAGGTTTGAGCCTCATCACAACCCTTGCCTTCTGACTTCTGACTTGTCAATAAATCCCTCATTGACAATGTAATAGTGGATTTATCGACAAGGAACCCGACTTTACCCTGCAATGGATTTTATCTCTGTATGAAGTACGGAAGATGGCCTGTTTCTAGAGTCAGATTATCCTCACCATCTCTACAGCCTTAACTGAATCCCAAAACGTGCCATCTTATGTTCATCAGCTTTTCTTCAATTTGGCCCAACTGAGAATCTAGCCGTCTCATGCGTACGTTGTACTCGTAAGTTGCAATAGTAAGTTTGTTTTGACCGGCTACATACTCCGAGAGACTGCTTACCACACTGGTCTAATGAAATTCGTTGGTGGTTTGCCAGAGCCTCGTTTGTTGTTTGGCAGGGTACACCACATGCAGGTAAGGTTAGCTGGGGTTAGGAAGATGTTATGTGGAGCCGCTTACATCGTATTAAGTAAGTTGTGTTATTTTTAGAACATCATTATAATGGATTACAAGTAAAAAAAATAAGTTACTGAATCAGACAAGCTAAGACGAGGCTTGCGTTATCAAGAAAATCTTATAATATTTCTTGATTTAAGGTCGATCATATTTATATCAAAAATTTGTCATTTATTTAAAAAATTTAAAAAAAATTACTTATCAGACAAAAGCATGGCAGTTATGTTTAAAATATGGTTATTATATATATTCTTTAGATAGTTCCCAAAAATACCGTGCTATTTTGTCTTATTCGAAATTCACTTTGCATGTCAGTCATAAACTGACATGCAAAGTGATGCTGTTTGCCATACTAACCGCAAATAACATCTGAAAATAGATTCGTGTTGACCTTTTCAGAGAGCGACCAGCCACACACATTTTAAAGAAGTTGTATATAAGCTACATAGATTTTTATTCAAAGACTGCACTGGAAACACTACCCTGTTTCAGTTCCACAAGAACTATAGCGTTGGTGTAATCATTAGATAAAATAAAGTGACAACTCAGCTAGCTTAATACAGCTAACCGTAAAAAAACGTTACTCAATAAGACCTTACAAGGCAACAATATTTACTGTTAAATAATATATACATATTTTCGATGATTGTTTGTAAGGAATATAAATCGGAATTCAGGAAAATAAATATAAAATATTTAATTGCAAAGCTTCCATTAAATTCTTTGAAAATGATTATCTATCACAGTTTATCAAGTACGTAACATCAAATGGTGTTCTTTGCTGGTAAAAAAAATCTAGTAATCAATACTTACTAGTTTGTAACTTTTAGATCTAATGACCAGTTCGAAATGTCTGACTTCAAAAAGTAAGCCTCCATTTAGACTAATGAAACTTTGTGACTGTGTTGTATTATGTAAACATTATATAAATAAATAAAAAAACACATTTGAATTGACGATCTTAGTTATTATGTATAATTATATCCCGACGTTTCGAACACTACTCCGTGACCACGGCCCTGGAAAGTGTTCGAAACGTCGGGAATTTAAAAATGTAAAATAAACGCAATAAAACCCGTAAAGTTTTTTTTTATTTAATAATGTATAATATTCGCGTAAACAATGGAAATAGTTTCGGCTTATATTTAGTTAATGTAGAACTACTCATAAAACATCTTTAAATATATGGTTATACAGGAAGTATCGTACGATTATCACAAAGAAAGTAGTGATTAAAGAACATCATCATAGCTATAATTTTGTTATATTGACTAAGCAATTTAATATTTATTTTAATAAAACTTACTACAGAAGAAATAACACACTGGATATTCTAATTTGGTCGGTCTAAGTGGTCGTTTTGGCTGCAAATTATTGTTGCAAATACAAAGGAACGTCCTGTTAATTACATGCGAATAGTCTGTGGTCATAACTAGAGTTGCAAAGTAGTTACTCTCTAGAATCACTTAAAACCTCTGCTGTTCTAATGCTTGCAACTTATTCACATCATAAAAATAATTGTAAGTAACAAAGCTTTTATGCATTTTGTTTCATTAACATCATCAACTTGTTATTTTATTATTTTAGTTGCATGAATAGCACATGATTGTGTCCTGTCCCTGTTGTAACTTCATTTAGATTATTTTGCGAGCTACATTAGTTACTATCGTTTTGCTGCGGATTTCTGTATTACTTAATTTATCATTCAAAGAAAAAAAAAAGGGAATGCAAGCTAGGAGTGACATGGAGCTTTTATACCTTAAAATCCATTGCAATTGTTTAGTAAGTTGAAGACCTGAGTTAAGACATTGAGGGTTTCCACCTAAAAAGTAAATCTTTAGACACAAGATATTGAAATAAACGTGGGATAAAATTATTTTTTATTTACCAAAGATTTTGGTTTTATACAAACGTAAGGCTTTTAAAAAGTTTTTTCTTTAAAGGGAATAAAGCAACCATACCGAGATGGAGAGAGAGAGATGAGGAAAGTCATGGTTTGATTTCTTTTAAATTTATAATAATGTTTCACGTAAGAACAATTTATGACAATCGTCTTAAAATCGATTATTTATGACAGAAAATAAAAAGAGTAGAGCTTTAAAGAAGATTTGATACTACTTATTCTTTCTATTAATTTTAAAGTTTATAAGAAATTAAAACATTTATCTTTATTTTAACGGCCAATCTTTTCAGGAATATTAAGAAAAACGGTAGAGAACGGTCTGTGTCTAAAAAGTTTATTGAACTTTGGGGAATGAGAATAGGTTTCAAATCTTTATTGAGCAAAGTTGTTCAAATAAACCGACCATCTGTTGTAACTATGTGAATTTATTTTTTATATAATATCTGATAAAAGTCTGATGTTAATTAGAAAGGCCATTTCAGCAGGACTTCAAGGCTTTTTTGATGATGATGATGATAATTAAGGAGTTAAGTTTATTTAATTGTTTTGTGGATGGGGGAAACAATTTTAAATTTTTTTTCAAAGACGGTTGTTTTTTCCAGTTTATTAGTGTAAAAATATCTTGTTCACCGGTTATAAGGTCAGCGCTCGTTAAAGACATCACGGAACAAGCGAGCCCACTGTTTCAACGCGGGTCCACTAGAAAGCACCAAATTCCTTATTGTTTTAAAATTAGATACTAATAATAATTTTATTTAACAAATACTTTTTTTTCTAGGCAGTTTTTTTAGTACAAAACAAAAATTTCTAAGATTTATATTTTAATTATTTTGTAAAGATTTTAAAAAAATAGGGACTATAAGATTTTTCTATATAATAAAATATTATGTACTTAATTTTTATTTAAAATATGGATGAATCGTAAAGCATAGGTATTTTGCCAGAATTTTAAACCAAAACTATTTAAATTCACCCGGTTGTTAGTATGTAAACAGAGACGAATTCTTTAAAGGAATAGATTTTTTGTCACTATAAAAATGTCAAAGGGCTGTAGTCGTTGTTGATTGTTTGATAATATTTTTTCTATTTTCAAATTGTTACTACTTGAAAATTAATAATTAAATTTGGATGGAATTTTTAAATGGGTAAAAATATTTAAATTTCATTTATTTCACCGTTTGCTATGATTTAATTACCTTTGGAATGTTGGAGGTATCTGGAAAGTCAGGTAGATTGTTGTTTTTTAATTATTTTTTTCAAATTATTATTGTTTAAAATTCGTCACTTAATTTAACTTGAATATTACGGGGTAGGGTCGAGGGGCCTTTTAAAAACGAAGGTATCGGTTGTTTGTGAAGGAAGGTGCAACGACGAAGATCGGGCCCCAATCCACTGCTTTTTGAAATTGAAATTGTCTTTTAATTTCCCGCATTTTACCCCTGATAATGACGTCCACACTTCACTTTAACAAGTGTGGATTATTTTGTTCAACCAACTAGGTGAACAACCCCAGTTGGTTAGGGATCGTAATTTCCATATTGAAAATGTTAAAAAATGTTTGATCGGCATTTTTGATATAGTTATTAAAATACAATGATTTTGGGAGTGAAGTCTCAACCCTTTACCTCCCGCGCACCGACTTAGTATGCATTGTTAAAGCAGTTTTACGCTGTTTTAACCGCCTTCGTAGCCAGAAGGCGGGTGCTTTAGAAACGGGGTTTGGGTTCGGAATTGACGGGGCTTAACAAATTTTCACTGTTGTTCCAGTTGGTTAGGGAATTTGATCATATAAAAGATCCGGTCGGATGATCCGGTAAAAGTCGATTCTCCGTCGTTCGGCTATCCGTCCCATCCTTTTTAGAGGATAAGAAAAGAGAGTGGTGTTTGGGCGCATTTGTGCACTATAATATCTCCGGTAAACCTAAAGCGATCTTAAATTTAGATTCCATTCTTTCCTTCGCCATTTTCCAATTTTGGGTAACCTACTTTTTCTCAAAGGACCGGGCATCTGACCTCATCAGCCCAAAGGAAACCGATTCAAGGAGGATTACTTCGTAAATCGGAAGGCAGGACTTTTTAGAACGACCGTTAAGAGATTGGTCGGCGACGGGACCGACTTTTACAGCCCATCGTTGCATAACATCTATTTTCAGACAATCAACCAGAAACAGCGATATCAATTATTATTATAAAACTATATATATTTATTGTTTAATAGTTTTAATAAAATTTGTTATTTTAAAATTATATTTATTAATTAATACTAAAAATTATACCGTTGTTTCCTCGCGGGATACGAACCTAAGACCGGTTTATTAGCAACGGCTACCGTAAACGGTATCGAATAGGAGAACAATATAGCTAACAAAGACGGTCACCTTAAAATTTTCACCTGCCATTGAGTACTATTATTTTCTATTATAACTTTCAGACACTTTTTACAATATACCATCCTTGGTGATAAAATTTAGAGTTGACTGACTTTAGAACTAGCGATCCGTAATACTTTTGGAAATATTTATTTGAAACTTCAATAAGAAGTAATCCCTTTGAATTCTCTATCATTTAAAGAATTAGTTTAAAATGGTTATATTTTAAAATTCCTAACAATTACAAATGTAATTAAATATCAGCCTGTTTTTTAGTCCACTGCTGGAAATAGGCTTCCCAAACATATCCAACAGGGGTTTTGGACCATCCCACCAGCTGGTCCAATGGGTTGGGGGTGGACTGATTTTTACATGCCCATCCGACGATGGATCATTTTATTTTAGACAAAAGGATGGCCCAAAGTAACCAACAGGAAACAATAATGAAATTTGTTGGTCCTGCAGGATTGAACCATGACCTGGGTTTTAAAGAACCCATACCACTAGGGTACGGAGGAGTTTTTAAATAATATTAAAAAAAATTAAAAACTTATCATCCGACATGTAATCAATGCGCTTTTTGTAAAATATTTATTTTACAAATTAACTTTTTTTTAATGTTCAGTTCTGTTCTTTCAAACAATCTTCATAAATCAATCACTTTTGCCCTTTTATATTATCTCGTTGCCAGAAAGAATCATTCGTAAATTTGAGGGTCCTTTTATATCATATTAATCGTCAAATGTTGATCGACCTTAAAATTGGAATTTAAGGATAGTCCTATGGGTACGAAAATATTAAAGTACTACTCTTATATTAATCGCTTAGCAAATGTTATTTGTTCTGTAAAAATCGCAATAAAATACGTATTTATTGTAAAATTATTTTTGAATGAAACAGTTTCTGTTTAAAATTCTGTTTAAAAATATACATAGGACACAGTTGAGTTTTGACTTAAGGTTTGTCTTTTAAAAAATTAACTTACTGTTTAGTGAGAAAGTGGTGCAAAAAGTTGTTTGTTTATTTTGATATAAAAAAAATACCAGCAATATTTAATTTTACGAAAATTTTATTAGTAGCATAACATGATCGCATAATTCAGAATTGTTGACCAAAAAATCTTTGTATTATTCTCTTTACATTCAAGATGTGCAATTTCAAAGAATTGATAAAGCGTCTTTTAATCTGCTGTGATTTTATATATCTTTCGTTATAGATTGTCATACTGTTACTGAATCAATGTACCTTAAAAAAACTTCCAACATAGTATTTGCAAAAAGTGATTGTAAAGAATTATTGTTGATCTTTTTGTTACCTATAAGTTAGTCTTAACGACCACGTTTATTAAAACAAACTACTACATCACAAATTGAATATTTTTTTATATTTCCAAATATATATTTGTAAATATTCTGTGTTTTAAAAGTATAAAAAATAGTTAAAATTTTTTCAGATTTATTTAAATTTTTATTCTAAAATGTTAAAGGGTTGTTCAATCAATTAAAAAATTTTCTTTTAATTTAGTTTTTCAACAATTAAACAGAAAAGGTAATAAAAATCTTTGACGAAAACCCTTTCATTAAAATTATGAACCGGAAAAGTTACAATCTTGCCTAAAAATATTTTCAAGTTTAACTGTTATGTTTTTTAAACGACTTGGCAGGGACGCTTCAATACCTTTCCAACCAAACAATACGCATGCAAATATAACATAAAAAAACTATATGACACGTCTTTTTCATTGTCAAATAATGGAAAATAAATATATAATAATCTATAGGTGATATATATGTATTCAGAATGACCCCATAAGATAAGGGAAATCAACATTTTTCTATATAGCTTGTAAACTTGGCATCGGATGTAAAATTTAAAAAATTGAATTTAAAACCTTTAGTGACTTTGGGTTTAAGAAGAAAACAAAAAAAAATGATTTTAAATTAGATTTCAAAATTTCTGTACTGCTACAAGGGACCCAAAATTTGGGAATCCACTAAAGTTTCCCATGGTCAAAATATTTCTCCCATCTTGGGAAGTCCAAAGGCATCCTGAGATCCATGGTCGTCGTAAAAACAGGGGATTATCGGAAAGAAAGATATAAGCGATTTCTTTAATCAACCCTTGAAAGGCAGTTTTTGCTGTTTTGCAGGAATGAATTTTTTTTCATTTATTAAGAAAGATTTAAAAACATCTAAACATAATAATATTTTTGTACAGTGGGTTTGTTATAAAATTGCTCAAAAGTTTTGACATACTAATAATTTAAAAACTTTAGAAAGTAATGGTTTTAAAATGAATAAAAGTTGCTGGGTAGAATGTATGAATCGGATACGATAAGTGTTAATATTAATTTGATAGGTGTAAGCAAAATGAGAATAAATGATGTAAAGAAAATAAAAAGATTTTTATCTAGTGACCAGAATAACGAATTATCTAAGTAGTTCTTATTTACAGCCACATATTTTACGAAAAAGGTAAGAAATAGAAAATGTGAAAAGAATTTAAAAAGAGTTGAGCACTCGCTACTGTTTTTGCCGCAACTGCATTAAATAAAATGCAGTCTAATTTTTAAAGAAGAAGCTGGATAAAAGAATCGATCAAATTTCATTGCCCACTATAAAGTAAAGCGTTAAAGTATCTTAGCTAGCTCACGTAAAATATATTAACCCATGAAAAAGGGCCATGGATTAATATATTTAACGTAAGTTCAACCATACGAAACCACACGAACGAAATCATAGCACACGCTTCACAAAAAAGAGCTTCCCTCAATGTCTGTCTATTGCACATTTCGTACGGCTTGCGGCTTAATTAGAATCAAATATGCCGAGAGCGCTCCTGTGATAGATAGACGTTTCATCGAAGAGCGATAGATGTTTGATTAGACGTGGGCGAGTTGAAATTTCAGTTTTCGGCCTTTAAATCTATTCTGCTCTGTGATTCGCCATTTCTGCTTCAAATAAATATACTTTAAGGAACGCATAAGTTGAACGATACATGGATGTAGTTATTTGTCTTTATTGATCTAAATATCTACTGCATTTGATTTGTGTAAAAATAATAGAACCTTTAGAAGTCTTAAGTGAAAAATATCTTCGTTTTATCTTTGACTATTAAAATTTATTTATCAGTCTATTTTGTATGGCTTTTATAGCATGTAAACAAAGATATTATTTAAATACGTATTTCACTAGTTATATTTCAATGTCTGGATATAGAAAAGGTGTATCAAGCAACCGTTGTACTAACGTTATTTCTCCATCCCACTCACTCATCTTACTTTAATATTGTTTTTTATTATATTTTCACGAATCATATTATGCACGTACACGAATAACAGATCTGCTTTTCGATAAACTGCCGTTAGTAACCTGAATTGAGAGTTTTTCCGTTAAAAATAATATAATTTGTTTTCCGCAATTAACAATACTTCTTGATTCTCTGTTAAAAACTAAAATATTTGGAACGCGAGTTAGTTCCTACTAAATATTGTAGTTTGTGTTTCTGCTTTCTCGAGTAAAGAATAGAAATAGAATCCACTGTAATAATGTTAATATTACAATACGTATAACAAAGTATAAGGAATCGCTTTCAAAGGTAATGGATAAGCTAATAAATACCATAGAACAATACATATTATGACCATTTATTGTAAATATAAACTGAGATTTCGGTCATTTTTATAATAAAAACTGCTAATAAACATTAATTATAATTCTTATTCAGTTGAGTGGGTATATTTGTAATCAGCATTGCCAACTACGAGAAGAAGAGGCACCACGATAATTTATTCTAGTTGCTTTTGCTTTAGCAGCATTATTAATAATTTAAAAACACACTCGTCTATATTTAAAAAGAGTTTAATATAAACAAGTGTATTTATAGGAAAAAACTAATCTGACATCATACTTCCATAAATGCTTTATCATAAACGACTGTGTTCTTAGGATTCATTCTCACTTTATATAATTACCTAGAAACTATTCAAAATATACTGTTTCATCAATGTTATAAGTTTAGCACCTGACTAGTAAAGATATCTAAATTTATAAAATGGTAGGTGGATATTCGTTTGTCTAAAGTATTAAAATATTTGATAAAAAAACACTTAAATAATACCATGTCTTATACATGGTACAAAAACAAATATGTGCTCTTTTTAACTTAACCATGACAAAAGACATCGTCATATCACATCACAGGGATCACACTGTAAGTTTTAATCCAAATTATCTTGATATACACACAAGAGACAAAACGTATATTTATAACTATGTTTGTACTCCATAAAGCAGTTATATTTTGTGAACTGCGCCCAAATTAGTTCAGGATTTCCAATTATCCTAGCTTACGTATAAATAACTGTAGAACATAAAAAGTTGGAGAAACTGTAGAAAAAAGAAACTATTAATCTGTTTACGTTAAAATTTAAACTATGAATTACAAACTAATAATCTAAAGCTAGATTCAATAATATATTTAATAGATGTTTTAATATAAAGATTTTATCGTTTAAATACGATACCGTGAAGACTTACTGATACAGGCCGTGAAATCGTGAATAAAAGTTTTTGCTATTACATCTTTTATGGTTTATAAAATGGTGCCTTTCTCTTTAGTAGGATTTTAATCATATCAGAACATATATTGCTAACATAATTATTGTAACAAATATGTTTAAGTTGTTGGAAAGATAACATTTATCTATTCAATAAGTATAACCAAAATACATAGCGATGGCATGTGAGAAAGCGTAGTGAAAACAGATAAATTCACAGCAACTATTAACATATTTTTTAAACGCTTTAAAGGATAAAGAAATACTTTTAATTTGTTTTAGTTCCTTACCCTCTAATGGATAAAAAGTATTTATCATAAAAACGTCAAATATATTTTTCTTAAGAACGAAATATTGTTACATCAAAACTGCCCCAATTGTTTAACGACAAGTGTGATATGGAATCAATGTTTTGATTATATGTGATCGATATTGGTTTTTCAAGCTAATTTTTTTGACTATAATTTTTGTATGGAATAAAGAAAGTATACAGTTGAGAATGTTGTGAGCACATTTACGAAGACAAACTAAGTGCATGTACACATAATTAACTATCATCGTGTAATAAACGGAGCTTAGAAATTTAGAAAACTTACGATCTTCCTGCAAAATTCTTCGAAAAAAACTTCTTCCGTCAAATGGCAAAACGGTCTTTTAATTTTTGGGACGATTGTATGCAATATTATCCAGCGATTGAGACGCTAAAAATTATTATTATTCTCAGGCAAACAAGTTGTTACAATATGTTATGTTAAATACTAACAACTGGAAATGCAACGACCAAATTAGCAATAGCATGAATGTTTCGCTTGGAGAAGAATTAATAAATTAGTTTCACGTACCTATGGCACTTACATCAAAAAATATTTTATATTCTAGATTTTTTATTTTACTAATAGAATATGTCATACAAACTGTCAGTGTGAAATAAACTTAGTGCATGTAACATCCAACCACGATAAACCCAAATATTTTTATATCTGTAAGATAGGTGTTGGCAGAACAAAAAACTGATGTTCTACGACGGATGTATACATGTAAAAAGATGTATTTTGAATCCAAAATATCCTTCCTTATACGCTGTGACAGTTACAAGGATGTAAATCAGAATGATTAGAACAAAACTTAACAACCTCTACGAGGTATGAGAGGTTGAAAGATCGCTTTTTACAGGGAGTCGTCTAGGGCGGCACCACTACGGTGCCTATTTCTGCCGCAAAGCAATAGTGTAAAAACACTTCCGTGTACCCGTTTTGGGGCTACGTTATGGTCGTCTGCTTTCGTAGCCGATAAAAAAACAGAGATATATTTCATTTTACAACAGTAAAGCGTTATTAACGTTAGAGAAGAAGAAACATTGTAGTAGCGAGAGTTTCTCCAGCTCATTAGCAATGGCAGTAAACAAAAATTATGAAAAAATAACAGAGATGACCACAAGACAAAAGTCTTAAAAGCCGCGTTATCAATTAGGGTGAAAGTTAATCGTAATAGCCATTGGGAAGCCTTACTGGCGGATGACTGTGAAACATGATCTATGGGAACTTTACACAATTGACTGACAGGACTTGACAGTCCTGTCATTCAATTGTTTAGTGCCTCAGCTCAATTGTGCTGAGGCACTAAAGGGATAAGAAGTCAGTAAAACCTAAACTACGCAATTACTAACTCTACAAGTGTTAATAGTTACGTATATTTTTATTTAATCTTTGACTTTTCATTTTTATCTGAGTTTCTATAGCAACGATATCCGTAGCGCACAAATATGATTCATTTTATTTTACGCATAATCGTTTACGAACACGACACTTAAACTTTCGTGGTTTTCTGAATTAGTGGCTTAATATTTAATTAAAACAGGATTTCAACGGAATTACGTATGATCCATGTCGTATTTTGTAGGTACAGAGAGTACAAAATAACTCTGAAATTAAGATATGTATTGATAATGCCTGTCTAATTTTATTATAGAAATTAAATGTGAAAGCTATTTATTTTTACAGTTTTTAAACAAGCAGTTATTTTTTGTGCAGACCCTTTTTTAAAACTAATTATTTTTTAAAGATATTATATTATTTGATAAAAACTACTCTAAATAAGTTTCCGCTGAAACTTGAAATTTGTGTTTCGAATAATATAAAAAAATAAATTTATGTATTTGTATTAATCTTAAATATACAATACAAATAAATAATAATTTTAAGTCTTTTGACAAAATTATTTCCAATACCTTAGATTTTAAAAAAGATTACATCTTTTAAACCGCTCAAATGTATAATATACCTATAAATTATTGAGTATCATTATTAACCAGTAATCCATTAGGGTTAATAAACAATATATCAATGCACCTGCCCGTGTCATGCGTTCTCGGAATGTGCAAGCAATTCCGGGGACGTAATTTAATTTATTCAGCTAGGAAAATTATAGTGCAAAAAGTTTTTGTATATATCCGTAAAAGTCCTTTTATACAAATTTTAAGTTATTTAAAAAGAAACATAGCTCTGAATCTTGTTAATTTTATTACCTTTTTTCTAATGATTTCAAACGTCTTACAGTGCGTAAAACTTGTGCTTATCCTGATCCCTGAAATTAATAGTCTGCAGAATCAAGATTCTCAAAAAATTACGGATGCCTTTTAATGATAACTGCCTACTTTTATCTGGGACCGACTATAAAATTAGCACCACGGTATTACTGCCAAAAAATTGTACTGTTATTGTCATGTGCTCTGGGTTACAGATCATGGAACTTACCTATAATTAAAAGTAGTAGGACTTCTGATACAAGCTTACGATATGGTGGCACCAAATATATTTTAGGTAATACTTTGACGAAAAACAATAAAATTCTTCAAAAGCGTTTCGTGCTGTCTCTAGAGGATTAATTATTTCCTTGCCAAAAAGCTGACCAAATCCTGAGATAAAGGAATAGTCGACAGGTCTGATTAATATGGCGCATGAGATGGAGCTTTCAACCCTATCTACTGCGGTTTGAATACTGTTTGTTGAGCTGGGTTCGCATATTTTAGTAAATGACATTGTCTATCACTTCATTCGAAAGAGTGAAGAGTGAGCACACAAACTATTTTTCAAGTCTAAGTTTAATTTTCGTTATTTCAATCCGAATTCAAATAGCCGGTTCTTTTTTTCTTTCTTGTTCGCATACAAAGGCAGACAAGCAGTCAGGCTAGGCAGGTAGATTTTTTTAACATTTACGACGCTACTATTCGTTTTTCATTTATAAAAATAAAACAACGTAATTAGCGCTATCTCTTGAAAGAAAAGTAAATATATACTAGAGGAGTAGAACATCAAGGTAGCATACAGTCATTTAATTACGTCAAACGTCAAAGGTATAAAGCTCTTCATTAAGAAGCAAGGAAATGAAATGTTAATTATATTTAATTTTTTTAGAAAATGTTAAATATTAATTATATTTTATAGTTACGTTTAACAATTTAAGTCTTCAGTTAATGAAATTGATATTTAACAATTAAGTTAGAACCCCAAGCTCTGAAAACCGTTGAGTAAAAGATGTAAGCAATATTGCAAACATATAAATTTATCATTTTAAAAGTAGTTTTTACTGTATTAACTATCATCTGATGCGGATCATAAATTTCATAATAATCTGTTAATATTGACTCGTAAGTAATTTAATTTTATTAATTAATTTACTCAGATAAACTACTTTTCATACTTTTACGTGTTTTGATAATGCGTAGTGTAATTATATGCACTTTAAATTCATCTTCAACGCATTTCTATCTATAGATAACAAGGCTGACTGAGACTCCTATCATTAATATTGACCCAGGAGTACATAAAAGTAGGTTTTAAACTATGACTCATGCAGTATAAGTTTTTATCGGGTTTTAGCCGTCTCGATATCCTAACGATAAATATATTTTTTTTATTTGTTCTTAAATCACTAGGATTTAACATACATAAGTTTTATAGATATTTTTTATTATTTTAACAGGAATTAATTTGAAAAATCTTGTTATAATAGCAGACTAAATAAGAATATTCTAATCGAGATATATTAAATTATATATTTTTTTTTATTCGTACCCTAATTAATATATGAAATGTTTATGTAATAAATTTCTAGTTACCTAACATAATAACGATACGATTATCATAACATCATGTAAAAGCATTTATTTCATTTACTGAGGCTGCGGGAGAAAATTTAACGCCCGATATATTTAGACGAGCGCGCGGGGTGGCAACTTAAATGAAGTTATTACTTGCTTGAAAGATTAGGTTTCTTGATTAGGAAGTTTTATTTTATTTAGCGCTAATTAATTAAAACTTAATTAATGAGCGAGCTTTTTCAGTCAAATATCAGGAAAAGAATCAAAATATAATAAATCTAACTTGGTATATAATAAATCTTGTCACACTTATTTTATAAAGTTAAGAACTGTAATAGTATTACATAATATGCTAGTATTATATATTAATACATTATTGATTTATAAGAAACCTTTATTTAAGAATTTCTTTTCAAGTTCATACATTTTAAAACTTAAGAACTTAAGAAGTTAGTCTTATTTTTTCTAAACTGTTTCTCAATTTACTATATTTTTATTATTATGAAGTTTAAAATTGCGCCAAACAACAAAATATAAGTAATTAAATAAAACTTATCTATAAAATTTAATTTAATTTCTTTTAAATCCATTTCGGACACTAGTCTGAATCAGGTAACATTTATACAGTCTGCTAATGGAGGGGATTTGATAGCTATGAAAGAAGCACCATAAATATTCATAAATTGAACAGCGGGAAGAGCCTGTTTCAAAGAGATTACAAATTTTTGCTGAGACATAAATGAAGATACAATAAATGCTTAACTGTAGTATAGAAACAATGGTAAAAAGAACTAAGTTTTAGTTGTAATTATTAATATTTACCTTAAAATATTGATGTCGATATAATAACACATTAAAAACAAACGTTATCAACATTAAAACAAAATAAATTGTGCATATTAATTGAAGTTTCATCATCAGCCTGTGTTAGTCCACTGCTGGACATAGGTTTCTCCTAATGCACGCCTTCTCTATTAGGGAAAATCCCCTGTATCCCAGCACGCTGGTCCATTTCGGGTTGGTATGTAGAACGACGTTTTAGATGTTAATCCGACGCATGTATCATTTTTCTTTTTAAACAGAAAAGTGAAGCAGAAAACAACGAAACCTAGGGTTGTTACGCGCGGTTTGAACCCCATATCTGTTTATAACAAGATATAAAGAGATCATACCACTATAATACGAAGGCAGTGGTTATTAAAGTTTAGGGAAACCAAATAAGTAAGTATGACCAGTGATAAGTAATAGATATACAAGTTTTCTTCTAAATTATATACATAAAGGCATACTTAGGATTGCTATAGTGAAATTTAGAGCAAGATAGCAAACTTGAAGTTCCTTTCATTAATCGTTACACTTCAGGCTTTAAAAACAAAAAAAATGTATATTGTAATTTATTTTTGATAAAAAAGATTGATTTTCAGTTTACAAACAGCGGAACATATTCGTGAGATATGATTAAGCAAAGTGATAATAAAAATCCGAATTGACTTCTTGTTTTTATAAAATAGAATTTTAACATAATGTTCACGTTATGTATCAGTATTTTTGACACTAAACTGACGCATAGAGTTTTAAATACTGGTAATGCTTTAGGGACCTAGGCCGGACTAGGCTTAGCTCGAAAGTTATTTAATGGTTTTTCTTCGAAAAAGAAGGACATTTTAGCATTATATATTGATCATCTAATGCTCCTCTATCAGAAATAATTTGATTGGATTGCTATTCATGGAGGCAGTAATAAGTGGATGACTTAGTTTTGGTTTACGCCTCTGGATATTACGTCGGAACAGTTTGATTTAGTGTTCGGTCATTTTCGTGTTGCTAAACAGTGTGAAATTTTGCAGCTCTACACGTTAATTACTCTTTACCAAACCATCTAAACTAATCAATGGAATACAATAATCACCTTATCAAATAGTATTGTTACAAAATTGAAACTTTAAATAACCTAAACAGTTCGTTCTTTCTATTTGAATTCAAAGTTATTTAAACAGAAATAAACTTTTGTCATATATTATCTAATTTTGAGTTGTTAGATTTCAAATTGTACGGGCAATGAACGCCTAAAGAAAAGATAACGAAGATTCAAATCTTTAGAATTAATGATCGCTCCCTTAATAAAGCTCCTTAATGATAAAAAAGATTAAAATAAACAATGCAAAAAAATGAAATATATAATGTACTGATAAAATTTTGGGTTTAAATTTTTAATGGTTAAAATATTTTTTGTATTTTTTATATATTTTTTTAATTTTACATTTCGAATAGTTCGCCGAAAATAGCAAAACGTTTGAACTATATTTTATGAATAACGTTACATATATTTTAATGAAAATTACTTACAAAAGTTTTATAAGATATTTACAGGGCCGATTTTAAAATAAAACACTCTATATTATTTTATTTTTTCCTCTCGAGGATTAAAATTAATTTTATATACATATTTAGTACTTTCAATATTATAAGAATTAAAAGTGCTTTTTTGTCTATTATTAAAAATGGAACGTTAGTAGGTGTGAGAGTCGTTAGACAAATTTAAACTATGTACGATTAATTTGAACAATATAGTAAGAATTCGATATTGAATGGCCGATTGAAATACCGAATCCCAATAAAATTATTAAATTGAAGTAAATAAAACTTTAACTGCCTCCGAAGCCTAGAGGTACATTAAAATATCTTTACTGTATCTACTTAAAACGGGTCTTAAACGACATTTTGATAAAATAAATACCGTAAAGATATTAATGATTTAAAATGCGGTGGCGGAAATCACGTGGTAGTTTTTTGCAGAGAGCACGATGTCACCGTCTTACATTGCGCTAAATGGGTTTACACTGTTTACAAGTCGGTCATATTTTTTTTGTTGAAAATTCCATTGTTAATAATTTGAGTTTTAAAATACTTAATATACTGTTTGGGGTGACGGATGAAAAATCGATTCTTAGTCATCTTACATCTATAATTAACCTATTATTTAAGTTTTATTTAAGTATAACTCAAAAAAGTTATCTATTTTTAGTTGATTCCAAAAATAATGTATTATTTGATCAAGTCCAGTGTTATAGCTGCTTAATTTGTGATATTATCATCATCATCAGCCTGTGATAGTCCATTGCTTGACATAAGGCATTCCTAATACACCCCTTAGGGGGTTTTGGATCGTATCCCACCGCTGGTCCAATGTAGTTTTGAGGTGGACTGACTTTTTACATGCCCATCCGATGTATGAATAATCTTACTTTTCAGAAAATTGGGTGAGTGGCCCAAATTTCCTAACCAACTAAGAAACAACAAAGAAATTTTTTGAGTCCCTGCAGGATTCGAACCCACGACCTCCGGTTTCTAAAGCTAGGGAAAAAACTGCTAGACCACGTAGGTGAACTGATTACGAATGTAGTAACTAAAATTAAAAGAGTATCATCGGAAATATTCGAGTAAAATAATAGAAAAAACAATTAATTGAAATTTCTAGTAAAATTAACACTTAAACGAAACAGACACAACCCATTAATGACGATACAAAGTCGTATACTAAGTTAATGACATACATACCTCTTCTTGCAGTTTTATTAAAATTTGTTATGGCCTCAGGGTCTTAGAGGCTTCAAATTGGCTGAGAAAAACGGCTTTGGATGCTATGCCTGGTACAATGTGTATGTGCAGATAAATAGAAATGATTTTTGCAGGCAATGTGATGCAGATAACATAAATACTAGAAACAAACATAGTTAAATAATTCTTTCAGCAAGTAGACTGTGAAGAATAAATAAATCTTTTATGGGTATCTATTTTGTTGTAAAAGCATATGGCTTAAAAACAATACAACTGTTTTTTTAAGCCATAATTATACATTAAATGTGATGATAAAGAAAATTTAAAGGTAATTTATAGGTTAAATCTATGTATAATTAAACTAAAAAAAAATAAGGTTTTTACGTCCTTTCAGTTTATGAACAGTAGAAAATATATTATTAATAAATTACAAATAATGTACATTCACAGATAATGAAATAAAACATACAAAATGTTTCCAAAACTAAACGTAACCTCCTAACCGCTATTACAATAAATAAACTCTAGAAATAAGTAACGCTCGCTAACAAGGAATTCCGTAACAAAGTGAACGAATCCTGTGCCTTAATATGACTGCATTACACTCACAATAGGGATGATATTTCCTTCCCAAGCTATCACTGTACCTACTAAATAGTAGCGGGAATTCACACGGAATGCGAGATGATTAGAACCGCTGAACATTATTGTGGGAGTGCGACATTTTAGCGTCGGAAGACTGACGGATTTGAAGCGAACGAGATTTCAGTTCTTAGTCATGGAACATGAAAGTTAACCGGTACACAGTACTCTGGGAGCTCCGTCTGATTAAGATTGTTATATTAGAGATTTAGATTACATTAGTATGAGAGATTATTATTTAGCTATTTGTATACCTTAAACGTTTAAAGATGTCGGATTTATGGATTTTAGGAATCGGTTTAAAATCATAATAGGATTCAGGAAGAAAACGTAAAAAAAATTATTTTATGGTTTTTATTAACTAAAAATAAAATTTTGACAATCTCAATTTTTGATCATTGTGCAGTACCTAATCTATTTAAATTTTACAATTCATGTGATCATTTGCCGTACTGCGGTCATGCGGTCTATTAGATCACTAAAGAGGCGGCGACGTTAAGCCCTATCTGCGGTCATTTATCAGGTACTTAACCTTTATAAGCTCTTTAATATTAAATTGTGTAATACGTAACATTTTTATACCGTTGATTCATTTATTGGTATAGAGGCATTCATAGAGGTTATTTTAAAGTTAGCAAAGAAGTTATGTATGTATATCTTGTACAATCTTTTAAAATCTTGTTTGACTTTAATCTATCTGCTGCCAGTAAAAACGTAAGTGACTTTTCTTAATTTAGCGTCAATGAGGGCTTCTATTTTTAACGCACACAGTATGAAACATTTGCGTTACTACTTTGTTTTGTATCAATTAATGTTAATATACATATATGTAAGTACATTTTATTTATAGCAGAGTTTTTAGAAAAATATAAAGAAGCCATTTATAAATCTGTATCGGCTAAAATACTTTCAGCACACAAAATATTTGACCGTTGAAAACTCGAATAACATCTTTTAATCTCCAGCAAATAGAGTGCGCCGTGTGAAAACGATAAAATCTCTGTACAAAAGGCTTTCGGTCATGGCCTCGTTCGCGACACGATTCCAAATGCATGTTGACTTTTTATATAGGAAGAAAAGTAGCTATTTCAATAAATCTAAACTAAATATTATTCACAAAATAGAAAATGGTAAAAGCTCGAAAAATATTTAATATTTATAATTTACTAATGATCTTTAATTTTGTTATTGAACTAAATATAATGTTTGAGACCGAATTTAAAATTGTATATCATGTAAATATTTATTTTTTGCATCAAACATTATTTAAGCTATGCTATTATTTTTTTAATTTAGGAGGTGCCAGAACGAAGGATGACAGTTATGACAGGTATGGATGACGTAAGACAACCACTAACCCGCATTGGAGTAGCGTGGTGGGGTACGATCAAAAACCCCTAATGGAAAAAGCGTGCATTAGAGGAGACCTATGTCCAGCAATGGACTTAGACAGGCTGATGATGAAAAACGTAAGAATGCAATATTTTATCATATATTTTTGCTGTTATATATATTTATTCTTATTTGTTATTTAAGAAAAAGCCCATAACAATAACAAAAACTTTTAACTTCACTGTGCGAACCCAAGTATTAGGCCAATACCTATGTAATTCATGTTGTTTTATTGAGGAATATTGTTAAGTTATAATAAAGTTACTAAAATAACACAGTTGACTTAATCAAGCTAGGGCATTATTTACTTGAAAAAGGTAAAAAAACTTTTTAAATGAAAGCAGCGTTTAGCCCCTGAGACTAAAGTTCTGATTGCAGAACTTTCTGTGTAATGATTGAGGCGTAACTTTTAGGACGATTTTCTTTTTACAATGAGATTGATGCATTGTTTTCTAGGGCAACAATTAACATAAAAGTTTCGATAATTGCATGTTAATTTAATTTGTAAACAATTTTTAGCAAAAATTAAAAAAAAATGGTAAAATTGTATACTATTTTTATCAATTCAAATCTAAGACACCAATATTAAGGAACACCCTACCCCTTTTTGATCACCGAAACTGGTTTTTAATTCAAAGCCTATATATTATTGTATAAAAATTGTTTTATGTATATTGCGCATATTTTTTTCAGTCAGGAAGTTTCATCCAAAAAACCAAAAAATATCAAGGTCTCACCTACGGATCTGATTGCGTTTTATTAGGTTTCACATATTCTCTGCGTTTCGGTATCCGTCTATCGTATGACCACGACATTTACAAAAGAACTATATAAAATACATTTACATAATACGAAATGGAAATAAGTAACATTCCTACAAAATTCCTATCACATAGAATTACAATAAGCCCTAGACAGAAGTGGGCGGTAGGTCAATCATCATTGACGTCAGTGTTCAACGATTGATTGAGAAACATTGTTTACTTTCGTTTTTCCATTACCATGTGGAAGAGCGTTCACGATTCAAGTGCCACGGTTTGCAACTAGATGCTTTAATGTGAAATTATTTATAATTATATACCATTGGCATTTTTTCCAATAACCGTAAGGGATGCATTAATAATTATTGGAGAGGTACATATAAAAAATAATAAGTACCTGACAAATTTACCGCTGAAATTTGATTATTTATAAAAAACCCTTAAATGTTAAGTTTAAAAAATCATTAAAGGGTTTCAGTTCACGTCCTTTATTATAATTAAAATATAATAGTTAATAGAGTGTCGGCGATGACTACATATGATTTACTATAATAATTTACTGTTAAATCAGCCTTAATACAGAACTTTACCTACCATCAAAAATGTATTAGGTGTCGATAAAATAGACAATCTTAAAACTCCTGTCTAGTACCTATTCAAAATATGAAATTAAGGACGTAAATCTTCTTGGTTCCTCCCGCCTAGTTATATCTTTATAAATTCTTCTTCCTTCTTCCAAAAAAGTTTTTATAATTAATTACACAGCTTTATGTTTAAGCTGAAGTGGAGACAATTTAGGGATATAAATTATGAAGGGAACTTGTTAAACTGATAACATTTATCTAAATCTTTGGAACAATGGAGGACTGAATAAAAGATATCGCCGTATAATGACGTAGAATTAATTGTAGCATTTAAGGTCAGAAGTATGTTGTTCTTAATAAAATGAGCGTTTTGTCTTGCATGTCGCATAAAAAATACTTGGTGCTAGAGGTTTTTAAATAGAATTAATTAATAATATGTTCCAATTTATATATAAAAAAAATATTATGGTAAATATACTAATATATCCAAATAACTTTCACTAGCTAGACGAGACGAATGATTACAAGCGAAGAGGCCTTTTGAAAGCAGTGAGATACATAAGGCTGAAGAAAAAATATACACAATGCTTTAAATTATACCAAGCAATTATCTAGTAATTTGTTTTCTGTTTGCATTAGTAAACAAATAACTAAATCAATATAACTAAAATATTAACAGAATAGTAAAAATAAATATGAATTTATCTCTACGCTATAAATACATTAATTGATGATGCAGTTTGATTAACTGCGTTTGCTATTAAATAAAGCTGTAGGCTGCATTATATAGCAAATTATTTTATTTAATATAATAGTAACTATAATTTAAAAAAATACGTTTCCTGACGAACAGAGACAGGGCTCACGTCACTAAGGATATGAGCAGCTCCCTTTAATTTAATAAAAAAATATTCAGTCAACCTAATTATAATTGTTAACACACTGCTTGCTTTTTGTATTATTTCCTTAGATATACATCCGTAAGTAAGATATTTACTCATAATACGCTAAGAATTTCAGAAGCTTAATGTTGTGCGAGGTTAATTTTTATATATATAAAATGTTAAATTGGCATGAAATTTAAAGTTAATTACGAGTCGTTTGAATAAAAATATTTTTAATTTGTCTTAAATCTTTATCTGGTCCAAAATTTTATAAAACATAATAATAGTGCAGCCTAGATTTAAATACTGATATACCATTTTTAAGACTTTTACCTTTAGGAACGTGCAACTGTCTCTCGACTCTTTATTGCACTAAAGACAATGCGAGGCCCATTTTAGCCCTCCCTCCTTATTCCACCCTCCCGAGCTGTACCCACTTTGCTTTTTTTGCCAGTATTTAGTAGTGGCATAATTTCTTTTGTTTCATATATCTATGCATATGAAATCTTGCGCGTCTGTTTTCCTTAATTTGCATTCGTTTCATAGTATTAATCTAACATTTACAACAATTTAGGATTTTACTTAAAATAATAATTTTTTAATTGTTATATTTTCAAGAAAAGTAAAAGTGAAATTACTGACATTATAAGTCGTCACAGTTTGCTGAGTTTTATTAGGTGAATTGTTATAATTGTCGTTTTAATTGAGATATTGAGTTTTAAAGGTCACGTCAGTCACATGTGTGCACAGACATATGGACAAGCTAAAGCAGGTCGTACAAGTTAGATTATTATTCCTTATTTAATTTACGTATAATATACCCTTACCCTTATAAACATTTTTGATACCACCTGTTCCAAAGGTATGACTCTTCTTATTTAGGGTTAAAGCAATAGACAAATACAGAAAAAACAATCTTACATTGATTTGTGTTATGAGGTAAAATATCCATCACAGATATAAATACTGAAATGCACAGTTTTATTAAAACCAAAAGATTTTTTTTTTTTTTTCGGATGAACTCACGTTGGTGGAGTTAACCGCTACAACCCGTCGGGTTCGAGGGGCTGTGCAACTTTAAGTGTGCACAGGCTTCACCTCTATTCTGTGTAAGCACCGAGGACCCCTGAAGGGGACCTCGGCTCGACTCCACTTTGTATATATCCGTAAGCGTGCTTGATCGAGGGTGCCCACGAGGGCCGAGCCTCGGCTCGATCAGCCGCTGGTCAGGTCCATGCCTATACCCGTTAGCAACACTTATCGAGGGTGCCCCGGTGGGCCGAACCTCGGCTCGATAGGTCGCTTTTAGGACTAATTATTGAGAAGTTAATTTTAACCGATCTAGATGGCGAAAATCGGCCTGGAACGTGCCGATATCTACTGAACAGGTGAACTGTTGCCCCGAAGGCGAGGGCGGTGTGCGTTTCGTCTCAGTGTTTTCACACGTGCTTGTATGACAGATTGTTTCGTCGTCCGTGTCAAGTAGAACATGGCGCGCTCGCCTATGTTTTTTGTTTTTCCGTAGCGAATTGATTGGTACGTAAGCGGCGGCGCTTCGTACCAATTCATTAGGATGTTGCGAAGCCGAGTCAAAGTATCTGATGGATGCTTGTTTAAGGTACTCGCGGATTGTGGGCAATTCCAGATCCATGTGCAGGTCATGGTTGCGCAGATAATAGGGCGCACCCGTGGCCCTGCGCATGAATCTGTTTTGCAGGACTTGGAGCTTATCTATATGGGATCGTTTGCATAGCAAAGACAGGACTGGCATAGGTAAGGATAGGACGTACGATCGTCTTGTATAACAGCACCTTATTGCGCAGAGACAACTTGCTTTTGGGATTGATTAGGGCAGAACAGGCGACCGAGGACAAAAGGCCGCTCTGTTTTGACCTGCGTTATGTGCGGGCCAAAGGATAGGTGGTGGTCTAGGATTACCCCGAGGTATTTGGTCTGGCTGACCCAAGGGATGGGGCAATCAAGGAGGCGGACATTTGAAGGAAGCATCGGCTTTCGTTTCCGAGAAAACAGAATGGCCGCGCTTTTGGAAGGGTTGATTTCGATCCTCCATTTCCGAAACCAATCCCCTAGGGTCTTGGCTGCGGATTGGAGTCTCTCGGATAAGCGGATAGGACATTGACAGGAAGTATAGATGCGGTGTCATCTGCGTATTAGGCGGTGTTTACAGTTTTGAAGGACGGGATGTTGGTAGTGTAAAGGGTGAATAACACAGGGCCCAATACAGAGCCTTGAGGTACGCCGGCTAGGACCGGGTGTGGTTGCGACTTAGTGCCCTCGACGCGGTATCTAAACGTTCGATTCCGGAGAAAGTCTCGTATTATGAGGCACGAGACGGTCGGGCACGCCGAGCTTATATAACGTATATGCTCCTTCGTACCACACTTTATCGAACGCTTTCGCCACGTCGAGAAAAAGTGCTCCTGTTATTTGACCCTGTGTCATTTTGGCTCGGATGTGTTCCGTAATACGATGTACTTGGTTGGTGCATGAGTGTTTGGCTCGAAAGCCGAATTGCACTGGAACAGGGAGCCCTCTCGAATTCATAAATTCGTTTAGGCGGGCTAGGATTAGGCGTTCATAGATCTTCCCAAAGCCTTTGAGGAGGCTAATGGGACGGTAGGAGGTAGGTTGGGAAGGTGGTTTGCCGGGTTTTAGGAACCCTATAACTTCAGCGTCCTTCCAAGTGTTTGGGAAAATACCCTTGGAAGAGCTGCGTTATATATGAGGACGAGGAGGCTAATTAGGGTGAGTCGGTAAAATTTTAATTACGCGTTTGTAATTCCATCGGTGCCCAGGGCTTTCCGTGGTTTAATGTTTTTGATAATTGACTTGACTTCGCTTTCCGTTACCGGTGACGTTATATCGCGCGAGAGGTTTGGGTCAACCGGTCGACCTCGCTCTCTACCTTTCGAGGTGAGCGGCGTCGACCAGTTGAGTGCTAGTGCATTGGGCCTCAGGCTGTCGGCCAGGCATTCGGCTTTCCTCATCGAGAAACGCTAAAGGAGCATTGGGATCTTTAGGATTGTTGAGAGGCGGCATTGGAGCGAGTCCGACACCGCCTTTCAGGCTTTTAGGAAGTCGCCAGAAGGCGACGTGTGAGGGATGCATATTGCTTAGATCGTTATCCCACCGATCGTTCCTGAATTCAGCTATGCGCGTCTTGGACTGATGTTCAAGGGCGCGCAGCTGCCTTCGGTTACGCTCGGTCGGATACCAATCGTAGGCACGAATCGCCGCCCTCTTGCGTCGCAAGAGGTCCTTGATGTCGTTTGGCAAGGCCCAGCGGGGGTTATCCTCCACCGGGATTTGCCTCGAGGAAGCCTCGACGACACTTTGGACATGACTTGTGAGCGCATGAGCAGCGAGATTCGTGTCTTCAACGCTATGTTAGGACTGTAGGAATGGAGTCAAGGTGGGGTGAGCTAGTGCGGTCTAGCTGCGACTTCAGCTTCGCCAGTCGAGGATGGTTTTAGTGGTGATGTTGGGTGAGTCAGGTGGTCCTAGTTTGAGGATAACTGGTCTATGGTCTGAAGTTAGGTCGTTGATGACCTCTATGCCTCTGAGGCGAGATTGACATTTTGAGGAGGGCAATATCAAGCCATCCGGTCTGTGATTCACATTGTGAGGAAAGTGCGTTTGCATCAACGGAGCAACGACACTGAAATTAAGTGCTTCTGACAGATCTGCATGACCAAGACCTCGGGTTATTACTATGACTATTCCATCGGGTGTGCTTGCTATTGAAGTCGCCGGCCAAAATGACGGCGCCTCCTAATGAGAATAGTTTCTCGAAGTCGGATTTCGCGAGTTGGGATGTTATTTTACACGAAATGTAAACCGAAGCGATTGTAATAGGCGCGTGCCCTGTCATTGCTAACCTACAGATCGAGGCTTCTACATGCTTAAGTGTCGACGGCGTTTCGATTGCTACGCAGTGCAGTGACTTTTTATAATAAATGAGAGTGCCGCCGTGTGCAGCGCCGGTCCTGTCATTTCTTATGACGTTAGTAATTAGCAATTTTCGGATCTCCTCTTCCGGGCTTTAGGAATGTCTCCTGCACCAGTAGTATGTCCACGTCGTTTTCGCGGAGGAGTTAGCTATTTCGGCCTTTTATAAATCGCGAGGCCGTTTGCGTTAAAAGACTATATTTACTGCGCGTGGCTTTAGATGGCCCGGGCCGTTCAGACATTAATGGTGTATTATCCATTATGTCCCGTAATAAGGTCTACCAATTGCCTATACTTGCGTAGTATGGCAAGACGGGCTCGAAGTTTCCTATTGCGGCGTCGAATTCCGCGGTGAGACGATCGAGCTCTGCGAAGTCGATCTTTGAGCTACTTGCTCTAGCTGCTCCCAACGCTGCCATTGCTATGGCTGCGTACTGGGGCGCGCTACGCGGGCGCTGGGTGGTGCGCGTGGTGCGGCGCTACGCGGAGCGCTCGGCGCGGTTTGCGGTGGTGGTTGCTGCCATACGGGCAGTGGGGCGCTAGCGGAGCGCTGTTGGCATTGCCACGCCGGAGCAGGTCAGGTGGTGGGAAGGAAGCGAGGGATGGCACCTGGGGCGCCTGGGTACGGATGGGGTGGAGGCACCTTACGTTTGGGTGCTTTGGGGCACCCAAGGTAATTTGCCGTGTGGCCAGGATTTTGGCAGTTAACGCATGCCGGCGGCTCAAAGGTGAGCAGGATGTCCTTGTCCCTAGGACGCGGACAGTCGGGGGTGCCGTGGTCGCCGAGACATTTGACGCAGCGAGGTCTAGCATGACAGTTACGGGCCGAGTGCCCGTACATTTGGCAGTTGTGACACTGCGCGGGGAGTCCGTTCGAGCGAGGTGCTTCGAAGGATATGCGAGTAATATCGCATATATGTCTGAGGTCATAAACTTTTTTGCCCTCTGGGGAGCGCTCTAAGGTCAGAAGGACCACATTGTACGGCTTTTTAGTTCTTGTGTTGTATAGCCGGATTGCAGAGTATATCGGTATACCCTGTTCTTTTATAAAATCTATGATGTCTTGTGTGGACATCTCCTTCGGCAGTCCTTTGACGACCGTCCGAAGGACGCGCTCTTCCGGGAGCGCGTAGGTGTGATAATAATAGTCGTTCTTTTGCAGATACGACGTTACGTTACGGTGTGCTTCCACCGTTTCAAGTTGCAGCTTGATCCCTTGTAGGGAATCAGTTGCCGTGAATTTATACTTATTTGATAAAGCTGATCGTAGTTGTGCCCACTTCTCCTTGGATCGGATGTATAGTGGGGGCGGCTTTTTGTCTCTAGGCGAGACAGTTGGTGGTTGCCGTGAGGCGGCTGAGGTTGTAGGCTGTGAGGCAGCACTGGTTGATGGCCGTGAAGCGGCGGTAGTGGTTGGCTGTGAGGCAGCGCTTGTGGTTGGCCGTGAGGCGGCGGTTTGGGTTGGCTGTGAGGCAGCACTTGTTGGCCGTGAAGCGGCGGAGGTTACGGGCTGTGATGCAGCGCATGATAGGCCGGAAGCGGCTGAATGGTCATCGCCGATGATTTCGGCGCTTTAACGGGAGGATCAGGTGAAGATGGTGAGGACGCCGGGGACCTATTCTTGCGCTTCTTGCGCGACTTCACGGGAAGGAAGCCTCCTGCGTCACTGTCGTAGGCTTCGTTGGCCTCGACTTCTGTCTCGACATCCATTTCGGATTCGGACGACAGGGTTAGGGTTGATTCCTCGAGTTGCTCCTCGGTCATTGTGTCGGAATCTTCCGATGCTCCTGCTCGACGCGGACGTCGAGATAGGGGTTGCAGGCGCGCGACGAGGCGGACTTAACTATTTTACGCTTTGACTTTTGGAGCCGAAGCGGGCGTCGATAGCGGCGCGGATGGCGTCAATCGTGACGGGGGCTTATCATTGTAGTCATCGAAATTGAGGCCTAAGTCGGCTGGCGTATAGTCTAGCGTAGGCATTTTGGCTATTCGCGTGATTTAATATGAAAAATATCTATCTTACAAGCACCCCGATGAGCCGGGGTTGTGGCCTCACCCTCCCGCCCCAGTGAGCGGGAGGTGTAAAACCTGACGTAATTAAAACTCTGGCGCTTTAGGAGCGCTAGGTGTGCTCTACCGCTGCCTGGTGCGGCAAGCGACGTTGATTGACTCTAATAATCACCCAGCGGTGGTGTGCGTTATGTTAATTAAGAATCACGATGTGACGTGGCTATATGAACAAACTAAGGTTAAAAGGGTCCCCATCTCAACAGAAGGTGTCTGAACGCTGTAAAGGGAAAAAATTAAATTGATAGGCAAAATCAGAACGACTCACCCGACAGACAGGCTACACGCTTTTTGCGCTCAGGCGCGTACCCTAACGCTCGACACTTTACACCGGCACACACGCTTGTACACTGTCACTGCGGCAGCGACAGGCGAACACGAGTCTTCTTGCTCTGCCGGCGGCGTCAGGGAGGCGTGGCAGGTGGCCAAACGGACGGCGCAGGAGCAGGGGGATCAGGCGGCTTCGGTCGATCAAACTTGAGGCACTGTGTCCTTCGAAACCAAAAAGAAAGTTGCATGCTTCGTTGTATTATTTGCAAGGTATAACGGTTTTAACGGTGGTCGGGAAACTTTTTATACACTTTAGAAATAACGCACATTTTTTTTTACATTTTTATTAAAAAATGTATTTAGTAGTAAAGGGACATTTCACTCAGGAAGCTTTTCAATTTGTATACTATGTAACAAATAAGATGTATCCAGTGGTTCTTAAAGGTACAAGTTTGATAACTAATACAACTTATACGGATTTTATCGCGTTTAATTACTATACAATTATTTAAAATTGGACCTGACGTTTATAATCACGTCCGGTCCACAGCACGACCAAAAGATGTTGGGCATCGAAATGTCAGTTTATTTCGGCTACATGTATATGTTTTCAATTCGGATTAATGTTTGCGCTGAAGTTTCATCAACATAAATAAAAAGAACTTCTGTCCAATTAGTTTGATAGTTCGATTCAGTTATTGTTTAACGGAATCGAACCGTAATCTTAACTTTTATACAGTGATTTTCGATTTTAATTTAGGCTTCTAGGGAACTGCCTCCGTAGCATAGTGGAATTGCCTTGTACTTTGCTTGCCTTGACCCTCCGTAGCCTAGTGGGTATGGACGTGTGCTTTAGAAACCGAGGTGGGTTCCGATCCTGCAGGACCAAAATTTTCATTGTTGTTTCCTGTTGGTTAGGGCAATTTGGGCCGATCAGTTGTCTGAAAATAAGATGATCCAGCGTCGGATGGGCATAAAAGTCGGTCCACCCACCACCCGCATTGGACCAGCGTGGTGGGATGGTCCACCCCAATGGGAAGGGGTGTATTAAAGGGGCCTATGTCCAGCAGTGGACTTTCAAAGGCTGATGGTGCTGATGGTGCTGGTCTAGGTTCGAATTTTGCGCAGACTCAACATATCATTATTATTATTTCCTTGTTGATTACGGCAATATGGACTGATCAACAGATTGGATCCGTTATTGAATGAGTAACTGCGCCCTATCTATCTCACGGTCGTGTTGGTTAGCCGTGCTATCGCATTATAGGGATATAAAAGAAAATGCGTATACCTGAGTTTGTGTGTACCTTATAATATCTACTTCACGTTGACTGATATTCAAATTAGATTAACCTATACTATTTAAATCGTCTTGAAAAACATAAGTATATAATATATTACCTCCTGGCACATATTATCCCTGAGTAACAGATTTGAGAGGTTTGTTTCCAATGTAAAGGAACTGCGACGAAGGGGATAAGGCCATAGGGCTGAGATGTTGTTCCCCTGGTGGCCACCGCTGTTAGGTTATAGAAACGTATATAGAGCTACCGAAATTTTATTTCATCCTTTAAGCGTCAGCAACAAAACAAAAAAGTGGTTTCAGCCAGTCTTACAGAACCCGAGCCATTCCAAGGGAGGTATGCTAATGTATTTTCCATAAAAAAATCTGTATACTATTCTTATTGCTAACCAAGGAGCATACATTAAAATAGTCTCAACAACAGCAGTTACTTTCTATTTATGATCTGATTAAATAGTAATTATTAAATGTTCGCATCTCTTTCTTTTGTGGTGGCTATTCAAATAAAATATTTTAAAAACGTTTATCAAATATTATCAGACACAAAATAATATTATACATATTACGGTTTTATGAATTTTAATCTATAATAAAGCGTCTTAAAAAAATTTAAACAACACGACCGTAAAAAGAAATATGGAGGGTTCACGGGACTAAAACCATAATCCAATATCGAATACATGAACATATTCGGCAATTCACGTCCCTCCCACTTCGCAGCCTTTTTAATTAAATAAATCAATCACGCACCCTTTTTCAACCACCATCTCGCGCTGGGGAAATTTGCTTTATCGACATGTATCTTGCTTGGCATTTGCCTAAAAATTTGAAAAGATGTCAACTGTAAGCATCGTAGCCTATTTTTCATTGACGATAGTCAACATTTCTTCATAAATAACATATTGTTCTTTACAAACTTACTGACACTTTAATGTTTTATTAACGTTATGTTTTACTTCATAGTAATGTTTTCATCTTTGCAAAATTTAACTATATATGATTATTTTATACTTTCGGTTTTAACGCGTTCGAATATGTTTTTTTTACTGTTTATAAAATATTGCTTTTACCGTTATATGTTCTCAATGTAGCTGTACAAAAATGGAGTCTGTCTAAAGATCTACTGTTTCTATATTTGTACTTATACTTTTAACTGGCCTTTACTCTAAACCTTTTATTATTTCTTTACCTTTTTAAATACATCAAAACATTGAAACGTAGTAAAATAAGTACACTTAATGATAAAATAAAGTTTAAAAATTTTCTGCTTTGCCATTAAAAATTCTTTTCATTTTTTTATTTGATCCTCTTATTAATATTCTCAGAGAACGATACAAACATGCTTGAACCAACAAAAGATTCAATTTTAATATCTACAGTATTATTTTTAGTCAAGGAAACTAGTTTCTCAAAATGATCGTTTCTTTACTACTTGTAAAGTACATGATATAAATGTGAATAATAGAAACTGCATTCTGATTATTTTATTAAACCGTCCCAAATACTATACAAAAGCTTTTGGTATCCGAATATTTTAAAGCTGTCATTTCAATCACTATCATAAGTTATCACTAACCATCAATATGCCCTTTAAAACTTGTGCCACTTCATCGATTTACTTTGTGGAGGAACGACTTGTCGTATGATTAACGTTAGTTTGTAAATGTCACAATAAATCGCAGGTTCCTGACTATAGGGTTAAATTTGTAAATTTTAATATAAAATATGTATTCTACGATAAATGAGGACTTAAATAAAGCAAAAAATATAAAAATAAAATAATCACAATTTTAAAATTATATATCAACACACAACGACATCATTCTATCATCATTCATCATCATCATCAGCCTGTGTTAGTCCAGCTGGACAAACTTATGTACGCCTTCTACATTAGTGAGTTTTTGGACCGTATCTCACTACGCTGGTCCAAAGTGGGTTGAGGGGTGCTATGGCTATTCCCATTACTGTTTTGGATTAATGAAATTAAAATTTTCATTTTCATTTTAAAAAATTATGATCGTGTGAAATGCTCGGCACCCTTTACTTTACTATGCAGGAAAGATCAATAAGTCACATTAACGTCTTGATATTAAAAAATAACGTATATTCACGTTATTTTTTACGGTGTGTTGTTACGGAGATGTCGGGTACTTCACGTATGACAATAATAAATATAATTTCTCGGAAAGAATATTTTTTATTACAGCTTAAACGATCAGACCACTTCGTCAAGCTCATGTCGACGGAATACATCTGTGTCGCTTTGTAAATCAATATCATAAGACTTTGCCGACCGACAACTAGTTCATGAATACGTATTGAGTGAGCAAAGTTAGTTTTTTACGATGTGAACCTTTTGAGAACAGACTTGTGGTCGTCTTAAAAAAATGATAATAAATGTGCACGATGCTTTCATATCACTAATAAATGACGGAATGGTTTATAGTTTATCGTGATTCAATTTTAATAAGTAAGATCGTTATAAATCTTAAGTGGTGAATAATAACTTAAGTGGTGAATAAAATAAAAAATGTTAGGAGTTATATTAAATTTATGGTACGCTATAACACTGTCTGCTGTCGTCCTAATCTACGGATGGCAGCGGCCGGTAATAAATTGTTATCAAAATTGACTTTACATTGTATTAGGAAAAAAATATATTGCTAATTATAAAGAAAGGGTATTTATATTTCTTAGAACATATACTTGAGATACACAAGTTTATTAGATAAATTGTAATTCACTACAGTTTCGTAGGATAAATAGGAAACAAATCGAAACTGTAACAACAAATCTTGTAATAAACTTTTCAGCACAGATCGTGTCACACTTTTGTTACAATAGAGCTACGTTTAACACCGTAATTTAATAAGCGTTTTGAGTTTCTGATTGTACTGAAACATCGTTTTTGCATTATTCTATTTTACTGTTGGTTTACACAAACATGAACTCGTGTTTCAGTTAAGAAAAAGGTTTTTTGCATGGTCTAAATATTTAATCAAAAAAGTATTACATCATCAGACTGTGATAGTCCACTGCTGGATATAGGCCTCCCCTAATACACCCCTATCCATTATATCCCTATCCAGCGGGTTTTTGGACCGTTTCCCACCACGCTGGTATAATGCGGGTTGGTGGGTGGACTGACTTTTTAGTCCGTCCGACTAATGGATCATCTTACTTTTCAGTAAGCATCACCAGTTTCTAAAGCATACGACCATATCACTACGGGCTATAAGGCTACGGAGGCAAAGTATTACTGTAACTAGACTGTATTTGTTTAGCGCCGAGATTAAAAGTTCGAAGTGATGATCGAACATAAGAGTTCTAAAAAAAATTAGAGATCTTACAATAAATTGTTAAAGCAGATAAATGAAAAGAATAAAAGAAAAGAGATAAATAAAATTGTTTTAAAATTAATTTGTTTTAAGATAGTTAAAGTACATAAATGAAATCATTTAATGTAAACTAACTATATAAAAAGGAATAATACTTTATACAGAGGAAACATAATATCGATGATATGTAATACGCATACTTGAAGTCAATTTAAATATTGCCTAAATATTAACGACTCGTTCTGCCCTTTAAGCCTAAGACGACATTCAATTCCGCTCTTTTTTCAGACACTTTTCACAATAGCAGTATGTTGGAGATTGACAGACAGGATCCTGCATCTTGATTGTTCTAGGTCGAAATTAGATTAAAAATTAGAAACACTTGCTTGACACCTATAAACAACAAATTAATATTTTGATAAATTGTATACGTAAAATCAATACTACTACAAAAGATAATTATTCGTAAGTGTTATATCATACAAATTTTCTAAACTTTGGACCTATTCTTTTACCTTAAAACAAAGAAACAAAGATTTGTTATAAATGCAAATTCTATAACGGACTTTTTTCTAGATAAAAAACTTCAGATATTTTAAAAGTTATTGCACTGCTTCGTTTATAATTAGTTCAACTTATAAAATGTCTTTAATTTCTTCACCTAGCTTATAAATACATTTGCACAGTACTAGCTAAAAGCATCCTAACGTCCATCCAATCGTTTTAAACAAATTTTAATATCCTAAATAAAATATTTAATGCAATTTTAAAGTACCGGAAGTACGTTTACTAAGTACCTCAATTCATAACCATATAGTTACTATGAATACATACCTTTTACAACTATTATAGAACCATGCTACAACTCGTGAAACTCGGAAATTAGGTAAGTCAGGCAGTCTAAGATGAGTTATTAGAAATTATATAATCAATCTGTATAGGGTCGACCGTAAAGTTTCTTTAATGTAAGCCTAATAGTGCGTACTATTGAGCGCATTTGATCTATTTAACGACATCATATTTCTTCTGTCTGCTCTTTCTTTTTTGTCTCCGTCAGAAAGGGGTCAAAAAAGGGCCCATGCTGATGGGTCCAGCAAGGCAAAGAAAACCACTCTCCGTGAACTATAACACCATTTCGAGGTGGTAGGCCTTTTCTCTACAAGATACCGTCTGGGGTAGTACAAACGTGGTGTTTATCTCTGCCGAAAATTAATATTTTAAGAACAATATTTCTGCCACAAATCAATATTATATTAAAATCTTCCGGATTAAAGGGCACACAAGCTAGTTACAGGGTAAACAAGGCATGATATGTCATGACACAGGGCGGAAAGTAAATTTGTGGCGGCGCGTACAACCGGCAAAAATGTTATAAGAACCGCTGTTTTTTTGTGGGTGGCCGCTTTTTTCAATTTGCGTAAAATGATTTTTTATGACAAAAAAGCATAGCAATTGGAAAAAAAACGACACTGCCGACGGAAACGGGCGGAATTTAGACGTGTTATATGTATCATGATGCTTGTTTCATGTATATATTTCGTTTTTATATTTGTTAAAAAAGGAATTATATCAATATTTAAATTCAATTATATTATTCACTAACTATCCGCCAACAACTCTGCTAGCATTATTTTTTGATTTTATTTGATTTAGGTGGTTAGGGCCCTCTGCCTCTGTAGCCTGGGTAAGAGAATTTGCTGTTTGAGCAAACCGGAGATTGTGGGTTGGAATTCCCCGCGGGGACTGGCTATTTATTGTTCCCTAGTGGTAAGACAATTTGGGCCGTTGTCGAAAAGTAAGATGATCCATGCCTCAATTAGCATGTAAGTGTCACCACCTACCCATATTGGGCCAGCGTGGTGGGGTACCGTCCAAAAACCCCCTAAATTGAGAAGGCGTGCTTTATCAGCTGACTAACATAGGCTGTTGATGATGATGATGATGGTAGGACCCTATTAACAGGAGGCCCAACGGCGTAGCCATGTCACTTCATTGCCTCAAAACAGTAGTGTATAAACACTACCGTGTTCAGGTTTGGAGGATACTACCAGTGTATTACTCGGCAAAGGAGACGTAACACCTAATGTCTCACGATAGGCAGCACGTCAACGATATCCCAGGCATTGCTAACTTCTATGAGCGTCGGTTACTGCCTTTCATCAGGTGGCCCGACAGCTCGTCTATATAAAATAAAAAAGATTTCATAATGGTTTAATGGTATAAACGTATTCATAGCAAAGTAGCTATCTAACGGATAAGAATTTTAAAATCAGTTATTTGGTTTAACTTCGATAAAACATCAGACAAAAATTAATCTCAACGACAAAATAGTAATTGTAATTGTTATAAATGTTATATTGTTAAAAAGATTACCTTGTGGCGACCTAAACTATAACGTTTCACATATACTATTTTCATTTCAAACCTATAATAATTATGAATATTTATATTGAGTTCTTACTCATTGTGAAATTCAGCATATGCCATAATGTTTTAAAATATAATTAGAACAGTATTTATCCATTTTTACTATATTAGTAACAAACTTAATGAAATCTTTATCACAAAGACTTTCCAAAGCTTTAATTCGGAAAAGTCCCTTAAAACTATTAAATTAGTTTAATTTTCAGTTTAGGTGTTTTAGTAGTAGGTAAAATATTTAATAACATATTTTATAGCAAACTTACTATATTTTTAAATAAATGTATGAAAACTGTCAGATTCTTCACAGTTTTAGCCACACAGGGTTGAACCGCCGACAAATTAGAAAAATATTTGGACCGTAGGGAAATTAACTAGCGTCCTTTACTAAATAATTATCTTTCTCGTTAAAAAAACACAAAACAAATTCAACAGAATATTTTACAAATTATTTATTTGCTATAATTTTTTATGATATCACCAAACAATGTTACACTATATTGCTTTTTTTAATATAAAATAATTCCTATTCAATTAAATCATTTTCGAACAAATGTAACATCACTTAATTATTACCTTTAAAAATCAGAAGTCTGCATTTTTTATTATAAGTTATAGTTCTCAAAATCCTATAAGTTTGTCAGTTGGTCGTTTAAAGAAAATCGTATATGATTGTAAGTTATAATAAATATTTTCTTATTTCTGTAACGCTTGACAAAATATTTTTTCCTCTATACCGGTTTCAATGTCCAGCCTAAAATGTTTTATTAGGTTACTACTTTAGCGTTACTTATATTAAAATGAAATGATTATACAAGCATAATTTATTTTATCAGCGTTAAGTGTACCAATTATTATTGTGATTGTGAAAATTTGCAATTTAAATTAAATAGAATACTTGTTTTTTTGAGGAATTAACTGTATTTAAGGTGACTGTTTAACTGAACTCCAATTTTTATGACTATATTTCTTGTTGATACCTTATTTGAAAATTTGAACTAGTGATAATGTAAACATAAATAAAACATCAAATAAATATCTGACTGCATTTACCAAAGTAGTCCCAAAAAATTGGTAGCCTGTAAAATCGATATACGGGCGAAAGTTATGCTTGACAATGTCTTTTAGTGGTAGAATGATTGTAATGTGAATATTCATTCGTATAGTAGGAATAAGGGTCAAATAAGAATAACAAATGTTCAAATAACAAATTCGACGCTCGAGTGTAAGAGAGACGCAAGGTATGAACCGGTAAGCATGCCCCTCTTCTCTTTCTCACTGCCTCTATCACTTAAGCAGGCCAACTGCGAACGAGTAAGAGAGACGCTTGCCTCTAACTTTCTCTTATGGTTGCAAGTGGAGAACGTTACGCGAGCGGCGCTGTGACAAAGTTTTCGAGGCAATTTTTCGATCTTGAACCAATTTATAAGACGTTGTCACGTCAAAATATAAAGATCCAAACAAAATAATAACATTTTTATGTATTTGCCTCACTTGTCAAAATATTTATTGGATCAACAAAACGAAATTAGCTTACGCCATTAGTGTCTTCGCTAGGGGAATAAATAGTATGTACATATGATTCGTAAATACATTTTTCAATCAACTTGTTGACGTACGTTAAAATAAAAGTAAATAAACTTTATTAGGATGGTAAATGTATTTAAAATGTATAAAAAAATTATACTATTTTATGGACTTTACCATTTTTCATTTAATAATTTAACATTTAAAAGTTTTAGACGTTTGAACATCATCAGCCTCTAATAGTCCACTGGTGGACATAGGCCTTTCTTAATGCACGCCTACTCCATTAAGGGGCTTTTGGACCGTATCCCACCACGTTGGTCCAATGCGGGTTGGTGGTTAGACGTTTAGACACTTACAACTGTCCCTAATAAAAATAAAACTTTAGGAAAGTCCCCGCGATTTTAGCCACTACATTTTAAATCTCATATATATTTTAAGGTATTAATTTAATTATTATGTCTTAATCAAGAATTCATACAAAAATATGTAATGTTAGGCTTATGAAACTAATTTTACAAAATAAATTATTTATATATAGCTTGTCAAAATGAGCTGAAATATCAAATAAATATAACTATTTCTTATAATAAAAAGAGAATGAAAAGAGACAGTTAAGATGCGGATTAATTAAAAACATTGCGAATTTGTAGTTTTGACATAAAATCTACTTTAACAGGTTATTATGTGGACGTTTTCTAATGGATCTAGATTACCAGAATTACGCACAGCCTTATCTTCACAAAGAATAACGATCATCTTAAAGCGAGTGGTAGCCATTTTATTTAAAACGTAAAGGGTTCGTGTTTGTATAAATACCTTAAGTGTTCTCAATTTAAGGTAACATTGAATTAGTTTTTAACAGTATTCAGGCGATCAACCAATGTTGCCATTACCAAATGGGCAACAACCACAGAAAGTCATTGACACAACTTTTGGTTTGGTCAAAAAATTACGGGACATTATCACTAGGCCAATTTGATAAACGGTATGTATTTCAAATATTAAATTTGCTGCTAAAAATGTATCCTATCCCTATATACGAAAAAAGTTCTCGCCTCAACGAAACAATTAAATTTTTAAAGTTAGTTTAAGGTAGATGAGCCTTAGTTGACTTCGTATAGTCAGGAAAATTAAAGAAGAACTTAGCCGAAGAAAGAAGTAAATCATAATAAATTAGAGTCAGCAAATTTATTACATTACAATTTAAAAAAAATAATTAATAAAGTCATAAAAAACTTCATTAGTAACAAGTTGAGTTGGTTGCTGAATTATTTACCAGTAGGGACAAAAAGATCTCAGAAGTTTTGGTATTTTAAATAATTTTTGTTAATTATTATAGGTGTAGCAAAACTACCAGGGAACCATGTAAGATTTTAAAAATACTCATAAGGCAGGTAACAAAAATGTTACGACGGGTTACATTTTTTACGAAATACAAAAAGAAAAACATGAAGTTTTCGTTGAAACCAAAATATTTGCAAATATTCTATACAGATTTATAAACAAGAATAGTCTCAACCATCTTTTAATATAATTTAACTTATTGTTTCCATCGTCCGAAGTTCAAATGTACGATCTTCTATAATTTTACCAAGCTCCTGATTAGTTCTAAACTCAATAAATCACAACCGGATATCTAAATTTGAAACAGATTTTAACTATCATTGCACTCAGCTAGCCCTGTAAACTTATAATTGGAAATTATGAGACAAGTTTGATTGATTTAACCACTATCTTTCACGATATATCGCATAAGCTTTTGATTAAAATTGAAATGATAACATATGACTTTGAAGTATCAAGATGTATCATCATGTGCCATTGTTATGTTTTAAAATCAAATTTAAAATATCTTTATTCAACACAAAATTTTACACTAGCTTATTGATTGTTAAACACGCCACCACCGATTTAGAACAGGACGCGGTGGACCTAAGAACCGGCAAAATAAACTCAAGGGGTTTTTTTTGTGCCATCTGTTAATAAAAAAATATTAATAAAAGATTATAGGCATAAATATTATTGCAATTGAAAACAGAACCTTGAGTGGACTTAATATAATTAAATTTTAGATTTTATTATGTCAGTAATATAAAAAGCAGTCTTTCCAGACGCGTTTAACGTTGCGTATTAAAATTTTAAGAATGCCAATATCAAAAGTTTTTTTGCCAATTAAAGAAAGCGATGAAACAAGCGTAGACTTAATTTAATGGTTGGTGATATGCTCTATCTATGGCTTTCACTAACGCAGCGTAAGGCGCTTTCTTCCTGAAACATTGCATGCTAAGTCTCGTTTAGCCAGTAATGTTGTTAATCATGTAGACTGTGCTGCCTTTCTAAGCGAAAGGAGAAGTGTTTACATCCTACTGCCTGCGGCAGGAAGAGGCACCGTGATACCATAGGTACCATACTTTTCCAGTCAGTAAAAGAAAACCTACCATGTCATAAAATGTGCTAAATTTAAGACCACATAAGCCTCGTCTAACTACGAATAACAAGCATTAATTAATTTTATTATTGCTTGCCTAATTACTTGTTCGGATTGAAACTTCGACTAAATTGCGGTATGTAGGACAGTGTATTAAACGTCGAGTTTCAAGTCTACTTAATTGCTTTACGATAGCGAAATAACTTTATGTTTTAATTATTTCAAAATATTTGTACAATGTTTAGACCACAGTAAATTTTTTGTTTCTGCCAGTATACATTAATTGGTACATTTCAAATATCAACAATTAGTAGTCATTTTTATGCTGTTAAGGTTTATTTAATTAACTAACGACCTATTGCTAATACTTTAAAAGGAAGGTTCTCTATTTGGAATGTTTGTTTTGTCTAGTGATTTTTATTTCAGTTATATAGCTATAATCTGATAATATACTATTTAAATAAAAATAATTTTCAAGCATCATAATCTTGTAAGATTAGATTGCAACAAAGATTTTTTTCAGTTTTATGTCAAAATGGTTTGCCTTGCGTAATGTAAATATATGATTGGATTTAATGTTGTTATTTTTGTTAATATTGAACCACACTACGTGTTCAAATAAATTATACAAAAAGTCCAAGAACGTTTAAGACGTTTATCTCGCCGTAACAGAAATCGTGAGGTAGTCTTGAAAATACATGATGTAATCCTCTCATACAACAAACTCCGGCTGAAATTTACAAAATAGGTCATAATAATGACGTAACATTATTCTATTAATTTAATGCTTATCATCTTCAAGAAAAGTATATAACGAAACCTCCAAATCGTTGTAACCTATAAAATTCAAGTTCAGCTTTTCGAAGCTATACCGTTTTTATTTTTTGTTGTTCTCAAGAGAAGAAAAATGTAAAAAGTGATTTATTCAAGCTATTCACAACTCATACTCGTATAAAATAGTAATTTTGTTAATAACGGCGTAATATGTTGTATAGACCTATACAACATTTTACGAGAGTTAGTTTGATTTTGGTTATACTACAATTTGCGTGAAACGTACTTATATATCTATTCATAGTATAAAACAAAGTTCTGTCCTCCTCTATGTATGCTTAAATTTTTAAATGTACGCAACGAGTTGTAGCGTTTTTATAGTAAGGTCTTTATGTATTAAATATGCATATTACTATAGAGATATTTATGGTTTTTTAATGTGGTGTCGTTACAAAACACATATTTTTGGGTTTAGATTGCAAACGCTAGCTGAACCAAATGAGATAAATAAAAGTAATGTAGGACAGTACTGTACACCATAGAAGACTAACAAAAACGTGCGATGGAATATGTTTATCATTTAAGGATAACCCAAAATATTTTTTTTATAATTTAGTTTTATGGGAAACAATGGCTTGCTTACCAAGTCATTTTAAGCAGTACAGCTGTAACCCCCATCCAATTAAGTACCAATACATTTAATATAAATCGATTTTTAACTCGTTTTAACGCGCACGGTATCAGCATACCGTAATATATAATCTTGTTTTCTGGTTTACTAATTTTAAATTGGTAATTCGCAAGTAAACTTTCGAAGTTTGTTTGATGGATAAAATTTGTAACGAATTCATCCGTTAAAAAATTAAAGTCACCAACATCATACAAAGGTTTAGCTCGTTTAAGAGGCAGTAGGTCGGTCAGTGGGCCAATAACGTTCTGTAGTTGAGGCCGCGTTCGGAAAGACGGATTTTCAAGATTGGATTTTCTTTACTGTATCAGAACGCCAAGCGAGGAACCGTCTTGGCGTTCTATAGAAATAAGTAATGTGTGTGGGAGGACCGGGAAAAGGAAAAGAGTAAGATGTATGAAAGAAAGTGCCCAAGAGAGGACGGTGTGATTCGCTCGGTATACTGCACTCGGCTCTGCCGAACACCGGTCGATCTCGGCCTGTCGTGGGTGTCTTGGCAGTGCTGAGGGTCCTGCCTTCATTGGCCGGACTCTCATGCTCGCAAGAGCGGCTGGAACGATACACAAGCCATTTGCGGCCAACCTTGGTACTTCCCGCCCCCAAGGTGTATTTAGGGTTACCGGTGCTACATGGTCCCTGGCCCGGTGGACATCTCTTACCTTATTATTCGTGGGATTTTTAATGGAAACTTAAAACTCAACCAAAAACGAGCAGAAACAAAAAAATAGTAACGAAATTGGCGAGAAAACGGACTCTGATGAATCGGATGCAAGGAGAGGCGCGGACCAGGTGAAGGCCGGCTTTCTGATGGTGAAGGCGGGGAGATCCCCAGAAATTCTTCAGGAAGCGTACTAGGGAGGATACAGCTGACACTCAATCTGAGTCTTCTGGTAAAGGGGAACAGCCAGTGCTTAAGTTGTTAGCAGCAGAAGTGAAAGACGAAGAACGACCCTCGTCTCCCTTACTGTCGCGGAACGAACTCGGGCATTCCTGGAAACGCCCAACCGCGACTGCTTTAAGATTGCATTCTAGCAGCGGCAGCCAGCAAGACTACCACCGATCTGGTCCCGCTGGCAATGACCAGGCCCTTCTCGCCCAGCTCACCTCTTTCAGCAGCAATAGGATGGCTCTCAAAGTGGGAATAGCTAAGGCGATCGCCGCGGCTAGGAGCTTTTGGCGGCGCTGGACAGTGATCTGTGGGGGCAGTCGGAAATAATGGTGATGAACAGGCTTCGTTCTTGGGCCCCTCCACTCACCGAGAGTCTGGCGCCGCAGTTGGTAGCGGCAATCGCTGAGGCTTTATTCCCACAGCGAGAGGAGCACACGGCACCTTTGACGGTCACAAATCGCACGGATGAGGTCGACCCAGTTCCGAAAGCGCCAGAAGTCACATCGGGAGAGTTCGGTGCAATCCTACTAAAATGAGCGGCAAACACACCGCGCGCTGGTGCTGGCCCTAGGGGACGCCCTAAAGCCTAGAGTGAGGGTGATGTTTTCTGCCTATCTGGCTCAAACCTTAATACCGCAGAGGTGGAAGACAGGCAGACTCGTCGTCATCCAAAAGGACGGGCATCTTGCAGAACACAAGGACGGTGCCCCACGACCTTTCACTCTCTAACATCCTGCGCACTACGGCAGGAAGCGAAAGGTCGTGCCCCACGACACTACGCAGCTCTCGGCGTTGTTCAACCCAGGCTGGGTACTCCTCCAACGCGTACTGGGCCGTCTCCTCCGCACATACGCCACAGTGGTGGCACTACTCTGTAAGCCCCCTACCGGCCCCGCGGCACAGGTATGGATGGATAAGATGGCGTAAGATGGATTTTTCCAAAACAAAAAAAAATGATTATGATGCTGATGATGAAGCTAACTACATAATCCTTATACAAAATCCTAAAATTTTACACAATTCTATTTATTGTCAAACCAAACAAACAGTGAGAATTAAAAAAATTAATATTATAACATTCTTGATATTGTTGATTATAGATTGATCACCTGTGCGTAAGTGGAAGCCTTAGCTGAAAAAAAGGAGTAAAAAAACTCAGCGGAATTAAGTTCCTTTACTTTTTTAAAAAACTATATTGTAAAAAATATATTTTATAAAATTTGGGAAGACTGTTATCATTTTTTTAAAGAATTGTAAACAAATTTCTAACAGATGACTTGCTATTTGCTGGGGGCCCTGGTGCGAACAGTTCTTAACCTAAACATTTCGAAAATTCTTTATTTATTTGTTGTCATTTTATGTTAATACTATTTAAAAACCTCACCCTTTCTTTATAATCAAGAATCCGCAAGAAACTATACAAGAACTTGCCTAACTGAAATTTCGAGTTTAAATTAGTTTTAGAATCCTCTTAAAAGTTGAATTATTTCTTTGCATACAAAGTACTCCTGTATTCCGGTCTTGAGACAGAGTTTTGAAAGTCATAACCTGAAAACTGATGAAAATTACTTACAAGCCTCTGTCCTTATTTTGAAAAAAATCTTTTGCGGTTTTCCACCGCTATGAGTTTAAAAAATGAGTAGCCTACTTTAATTGAAAACGTTTGCATAATGCTATAAGAATACAAATATTATTTTTAACATAGTCAAGACACCTGAAAATTTTTGATATGTATCATCAACTTTGGTGGTGGTAAATTTTTTTCCGAACGATAACTCAGTCAAAGTACAGTCAGAATACTATTTCTAAAGCGGGTATTTAGAGAAAAGAAGTATCAATATAGACGTGATATCTGTCCGAGATCGTGGATAAAAGACGGGTCTGAAACACAGAAATGGAGAAACCCTTGTAAACCGCTACCTAGAACGGAACTCTCCTCATTTGTGATAAGTGTTGTGCATCTGTGATAGTGTTAGTGTGTTGAGTGGTGTTATGCATCGACTCGTCCATATGTCGGGGTCACGTGAGCCATTTCAATGTTTTTTAGTATCAGAGACGGTATGTTGTCGTCATCATTTTTACTTTTTACAGATTTCACAGATATTTCCTAACTAAAATATAGACTAAAATATTTTTACTTCTTTTGGCCATTACTAATTCAAAATTAATAACCCCAAAACGCAAAGTTCCTACGATCCCAAGGGAAGCCTCTTCTAGGCGACCACCATCCAACCCATCCAACACCACCGCCTTCCCACCCCTCCGTCCATCTAACGCATTGTAATTCCGCCCCGCGCGGCCAGAGACAGCGCCTGAGCAGACTCCGAGCGCTCAACGGCTTGCCGCCGCCTCAAACGCTCAGTATGCAAGCAATAGTTGCACTCAGCAAGATGCATCACTTCTTATGAGCTTGCTGGACTTCTTGCTGATATTGACGATTTCATTAATGCCGCGACCGAATTCCTTTCGCAGGAAACGTGATGGCTAGGCTCAGTATTCCTGTTAAATACAAGAATTTAGCTGACGCCCTTAAGGCTAAAATGGTTGCGACACTCAAGCAGTAGTCAAACACACCCTACACTTAGTAGTGTAGATCAAAACACACACACGTCGGCATCGGCCTCTCCGGTGAGGTTGACTTACACACCCTTTTCCTATATTAAATTGTAGCTTAAAACCAAATTAGATACGGGCGCTACTGGAGTTTCTTGCACCAGTTCTCCTGCCAGCGCCAACGCTTTATGAAGTGGTAGTAGTGTTAGTTAGAGCTCTTCTAGCTATTAAAAGTAATCCTTACGTAAGCGTCTGAATAGAGCCAAGGCGTCGGCCCACCTGGGCAGCCCTGGATACAGCATGACCCATAAAGCGGTTGGTGCAGTTGAATCACTTGGTGGGAAGACGCACCTGTGGCAACGGACCACCCAACACCCCATATGTTCTAACAGGTTTTATCCACAAAGCACGAAATCCATTAAAAAAAAGTGTTATATATATTAACATGTGAATTTTGTACAAAAACATTCAGGTATTTCTAATTAAATTTAATAATGTATTCGAGGAACATAATATTACCAAATACGAGTAAAATCTGTATAAATATGTATATCAAGGTATAAAAACAACATCTCCTCACAAGATTGCCAGTAATCAAAGCGCCATTGAACATGATTTCATTACAAGTAATATGTATACAAATTTATGATAAGAGTATGTTTTAATTACTTCAAAGGAAATAACGAAATTTGACATCGATCGATCTCTTTTTCAAAGAAATATTGAACCGGTTTTTTCCTCGTTACACCTAAAATGTTTTCACATATTAGGAAAGAATAATAATGAGAGCCCTTAAAAACTTGTTTATCAAAAGTTACGAATTGATTTTGTTATTTAAACGTAAAAATTACGTACATTTTGTAAAGTTACAATGCATAAAAAATTAATGTATATGAGTGACAAGCATTCTCAAGGAAAAGTTGAAAAAATAGTTTTTATTATACGTTGCTTTGAGATTCAATTATAAACTATTAAAATTAATAGAACAATAATTAAGACTAAGAAAAAGAAAAAAAAGAGGACTCTCCAACTAAGCTCAAATTTTGAAAACCTATGAAAATAATCATTGCTGCAATGAAATGCTATATATATATAATAGTCCCACAGGCTCTTCTCTTCAGGTTTAGCCAGTGTTTTCAAAATCACAATGTCAATGGCACAAGTTTATTTTTGAAGATTTTCATGCATATTTAATTTGATTATTAAAGCGTTGGCTTTTAATTTTTTGCCCTTTCCTTATAAAAATTTCAGAAAGTGATTGGATGAATAGATTCTCTTTAAACATATGTTTTCGGCTACTGATATTATTGAAACGCTGAATAGAAATTTGATTAACTATGATTGACGATCTAAAGTAAGAACTTTTATGTTATTATTTCCAATCCTTTTTTTGCATAAATTCTGTGCCTCATGTAATTAAGACGTTGAACCTTTTAACGCAATGAGGTATTTTTTAAAATAAGAAAATGTCGTGATTTACCAATGCCTAAATATGCCCAGATTTTCTATCCGTGCTCGTACATGTTGTGAGGTTATGAATGGGTTACGCCACAATTTAATTCATTAAAACTCTCACGATTTTAGCTCCCAGGACCTTATCGTTTGTACTGCATAAGCATTTTGGCAATCTTTTGCAAATCCTACATGTCTGGTCACCGAGCAAGCCCGTCTCGAGCTTATGGCTTACTTCAACGTTGTAAAACTCAAAATAGGATATCATTAATCTTAGTTCTCCTATAAAAGGTTACATTATAGTATATATAGTAGAGTATATTTCTTCTAGACAGTACGAGGTGTATTGTTATCTCCTACTTTTCTTCTTCTCACTTTTCTTTATACTAGATCTTTGATAACTAAGCAAAAATTTTCAGTTGTTACAAAGTAGTAACAAAACTTTAATTACACATTTAAAACTACATTTAATGTGATAATAATAAAATTTTATGGAGATTCTAAAAGCTAAAGAAAAGCAGTACCAGTGTCTACTACGACTAATACCTAAAGCTGTGAATTTGAATAATATTGGTGTTTATAATATCGCTTGGAAACGGTGTATCATTATGACAAAATAAATAATAATCGGGCCGGAGCTATCAAGCTAAGTAGTACTTTGGCCGATGTCCAGATCCACAAGCATTTTCATTATAGTTGTTCCCAATATTGGTTATAGACATATTAGCTATCATGTCATGAAATGGCATATAAGGGAACAAGTAGCGTAATATATATTGTAATGTAAACAGTTTTTTCTACATAATTTTATGGCTTTGTAATAAAAGAAACCATTTTGTAGTTATAAAAATACACAACTAGTACTCATTAATACCATATGATCTGTATCGTCTATCTGTGCTCTTATAGATTTAGATTTCCGATTATATATATTATAGTTCTACTCATAATTGAAACCTCGTGTATAATTTTAAATAATTAAAAATAAATTGTACGCGATAAAATTCGCAAAAACTCCATTATTTCCTGATATTTCTAAATATGAAATATTTAAAAATATTTTATATATAATGATGAGGTTTCATCAAAGATATAAAATGAAATGTTTAAAATAATGTACTTAGGAACAAATATAAAAATTAACTTAATCTTTTTAACGGACTTTTCAAAAGAAGAAGATATTCAATTCGGAGCATATGATTTTTTTTATATATCTTACCCCGTAATAGATATTTGGGAAATAAGAGGGATTAAATTAAAAACGTTGCCAAAACCGTAAAGTCGGTCAATTTTTTTCTCAAATTTCATTTGTTATTTTAACTTTAAACATTTTGTAACGTCAAACGACTGTACCAATATTAATAAATATAAAAGGTTACATCATCAGCCTGTGATAGTCCACTATTGGACATAGGCCTCCTCTAATACACCTATATCCATTAAGTGGTTTTGGACCGTATCCCACCACGCTGGTCCAATCCGGATTGGTGGGTGGACCGACTTTTTACATGCCCATCTGACTTATGGATCATCTTACTTTTCAGACAATCGGGTGATCGGCCCAAATTGCCCTAACCAACTAGGAAACAACAATGAAAATTTGTTAAGTCCCCGCAGGATTCAAACCCAAGACCTCCGGTTTCTAAAACTTACGCCCATACCACTAGGCTACAGAGGCAGTTTTATATCAAAAGTAACTTTTCCTTAATTTTTCTTCTAACGCAATGGTGCTAATAATAACAAAACAACAATACCTGCTTTAAAAAAATACATCAAATATCAAGAACATAACGAATGCCTTTTGTATAGAAAAGATGGAAGTTTAACGTTCAGAATTATTAAAAACAGTTCAAAGTAGCGAAAAATGTTTCAGCGTTTGAAATTTGGACCGCCAAACGCGCAGTTTGGTAAGAGGTTATGAATTTATAAAATGAAAAGGGGTTCATTTATCACGAAACAACTGGACCGTTTGAATTTACTCCCGTGTACCGTGCATACGTAATCCTGCAAAGAAAATATTAACGCAGTGAGTTTTTGTTGCTTTGAATTGGTACGAGGAAATTGCTACATAATAAATGTTTTAGAAAAGGCACTAGTATTTATTTAAAGATAATTGCCTTTTATTCGCCTTTTTAAAGGTTATTTGCGGTAGAACATACAGTGTAGCATATTAGTCGTTTATATCGTTTTTATTATTGTTTTATGTTTTAACTGATTTTCTTATCGTATTGTTATGATGAAAAGGGTGTCAAGCCTTTTGTTATATTAAAGTATATAAATGAAACACATGTATTCCAATAAAATAGTAAAACATGACTTGATCAGAGACGAATATCGTTAGGATATTCGTTTCTGATCAAGGCACAATCGTTAGAAGATATTAATAAAGTTTTTACTGGATGCCCCTGTGACTCCAAATAAGATGGATGACAAAACGTCTCTGTGTCAGTATCATGTAATTATTTTGTGTGCAAATTTCTATTATGTTACTTATCATCTCACTTTTCTTTCTTTTTTTTCTTCTTTTTTTTACCGTGGGTAAACGCCTACGCATAACTGCCCTAAGACGGACGGAGCAAGGGCAAAGACGGATTATGTCGGACTCGCACCGACTGAAACCACCACGTTGTTCCTTCTTGGCGCCTCAGAGATGGGGTCACAGGATTTCTTTCGGAGTCTTCTGCGGCTCCACCAGCGCTGGCCGCCGAAGCAGCCCTATGCCTTCTGCCTCCCTTTGGGCGCGTCGGAACAGACGCACCCTTTTTTCGGCCCCTATACATTGGTAACGGACTTACCCGAGTCCGGTACCAATGTAAAAGGGCATCATCGAACATCGATTTCTACCCGCGGTGTGTGGTGGAGGTTTGTGTATATGTGAGTATATCTTCGTTGAGACCTGTCAATTTTTTTGACTCACTTTTTAATTCTCATCAACGATCACCATCGCATTTGTAACTTAACTAACGCGCCCTTCATTTCGGTTCCTGTAGTTAGGTAACAGAGTCCCCCGAGTCTGTTACTGAGGGGCCATGGGAGCCAGGAGTTCCTAGCCCACGCAGGGACGAAATTCTGAGCCCCCAGCGGCGGTCTCAAAGTTAAGCTCTGCCGCTAGCTCCATTTCGGCCGCAGAAGGAGCACAGATCGACGAAACCATCCCGAATGTCCCCTCCTTCACGGCCACTCCACACCACATCGGCGGTGCGGCTTTGCCGAGTCGTGGAGTATAGGGAGAGCGGCCTACGGAATTCCGTTACCCCTCTTCCTCTGCAACTCCACCTTGGTTGCAAAGGACAGTAAGGGCGGCATACCTACCTCCTGCAACCCGTCCCTCGCACCCTCCAAGGCGCATCCAAAGCGGGCTTGTTCAGCCCGTTTGGAGCAGCCTCCTCCACGGCTGGCCTGGCACCACAGACCAGCCGGGTTCTTCTTAGCTTCTCTGCGGCTGGGCAGGCCGCAGTTACTGAGCCCCACCGCTTCGACAAAGCAAGAACCTGTGCGGGGGGTTCTTGTTATTTCACTTACATCAACTAAACAGTTGTAAACCAAAGACACTAATTTTTTTTAATTTCTGTAATTAATTTTATAGCAGAATTTTACTTTCTAAAATTAACTCTTTTAATAACTTATTAGTCTATTCTCATCTACAAAAGTGCTTGAAAAACTAATAATGTTATAATGTTTAATGAAAGGGATGCTCTTTTTCGTTTCTTGTAGGTACAATACTTGTTTAATTGATCATTGATTGAACAGGAGACAAGTTGCTACAAATATTTTTCACTTCAAGTTTTATTTATTATAAAAGGAAAATCTCAACTTTTCATACTTTCGTTCTTAGTATACTACATAAGTTTTCAATTTAAATGAACTGTTTTGAGAAAAGTATAACAATTCGTGCAAGGCAGCACGATATGCTGCCTTTGCACTCAATTACACTACCTAAACAAAAAGTTAGCATTTACACTAGTTCGTAGGTTCTGTTAAACAAATTAACACAAACAAAAATGACCTCCATTCTACTTATTATGACAAATTATCTAATACAATTTCCCATTAATAAGGAAAAAAAAAACAAAAAAAAAACAAACAAAAAAAAATAACTTCCTGTCCCCTTATCTAATTTAACTAATTAACATTCTAAAACAATTTTTATTAAGACAAAACAAAAACGACTTCTTGTCCACTTACATATTTTTTTACTAATTAACATACCAATATCATAATAAATTCAATTTTCATTATTTCTTTAGATAAGTTGGTAATTTACACTTCTAGTAACATTCAAAATCTATATACCTGCACACAGTCTGTCATATAAGTAAATAAAATACAATATACATTATGTATATTCCATTTTACACTGAGCTGCACACCCAGTAGATGTTAATCTCTGTAGGCACATCCGATTATTGAGAACGAATATGATATGAAGTTCTAGTATAAGTGACACCATCCTTATCCCTTACATCATAAGATCTATAATCTTTCTTAGCATTGTTCACAATAGTACCTTGTAACCATTTATTATTTTGTGGTTCTTTTTTAAACCATACTTTCTGGTTTAATTCAAACATAACTTTTTCCTTAACATGTTTATTGTAATTGCTTATGTTTCTACTTAGTCTCATTCATTTCAGCCTCTGCTTCATAATTTAACTTTGGTTTCAAAAATGCAAAAGTCGATGGCAATTTAGTGCTTAAATTTCTACACATCATTAGTTGTGAAGGTGTGAAATTTGTCCCTGCAACTGGAGTTGATCTATATTGCATTAAAGCAGTGCTATAATCTGTTTTATATTCATGGCATTTATATAACATTTTCTTTGCAATTTGCACTCCACGTTCTGCCATACCATTTGATTGTGTATATCTTGGGCTTGAATATGTTAACTGAAATCCCCAGTCCTTTGCAAACTGCTTGCATTGTACCAAGTCAAATGGAACATGATCTGCCACTATTTCCATTCATCATCAGCCTATGATAGTCCACTGCTGGACATAGGCCTCCCCTAATACACCGCAACCCATCAGGGGGTTTTTGGACCGTATCCCACCACGCTGGTCCAATGCGGGTTGGTGGGTGCTATTTCCATTGAAATGCCAAAATTGGTAAACACATCTATTAATGAATTTATTATGCTCTGTGCTGATTTACAAGTAATTAATTTTATCTCTAACCATTTAGTACTATAATCATACATAACCAAATAACTTTTCCTTTTGAAATCCAAAATATCTATTCCTAGTTTAGAAAACGGTACTTGTGGTATGTCGTGGGTCAATATTGGTTCTTTTACGTTATTATTTTTTAACTAATGTTGATGACCAGATGCCCCTCATGTAATTTATTCAGTATTGTTAATCTTAATGATTTTGGTACAATAAATCTTTCTTTCATAGACAAGAGTTGTTGATCTTTTGAAATATTTTCTCTATACTTAAGTAATGTTTCAAATTTTCTGGTACATTTTTAATATTATCTGGCCATCCATTCAGCGTGTAATTACTTAATTCGTTTAATTCTACATACTTTGTTGTTTCTATTATTAAAACCTGTCTTTGTTCATCAGTACACTGTAAATACCGTTAAAGTCCAATGCAATGTATTACTTCATACATATACGTCTGTTCATTATCAATTTCATCCAAATAGGAACGAGAAAGTAAATCTGCACTATGCATTAATCTACCTTTTTGATATTTAAATTCAATGTCATATTTGAGTAATTTCAATTTCGACCTCTGTGATCTTGTTAACGGAATTCCATGAATGCCCTTTTTTTATAAATTTTCCAAAGGTTTGTGATCATTGAGCACAATACATTTTTTTCCATAAATATAATAGTGAAATTTCTTTGTTGCCCAAACCACACTTAACAATTCTTTTTCTATTTGTAAAAAAATTTTCTCGGCACTCGTAACACTTCGGGATGCATATGATACAGGTTTACCATTTTGCATCAAAGAACAACCAAGTCCATCTTTGCTTGCACCACATTGAATTGTTACTGGTAGTTTAGTGTTAAAATTTTTTAGCACGAGCGCTGTACTTATACATTTTTTAATATTACAAAATTAATTTTCATGTCACTCCGTCCACAACCAAGTTAATTTTTTCTTTAACAAACTATTTAATGGTGCAGATAAATCTGCTAATTTGTTAACAAAGTTTCTTAAGTAATTAATCATTCCTAAAACAATTTGGAACTCTTTCTTGTTTGTTGGACTTTTCATGGTAATGATTGCTTTTACTCTGTAAGGATCAATTTTCATTCCTTGTTTAGAAAAGATATGACCAAAGATGACAAGATCGGAAATATTTTTTTTTCCTTATAAATTTAACACTGCTTTCTTTTGCTCTTTCAAGTACACATTTTACGGCACAACATTGTGCTTTCAATAGTCATATTACAAGAGCTCAAGCAATACGCAATATATTTGTGGATTTGTAATCAAAATTTCCTTGAAATCTGTCTTCTAATTAAACAAATGCAGTTTTTTTTAATTTCTTTGATGATACTTTCATTAGCACTACGGAAGGTGTTCTTTGATGTCTTTATTTGACCATATTAACGTGCAATAATCCTAAAGATAAAAAAATTATTGTGTTAATCAATCTTAGCAAAAGACCATAATTAATGTCCCATTAAAAAACAAAGAAGGCGAAATTCATAACTTTTATGTATTATGTTTACTTCTATTTATTTAAAATCAAACTGCTTATACAAATACTGTTTTAAAAATTCACAATATCTTTATAGATAAGATAATGTTCCAAAATTTATAATATAAAGGAAAGTTGCCATAAAATTCAACCTTTCTTTTCATTTAAGGAAGTCACGTATACAGTAATAATAGCATTGTTATGGCAATATGCTTACACAAAGGGATAGATGAAAGCTTTCACATTAGGGTATCCTCGAGATATTGTTACACAATAAAATGTATTGAAAACAGCCCATCCCTTACAAACTGAACTAGTTGATGTAACTTCTCACTTTATTATGCACTCAAGATTCAAAGGAAACTACTTTATATAATAATATAGGCGAAATTGGTGTTAAAATTATTATAACTCCCTAATAAAATTGTGACTCCTTAATATATTTTCGAATGTATCGTGTAGTGAATAGAATTCTTTTGAATTAATATCAGAAATATTTAAATTTTTTTAAGTTTTTGATATATCATCAACCTACATGAATCAAACACAATAAATCTCAATAAAACCTTGTTAAGAGTAAAAGGATCTTATATATAGGTTTTAGAGATAGAATTATAAAATACCTACAAGCGTTTAAGACAACATATTCCTCGACACCCGTCTTTATAAGACGTTGAAGAGATCGTAGTTAAAGAGAAAATCCTTTGAACATGTCACAACGTAAGGACAAAATGTGTTCAAACAAAACGCATTATCAAAACTGTATCATGTAAGATAATTTAATGCAATTTGAAATTTGGTAGTATTTATTAAGCATTGAACTTACTAGATATTCAACTGTTAACTTCATGGACAAAGTCCGTGAAGTTAACAGTTGAATATTTTAAACTTTAATAAAAAAATAAAAAATTGAGTTAACTGGTCAAAAATTTTAACGATCTTGTAATTGAAATAAGTGAGTGAACAAAATTATCGGAGACTCATAATTAAAATTTGATCATCTTATTTGATAAAATTTTGTAAATAGCCTTGTCAGCTTCTTATATTGCAAAGAGTAGTTCAACTCTACATGATAGAAAAAATATGTGAAATGTACTTCTTAAACAGCTCTACATGAATATGTCAACAATATTAACTTATTTGCTATGAATAATTAACAGTTACCATTATGATTTATAAATATTCAACGAGTGACATACTAAAGACAAAAGTATTGTATGAATCGTTTTGCAAATAATTTTCATCATCAGATTATTTAATTTATGTAAATGCATCATCAGCCTTTGATAGTCCACTGCTGGACATAGGCCTCCCTAATACACCCTTTCCATTGGGGGTTTGGACCGTATCCACCACGCTGGTCCAATGCGGGTTGGTGGGTGGACGACTTTTACATGCCCATCCGACGCATGGATCATCTACTCTTCAGACAACTGGGTGATCGGCCCAAATTGTCCTAACCAACTAGGAAACAAGAATGAAAATTTGTTGAGTCCCGCAGATTCGAACCACGACCTCCGGTTTCTAAAGCAAACGCCTATACCACTAGGCTACGGAGGCAGTCTAGGCTACGAGGCAGTAAATGCAAACAAAAATTTACGGCTTTTAATTAATATCTATGTTACGTGACATGATAAGAAGGATTTAACGTCGCCTATTACGTATATATTTTAATTTGAATAATGACAATGTTATTTAACAATAATCCGTACCGTTACCGCAAAAATCCCCAACGAAAAGGCGGATTAGTGGACGGGTAAACCGACACAATCCAGAGCAACTGCCCAGTACCATCAATCCACGGGCTCGTGGATTTAAGGATTTGTTGCGATTTGTCCTGTTTATACGTGTAATAAAAAAAATATCCAACCATTCAATCACAAGTCCTGATTGGAGGATTAACTTTGAATCAACGTTCAACCGATGTGTATGATAAATAATTATTGGTAATTATTTGTGTATTATTACTTTATTGCCTACGCAGTTATACGAGCAGTCGGGCCACCTAATAGAAAGTGGTCAATACTAGTAGTGTTACCACGCGACATGGAGTGTTAAGTATCGTTTACCCACTAAATACGCTATTATTAGTATTATTGGGAATAAAAGTATAGTAATTATCAATTTACTAATATTTGCTTATATTGCAACCAGGTTGGATCTACATTACATTAAATAATAAAAAATAATTATTACACTATCTATACATTAATAAACATCGATTAAATCTACAAGTAATTATAAAGTTATCTGACCGATTTAATACCTTTTTTTAGTATCCTAATAATAACATATTAAAAATGATTTAACTATTAATATATTATTAAAATATTCTTTAAAGTAGATTGAATGTACAGTGGTACTCAGTAAAAAATAAATAAAAATCAAATCATAGAATATTAAATATCAACAACTGCGCATTTTTAAAATACACACGAAACAATGCAATTAATCAGAATATATTGAGTTAAAATTTGAATATTGTTAGGTTCTCGTAGACGCTAATATGTTTCAATTAGCACATCATCATCATCATCATCATCAGCCTTTGATAGTCCACTGTTGGACATAGGCCTCCCCTAATACACCCCTATCCATTAGGGGGCTTTTGCACCGTATCCCACCTCGCTGGTCCAATGCGGGTTGGTGGGTGGACCGCCTTTTTACATGACCATCCGACGCATGGATCATCTTACTTTTCAGACAATTGGGTGATCGGCCCAAATTGTCCTAACCAACTAAGAAACAACAATGAAAATTTGTTGAGTCCCCGCAGGATTCGAACCCACGACCTCCGGTTTCTAAAGCAAACGCCACTGGGCTACGGAGGCAGCAATTAGCACAGATAAATTAAATGGTAATCCGCATATATTACAAACACTAGTAAAACAAACAAACAAAATACGTTATGAATTTATAAAATGGAATGGGGTTTATTTATCACAAACGAAGTGAGCCGTTTAAATTTACTTCCGCGTATGCTACGCATACGTTAGCGCACGCAAAAAATGTGACCTCTTGCGTTTCCGTTGGTTTCAAAAAATCGCATGATTGAAGTTACTTTGTATTTATTTTATTGTTTTTAAAGCATTCTTTATATTTCTTTGTTTCTATATATGTATTAAAATTTTGTCTACAATAATAAAGCAAGTATTTTGCAGTGTTTAAAACACATTTATCAGTTGTCTTTACAACCTTTTTAGTTATGTCAAAACAATTCGTTTTAGCGAACCAAAATTAGATGAATAAGTAAATAACTTTGATATCTAATTGACATTATGTTATCACAGTCTTGGAAACTGTATCATAAATATATAGCAATTGAGCTAATGCTATTCAGTTTAATAGTGTTTTGGCTAACATCCAGTTTTGCAAGCGATTCTATTCTAGTCGCTTTCAAAAATGCTCAATTGCGATTATGTAATAGAAACGTTATTGCCGAATTACGAAACAAGGTGTACCAAATTCAGTTTAGTTAAAAATAATAGATGGTTATTTTGACATTATTTTTTAACGGTTTTTACAAGCTATTTGAAAGGCTCATTGCCATTTCAGCTTACTTATTTTGCAAGCTAAGAAACGCACTTTAATACCGAGACAAATAACGGGAATAGCTCCCTCAATTGCTTGCTAATCGACTTTGAGTGCGAACAGTGAAGCGCTACAACTCAACGCACACCCAACCGAGTTGAATTTTTGCCTTAGGGGGGAAATATATTCGTCGACAACCTCGAGTAATTCCACTAACTACCGGGTATTAGATATGATCTGCGTTTAGTCTTTGTCCATCTTAAGGTTAACATATTGAATTGTTTGGGATTAAAATTATTGCAACTTATATTGTTTTTGAAAGATATAATGTTTTTTTAATTTAAATCCTAGTATAATAATAAATTGAAACAGTTGTGATAATGATTTATGCTCTATCAGTGTATCATTTAATTAAGTTTTCTTTTTTTTTTTAGAAATTATGATTCAGGTTTGTCTAATAATAATAATTAAACAACGTCAAATAAACAATCCAATTACCTCGTTCGCAACATTTTAAATATCCAAGATGAACATTTTTATCAGGAATATATTATATTCGCACAAAACAAAAGATGATTATATTCGCACAAAACAAAAGGTTTGTATGCCGCAAAATAAACATTTGAATTTGAATACAACCCAAGCTTCCAAAGCAGTATATTAATATAACACACTCACATACGCGTATATTTTGAAAGTAAACGAAGTTAAAAAAAGAAATATTTTTTCCGGAGCATATGTTATTTCTTTTTATCTTCTCAGTGAAACGATTTATACATTTTTTTTAATTTGAAAATAAACCGACGGTTCAAACAAATCAAGTATCAATTAAATCACATTACGAATCATTTGAAATTTGACAATATTTTTTCTTAAATTATTAAAATAAATGTATAAGACTTTCGAATACCAAAAAAATATAATGATTTAAAATAATTTTACGTCAATTCTTTTTTATATAATAAAATTTAGTGACTTTTTTTCGATTACCTTCAAACCGAAAGCAGTATTTACATACTACATGCGGTACAGATAGGCACCGAAATAGACTTCCCAGACGGTGCATCGCAAAAAGGGACCTAAGTTCTCTAACCTTATTAACATTTTGTAATAAAACGCACATAGGAAAATTGTTTTACCATACGTCAGCTGTTTAGCTATAGCTACATTACTGCGAAAAGATGTGTGTGTTCGTGTCACGTGCCAGTGACACGAACACAGACATCTTTCGTATCCAAAAAGCTTTTGATAACATAAGCGTGTTGGTAGCGGATCTCATGAGGTTTTTCCGGAACCATCATTGTAAAATGGTATCGGTTAGTTGCAAAAATAATCAAATCTATTTAAATATGGATGGTGAGTAAAGATTTAACTATATTCACTTGAATTTAATATGTATTTTAATCAAAGAAATGAAATATATAATCACACTGTTGTCGAAAGCAGAGTTTACAAATAACGTCCCATTCATGGAAAAGCAAATGCGATAAATTGAAAAGGGTAGTGCAAATATTGGCAAACAGATTGGAGGGGCTTAGCTGGTAAAGGAGCTTTACAATTAAGTGACTGACTAACGGAAGCGAAATTGATTACGGAAAAAGCAATCTTATTATCTTATTAAAGACTAGAGGCATCGCTCTCTTGTACTTTAATTGAATTATCAAATACATGGACGCACCGCTTTTTTAATCAAAAAAAATGTTTATTAATCTGCCCTGTTTCGATTCTCGCACTAAGGTTGTAAAGTAAGGTAAGGTTTGGTCTGATAACTGATATGTATGCTAATGATTTATGTCTAGTAGCATGAAGGTCATTGGGCTCCTTACTAAGCGCACTGCAAATTCCTACTGCAGGTCAGTGTCAAAAAGACGAAATCATTGTCCCTAAACGAACAGATTTATGAGGAATTCACGGAAAAACACTAAACGATTAGATAAGGTTTTCTATCCGGGGTGCAAGTGGTAGTGGAAAAGTGATCTGAATTTTAAAGATAAAATTTGTTCTTCAGAGGGTGCAGTTAATAAAATAATATTACAATATTCTGCTTTCAGCAGATTTAAGATTTGTTTTGAGATAAAATCAAATATTTTTGAATGCAGCAATATTGCTGGCAATTTATTTTTGCTTGTCTAAGACCTGGTGTTTATCTCAGCGCGCATCATAAGCGCTTATAAATCATTTTTCCCGAATTCAAAAATCTGAAAACAGCTGATCTTGATTATAAATGCAATCTTTTCAGTACTACTTCGTCTGATGATATCATAACACTTGTGTGCTCTCATTATGGTAGTAGGTTTACTGCTAAAATTAACAAAAAAGTTACTTAATTTACATAAAACTGAATAATTCTTAAATATGTATTACTAAATTCGCGTTAGTAGATGATTGGTCTTAATCTAAGTTTGATATATAAACAAAATGTTTTTTTGTATAACATTACTATAAAACGTAGCATTTTACACAAAGGAATTAATATAAAACCAATTCCCGCTGCAAACAAAAGCTTACAGAGATTTATTTTATAAGCTTTAAACATTTCATATTATATCGCTTCAATATCAAAGTATAATTAAATAGTACTCTATCTTCAAAACTATACAACAATTTTTTTCAATAGATATTCAAATTCAATATAGAAGTTTACACTTGCTTATTGATTGTCAAACACACTACCACCGGTTCGGAAAAGGACACCTCAGACCTGAGAAGAACCGGCGTAAGAAACTCAGCGGGCTATTTTTGTGGCTTTTTTTAAAAATAACAAACAATTTGATAATTCAGCATTACATATTACGCAATTTTGAAACAAGACCTGGAGCGAGCATTTCATTACCAGGCTGTGTTATCATTAAAAAATTCTTTAATGTCGTAATAACCTTTAACACATAAACGTTTCTTTAATTACCTTTTTAAATTTATTAATAGTTAAATTCTGAACGTTTACTGGGATTTTGTTGTAAGAACGTATGCATTGTCCAATAAAAGACTTACTTATTCTTCGCAGTCTAGTTGCTGGAAGAATTAAATTATGTTTGTTCCTTGTATCTATGTCATGTGCATCACGATGTCTTAGGAAATCATCTCTATTTTTTTGCACATACATTAAATTTTCAAATATGTATTGAGAACTAACTAACGGTCATTATTTTTATTTCTGTAAACAAATTTTTAATGATTCTTTGCAGCCCAGGTTATAGACTGCACGAATTGCACGTTTTTGAAGAACAAAGATCGAATTAGTATCCGCCGCATTTCCCCACAGTAGAATGCCATAAGACATAATACTATGAAAATAGCTGAAATACACTAAACGAGCTGTCTCCACATCAGTTAATAATCTAATTCTTTTTTACTGCAATAGCTGCAGAGCTTAGTTTATTTGCTAGCCTATTAATATGGGGGCCCCATTGTAGTTTTGCTTCCACAGTTATTCCTAGAAGTACAGTTGACTCAACTACATCTAACGCCTCCCCATCTATAACCACGTCAAATTTACCATGTTTCACATTAGGAGTCATGAATCTAATACATTTTGTTTTACTTTGGTTTAATAGCAAGTTATTAACGCTAAACCAATTCGCTACTCTAGAGAGAGTATTATTTACATCGTCATTTATTGACGTATGTCGTGTAATTTTAAAAATCAATGAGGTATCATCTGCAAATAATACTATCACCTCGCTCGTGGTCTATATAAATGTCGTTTATATAAATGAGGAAGGGAAAAGGCCCAAGTATGGATCCTTGTGGGACCCCCATATTTACCGGGGCCCCGGGAGATCGTTTACCATTCACGTCAACCCTCTGAATTCAAAGGCTCACGTACAAAGACAGAAGGTTGAGTGCGGTATTTCTAATACCATAGTAACGTAATATCCTGACCAGAGTCTCATGGTGTACAAAATCAAAAGCCTTTTTGAGATCACAGAAAATGCCTAAAGCATCCTGCGATGCTTCCCAAGCTTCAAAAATGCAGCGTCAGTTGTTGAGCGACCCCTAGTGAATCCATACTGCTTGTTATTTAAAAACAATTACTATTGAAATGTTTTAGGTTTAGTAGGAGTTTTTCAAATAATTTACTAAGAGTAGGCAGTTTTGGTCTGAAGTTATTAGGGTCCGTATTACATCCTGATTTAAATATTGGAATAATTTTACTATGCTTCATTAGGTCAGGAAATTCGCCCCTTCTGATACTAACATTTAATATTTCTGCTATGTGAGGTGATATTACATCGATAATAGAACTTAACAGAGCTCCCCCATACCTTAACAGAGATCCCCATAGGTCTGTAGTTTTTTTAATATCTAAAGTTTTAAATGTACTTACAATATCTCCGGTACTTAAGTCCGTAAAATTACAATTCTCTGTACATTCTATGGTAATATCTTTTAATAGTGAGTCAGCAACTGTTGGAGAAGATAAAAGTGACTTGGTAGTAGAAGCTGGAATGTCCGAGAAGAATTTTTCGAAATAAGTAGCAACATCTTCGTCAGCTTCTATATAACGGTCATCAATATTTAGAGTTATTTCAGAATTGCTCTTAGTACCTCTTCCAGTTTCACTGTTGATAATATTCCAAGTCATTTTTATTTTTTCTGATAAATTTTTATTTTTTTCTTTGATATAAAGAGATTTCGCGAGAGTACAAAGTTTTTTAAATATTTTTGAATAGGCACTGACACGTGCAACAAAGGACTTACTATGATTATATGTTTCTTCACTGTAAAGCTCATATAATCTTTGCCTGCTTTTGTGAATTCCAAGTGTTATAGAGAGATTCAATAACGTTTATCTATATCTATCGAAAGATTATTTGTCTATTTGTATCTATCATCTTTCAACCTCCAACAAGAAAAATATTCTCTTAACCTTATTTCACGTAAGTGTCATCATTTATGTATTACTATGTTACTCTTAACATCTTGTTAGAAACATTCCCTAAACCCGCTTACACAAAAAAATATTGGATATAATATTAGAAACGAAACTTTATGTTCTTATAGAAAGAAGTTTTTTTTGTGTTATGTATAAATAGATTTACCATGCAAATTAATAACATTATAGTATATTTATATATATAGTATATATATATATATATGTATAGTAGAGTAAATATTTTTTTGGATCTATAAAATAACGGTTTTGTATTGATCACATTGTGGATACATAACTGAAATATATAACAAAACAACATTTTTTTTAATTTTCGTTTGTCTATCTGTTTGTTTGTTCTCTCAAAAGTTGATATGACTGGGAGAAACTCAGGCTACTTTGTTTTAGAAACTTAATTAAAAGATTTTTTTCATATATTGCGTTGGAGGCGAAGTCGCGGGCAACAGCTAGTAATTAAATAATAAAAGCCTTTGAGAGATTTTATTTTAAAAGACAAAGACCGATAAAAGGTACATTATTGAAAACCCAAACGACTGTTATACGGTTTGAAAATCTGCAATCTTAATACCTTGAAATATTAAATTGCATAAGGAATAATCTAACCAAACAATAATGTGAGCATAACTTATGGAACGTCTAGTTGAACTATTTCAAATGTTCGGTGTACCGTTCTATGGAGCGAGCAAGTTTCGTCGTGTGAAATTGAAAAGAGAAGAGAAATTCTTGTCAACCGAGATGCTTTTAGCGAGCTTCACGCGATGTTTTACTGTCAGGTGTTAAATTTTAAGACGTCTCACCCTTTGATGTTACACAAATCATAAAAATACAAGAAACTTTTTTTTAACGTACGTTTATTGATTCTTATTATTTTATAAATACAATATTTTTAAATGCAATATTTATAAATAAAATAGTAATTTATTTTAAATACGTACTACTTGACAAATACAGCATTTATTTGTCCATTACTTAAACATAAAAATTTGCTGCGAGACTTCAGTTTAATCGATTTATAGCTTGAAATCATCCAAATTCAGTATCTGTAATATAATATAAATAAAAAATATACTCAGGGACCGACGGAAAATGTTTCTGACCTTTTTTCAAGCTTGATTGTATCGGAGAATTCGTATTTTTTCATTAATATTATTAAACAATCTTAATCTCAATAAAAGAAAAATGTACTGCTTTGCAAATAATAAATAGTCAATTTTTGTTTTCGTTTAATTGTGCAAAACACAAACGATTGATAGCAACAAAGATAATTCTGGAACATAATTAATTATTTTACATACTTTTAAATTTTCTTACAGATATTTTATTCATGAATAACATAATGAAGTCATGAATTATTTTTCAATATCCAACAAAAGACGATATCGTGTCACTTTGTATCGGTTTACATGGCTCAAACGAAGCAAACGAGATTGCTTCGTCCACGTCGCAGTTACAATAAGTGACGCTCGCTTTGGTTGAGAATGGCATGCTTTATTTCAAAATAAAATACGAGTTCGTATTCCTACATGTTTATTGTTATATATTTTGCCATCTCTTATATTAGTCTCATTTATTTATGATTTTTTTTGTTTTAACAATAATTTATTCATTGATAATCACGTGCTTTTTTAATTTTCAGGATATTTTTTTATTATTTTAAAAAAAATATACTCTGTGTGTGATAGGTCAGTTACCGTTAATTAAATAAATTTATTGTGTCTTGATACAAAAGAAAAACTTCAAAATTACATTATTTTATTTTTATAATTTCTTCTAACACATGTATAGTAAGTTATTTCACAGTTATTTAAGTCTAAAATTAATTTATGGATGGCATTAGTTCATATCTTAAGGTAACCTAGGTCAAAGAAAAGTGTAGAATTGCAAATAATATAAGTAATTCAAAAATACGCTGGTAAGACTTAAAATTTCTTAAAAAGCAAATTCAACAAATTTTAATCTATTTGTTGCATTTACTAATTAAATACCAATTTTAAGGGGATATGTGACTAACTATCCTTCTTGCACGTCATATTAATTTATTAAAATATGTTTTTTTACGTATATAATTATAAAACAAATATTATTCAAATTGAATTTTTAAAGTTATTAATTAAATTGAACGTATTTCTACTTATAAGAAATTACGGTGGCACACGGTGGCGATATGGTAGATCCTATTTAAGGACCAGAAGCGAGGATGCGGTTCGAAGGACCATGTGCGTAATCCGGCTCGGACAACGTGGTTATGAAGCCGGATTGGAAATGCGATAAAGGAAAAGATAAATACCTCGTATGATGGCGGCACAGCTGCAGGTGTCTTCGGTGATGCGGTTGGGGTTCGCGGTAAACTTAAAACTATTAGAACGGAGCGTTGGCCATTCGCATCGCGTGAGCGGCAGCGCTGGCCGCCGACCGCGTCACGAAGTCTTACGTAGAATAGATATATAGATAGAAGTTTACCCTCCTTTATTCGCGAGATGAGGAAAAATTAAAGGAAAAAAGGAGGGCAGGCGAAAGGAGCGGTATTAAGAAAGGGATGGACGATTATTGCTTGACCATTTTGCGGCTGTATTAGGCAACATAGAAATGCGCGCGAACAAACGTATTGAGGTGTGTTAATGTATTTTGCAATAATTTTACTTAATAAACCAAACAGTTCATATGTTGAGTTTCTACACCTTCTACTCATCTTACTTATTCAATAAAATTTTGTTTAATTTAACCTAATTATTATTAGGTAAATTGAACAAAAAAGTAATTTAAAAAAGAACAGTGTTTTAATTGTGCAATATATATAAAAGTTCCATGAATATTAAGTAATTAAAAAGCGTAAACTGCTGATGTTATTAAACTATAATTAATTAACTAATGATTGGAGCATATTTTACTGCACTGAGCATGTAGTTGTTCGCATTGCAGCGAAGTTACCAATTGATCACAAGTTGTTGTTGTATCAACACGTAAAAATTTACACCTATATACATCCACCTTTAGTGACTGTTACCAAATATTAAAAAAAAATACTTGCTGCAAATTTATTAAAGTAAATTCTACCAAGGGTATAAAGAAAATCACTAAGCTTTTTAATTCTTAGTATATAATTTTGCCCAAGCAAAAATCTTAAAACCATGAATTATCTATGCATTTTTAATAAGTCATGCTTCTTTTCATGTTGATTATATTAAAAATTAGCATTTTTTTTCGATTTTCTTTAATTTGATATTCTTAACCAGTTAAATATTGCTATATTGGAGTACTTTTTTGAGTAATGACTAGTTGGACTAATTGGAGTAATTTTTCTTATAAAACGTATGTAACCCCTACAATTTAATATTTATATGAAAAATCACACCATCATCTTTGATTCAGAGAGCACAAGAAATTTGTGACATGGAACATATAGCTGCATAGCTTGTTAAGTCAAATTACAACAAGGTTGTAGAGCTATGGCAGCGTCATAGTGACCGCGTGATGGCAGCTTCTGTAAAGCGAGTACCTGCTATTCTGCCGTATGTAAGAAGTAAAACTAACAGGACAGGCTGAGTCCTGAGGTAAGCAACATTATTTGAACTCACATTGATTTTGTGAACACACATTGAATCATCCCAACGATCTTTTTTTTGATTTTAACGTTTAGTTTAAGTTCAATACATGTGAACATTTTTAGTATGTTAAGTTCGATATAAAATCTAATAAAACTAACTATGTTCTAACGCTTTTGTTATCGTTTCAAACCCATTGAAAAGTTGGCTTGTCTATTTAGTATGTATATAATAATGCTTTGAAGAGTTTCAAAACTTTTCACTGAGGTATCTATTACATGGCAGGTTTTAAGCAGAAAATTGAAAAGAAATTTCAGGACTGTTGTCAGGATGATGACGACTATTAGAGATTTTTTATATTTTATTTTAAATTCTTAGGACTTATGTGTATAAAAAAAAACGTAAGTAACGTTTAGTCAGTGTTCAAAATGCAGATAATTGTAATTTTGATATATAACTTACGTAATGGACCATATAAAGGTTTTCTATTAAAGTAGTCCTTTTGAAACTCAATAACAATAGAACCTTTTATTTATATATTGATATTGAAGGACCTCTTTTAAGTAGTGGACTATGTAAGAAATACCAGAGCGTTGCCTGTGTCTGCTGCTTACTTGGCGGCCGGCAAAATGAAAATGTAAGAAAGTTCACCCAATCGATATGGGACATTATTTAACATTACTTCAAAATAACTGAATGCATGAGACATTCAGTTCTTTCTTGATAACTCATTCAATTTTCTCGTTTTGAATGGCGTTCATATTGAACTAACTTGAAATAAATAATTGTGTTTTAGTATTTCAATGGTAACTCGTTGTAGAGTTTATTTTTCGTTATCATTTACTAACATAAAATAAGAAATTCGATACAATAACAATATGGGTGATATATTTTAATTATCAGTGATAAATTTTTAACTTTGACTTTGAAAAAACTTTTATTCCTAGCATTAAACAGACGTGCAAAAACCTAAAGTTTTTGTGATTTTACTATTATAAATACATAGAGTCTACTTTAAGGAGCACGAAAATATAAATAATATTTCATAACCTCATGTCACATTACTTAGGACCTAAAAATTTAGTTTTTTTTAGCAAAAGCTTTTTCGATTATTTTCAGTGTTTATAATCGCATTGTGCATTATATTTAAAAAATGGTTTATACGTAAAAAAAACCGTATAACATAACACACAAACACAGCAGAATATAACCCTAAAACCTATCTATGCTTTTACAATATAATCACGACGTGGATTAAGGAGATAATAATTTTAAAATTATGTTTGAAGAAAGGATGAACGTCTTTGATATCCACCGTTGCTGATTAAATATGTAAGATTTAAGTTATTCTGTATTTACGTGGAATTAAATGATCAAGCGCTATAATGTAGTAGAAGAGGAGATATATGCGGATAAATGTAAACCAGTGAGACAGTAAGTAGTATGAATAATGAATTTTGTACAAATATAAACCAACTTGCTCTTAAATTAATCCTTTGCCTTGTTACTAATAAGTACTACAAACGGAATTAGCATATCAAATCCACTAATTTACGGAATTTTCGCCTTAGTTATATATATTTATTCCCGACGTTTTGGACTCTTTCCAGCATTCATGATCACGGGCAGACTACGTTGGTGCATGTCTATAACTCAATGTTTTTGGATTAACCGTCAGAATTTTTATTTAAAATTGACGTATCTTTCCATTTTTTTTTATTTCGAACATTGGTTTGACAAAAAGTACGTATGTTGTTCAGTGGCTTTGTAGATTTTAGATTTCAGATTTTTTTAATGATATAATTAAACATGTCTTTTAACTTAACTAACTATTTATGAAGGACTTTTTAATATGAGAGATATAGTATTTAAGCTACTTTTTTATGACGTAAGCTACTTTTTATTTTTAGTAGCTTTCTCATATTATTAGCAGCTCTAGTAAAAAAATAGTGAAATTCAAAAACAACGCTGATTGCCTTAATACAGGCAATCAGCGTTTTTTAAGACTTCAAAAGCGAATACGTAGCGCACGCATAGATCTTTTTTAGACTGAATTTAGGAAGGTCGGCAATTCTAAAATATTAAGTTGACCTAAAAGTTTTCCTTTTTCGGCGGTCATCTATAGTTTTAAAAATTATTCGCTTATAAAGTTATTTTGTATCTATCGAAAATGACGTATAAACAGTTAAAATGGTGAGTTAACCTCTTTTTCGGTAATGTTTTACTCCTTGAATTACCTGTAAAAATTTAACTTATAACAAATTATTTAAATTCTCTATTGTATAACAAAAACACTTTGAGTTCAGTTTTTTTGTTCCATCAATTTAGATAACGAATTTTCAAACAAAACACAAAGGAACCGTTGCGAACAAGGATGCTTTTACCGTAATCGATTTCTCTTCATTTCAATATTCACTTATTTGTAAAGTTCCTTTGCCGACCAAAATGCTTACGAGACTTAACACCCTATGTCTCACGGTAGGCAGCGCGTTGGCGATACCACTGGTATTGCCAATGACTATGGGCGTCGGTGACCACTTACCATCCAGGTGGCCCGACTGCTCTTCTGCCTGCGTATGCCATAAAAAAGATTATTTAATACAAAAACAATCTAGAATATTAATAGCATATCGTTTATTTTATATTGTCTTCAGCCTGTTTATGTATAAACACAAGGCAATTTATAAGCATTTTAACTCGGGGACCGCATATGAGGCGTTAGACGTAGACCTAAGCAAAAAAATAAGAAAGACTAAGAAATAATAAACAGGGCTATTACGTTTATCTTTCTATACCTACGTGTAAAATTAATATTAAAATCAAAATCAAAATTTTTATCTGCTTTGCTGAATGCATAGATATTTCTTTAAATACAATAAACCTAGTTTGTATATCAATAATAGTTACTTATGATTAATGACTTTATTCGTGAAAAAAACACTCCGGAAAGCCCTTGCAGTGTTTTCTCTTGATCCTGTGTACAAGAATCATCATCATCATCATCATCATCAGCCTGTGATAGTCCACTGCTGGACATAGGCCTCCCCTAATACACCCCTATCCATTAGGAGGCTCGGTCGGCTTCTCAAGGGACACATTACATGATTCGGCTCTTATGGCAAAAATGTAATATATTTCGAGAGAAATGGTTAACGTATCAAATAGCAATTTCAGTGAAACTCTTCAAGAGATTTAATTCAGTATCAAATATGGGCCAAAAGCATTCTTATATTTTACGATAAACATTATTTTTTCAATATTAAGAGTTTTGAAACAATTGACCTAAATTTTGAAGTTGATATAATTATGATTATGTATAAAGAATAGAAAATAGTAAATGAATAAATGCTTATTGGACACAAAGAACTCCTATACATTAGGAGGTTGGACCGTATCCCAACACGCTGTTCCAATGCGGTGGAACGATTTTTTACATGCCCATACAACGCATTGATCGTCTTACTTTTCAGATAATTGGGTGATCGGCCCAAATTACCCTAACTAACTAGGAAACAACAATGAAAATTTGTTGAGTCCCCGCAGGATTAGAACCCACGACCTAGGCTACGGAGGCAGTTATCGCTCGTTAATCGCTTCAGGTTTTTTTTTTTGACACCGTAACTTTCTTAATTTCTTAAATATCTATTAACCTGTTTACCTCAAAATTATAAAAATTATTGAAATCCAGTGACAGCATATACTTCTCACTCTCTAATAAATATGAACAAAATTTGAGCACTAGGTGCAGAGCAACGAACAAACATATATAAAAGACTTACGCTTCTAAGTTTAAGTACCTCCTTCTTTTGGGAAGTCGGTCAAAAATTTTATACAACATGACTTTTTCATTGTCGTAATAGAAGTCGGCGGATAAAATATAAATTTCGTCATCTCCATTTTTAAAACTTGTACTCGTCTACTATTTTTAGTATCTTATGGGTTTTAATTAAGCTTGTTAAATTAGATTTTGTAATTTATATTATTTTTAAATACCAAACAAACCTCATTAATTGTAAGGAATCGTCATCTACAAGTTTTCCTATATAGGTCGTGAAATATTTCTCCCCATCTGTGACTACGTCCCTATAAGGCATCTCGACATCCGATCAGCTGTCGTCGTAAAACAGAAAGGATTTCATCGTACCCGTGTATTCTTATATCTTTACTGCCAATTCGAGGAAAGCAGTTCTTACAAGTTTCCGGGTAACGACGATATTTATTACATTTTATTAGTGCATTAACGTTAAAATAAAACTTGCAATGTATGATACAATAAATTCCTATTGCTTACTTATTGGAGTATCGTTTCAGATCAATAAATAATCTTGTCAACTTTTTCTTACTGTAGGTAAAGTATTAGTGACGACCTGCTTGGCGTAGCAGTTAGTTACTACAACAGTTACGCCGGAGGATGTATTATATATTATAAATTTTAACACCAAACTTTCGTGGTCCCATGATTGACACGTCTTAGAAGTGATGATGTCATGAAAACAATCTTTATTTATTTTTTCTTCCTTTTAACATTTATCTGTCACAAAAAATCAATTGTAGCGTATATAATTAACTATTGTTTCAAATTCGGTAAAGTAAAATAAAGAAAACTATTACATACAAATTCAATAAATATATGATAGTCATTATATGTTCCTTATTTTAATAACTAAAACCACTACTTTTCCATCTCGGCAGTATGAGCGTAAATAATGTAACCTACGATAAATTGCTCCTTAGGGAGAGCAGAGTCGTATAATATAGAAAGTCTGACATGGAATCAATCAACGTTTCGATTAAATGTTTTTTAAGCGTATTTTTTTAATAAATTATAATGTTTGTATGGCATAGATTATTCATATAAACTTGAAAATATTACGAGATAGTTTGGCAGTATGAATATGCGTAGATCCTGAAACATTCATAGCCACGATGTGCATATAATTAAGAATCATCGTTTAATTTACGGTGCCCAGAAACATAAAATACTTCAATTATCTTTCTGCATTATTCTTCGAAATAAAACTTCATCCGTCAAAGGGGAAAGGGGTCTTCTAATTTCGATAAGTAATCTTGTGTCGTGAGGGAACGATTAGTGAAATATTCCTTTTTAAAATATTAAGTTTACCAGTACTGTTATTAACATTTAATCATAATTTGGAACGGAAATTAAATAGATGTTGGAATTTATACTTTTCAGACAAATTGGTGATCGGCCCAAATTGCCCTAACCAACTAGGAAACAACAATGAAAATTTGTTGCGTCCCCGCAGGATTCGAACCCATAACCTCCGGATTCTAAAGCACACGCCTATGCCACTAGGCTACGGAGGCAGTTAAATTAAATGTTCATTATATTAAATATTTTCTAAACGTTTAACAATTCAAGTCTTGAATGATTCAATTCTAGATTCAAAGAGATTGATATTTAACAATTAAGTTAAGACCCCAAGCTCTATAAAGCAATGAATTAAAGATTTAAGCATTATTCATAAATTAATCAATGGCAAAAGTTGTTACTGTATTGACCGTCGTCTCTAGTCAATAATAATTTTTATACTAATAACATAGTAAAACAGACAAATTACTTTAAAATCCATACATGTGTTTTTAAATTTTGCTGTGTAGTGTAATTAAAATGCTTAAAATGCTGGTCTATCCAAAAATAATTAGTCTGACTGAGACTCCTTCTTACATAATTAATTCTGAGTCACAAGAACGCTATATTTGGTTTCCATACTATGACGCATACAGTACAGATACTACTGCGGCATCACGGTTTTATTGGGATTCACCCATCCTAATCTAAGAACGTCCGAGGCTGTGGGAGAAAGTTTAACGCCTTATATAATTAGACGAGCGCGCTGGCAATGGCTGGTGGCAATTTAAATAAACTTATTACTTGCTTGAAAGATTAGGTTTCGTGATTATGAAGTTCTTTTTTTTATTTAGCGTAAATTAATTAAAACTTAATTAATGAGCTCATGAATTTATCGAGCCTTTTTAGCGTAAAATATGTTAGTTTACTTACTAATAATTTACTTTTGTATAAAAATATCATTAGTTAAATAAAGTTTCATACAAGTATATAAATATCTGCAATAAAATAGTAAAAATTGTTACATTGTGTTTTAATTGTTATTTATACATTAACTATAACTGTTATTTTAAAAAATATTCTAGTATTCTTGTTTTTTAAATGTCATTGACTTAAGGCAAGCCTTAAAATTCTTCATCGACATATAATTTTTCAAACATATAATGGATTTTTAAGACTCTATTTAATTAAAGATTGCCTTACTAAATAATGAAACTATTTTAAGACCTAACGAAGTTAATCCATTAAATTTCGCCAACAACGAAATATATATAATTTTATTTAACTTATCCATAAAATTAAATTAAATTTCTTTTAAATCCATTTCGGGTATTAGTCTGAATCAGGTAACATTTATACAGTCTGCTAATGGAAGGGATTTGATCGCAATGAAAGAAGCATCATGAATATTCATAAATTGAACAGCGGGAAGAGCCTGGCTCGAAGAACATATTGTTGAGACATAAATTAATATTCAATCAATAGAAATAAAAGTATATATACGCTAATTTTAAAAATACACACTCTATTTCATTTATTTTTCCTCTCGACGATTAAAGTTTATATTATGTACATGTTTAGCACTGTTAATATTTTAAGAATTAAAAGTGCGATTTTTAATTTATTATTAAAATTGTAACGTTAGTAGATTCGTTAGTAATGAGAGTCGCTAGACAAATTGAAAATATGTACGATTAATTTGAACAATATAATAAGAGTTCGATATTGAAATGTCGATTCAAATACAGAATCTCAATAAAATTAATAAATTAAAGTAATTAAAAAATTAACTGCCTCCGTAGCCTAGTGGTATGGGCGTGTGCTTTTTTGGGCTTTTCACCCAATTTTCTGAAAAGTAAGATGATCCATACATCGGACGGGCATGTAAAAAGTCAGTCCACCCACAAACCCGCATTGGACCAGCGTGGTAGGATACGATCCAAAGGGGTGTATTAGGGAAGGCCTATGTCGCGTAGTGGACTATCACAGGTATCAGATGATGATGAAATTAATAACTAAACAGCTGTAACACTGGTATTGAACAAATTATTGACAATGGAAATTTTAACAAACAAATATGACTGATTTTAAACAGTGTATAACCATTTAGCGCAATATAAGACGGTAACAACGTGCTCTCTGCAAGAAACAACCACGTGATTTCCGCTACCGCATTTTAAATATTTAATATCTTTTACGGTATTTGTTTCATCAAAATGTCGCCTAAGACCCGTTTTAAGTACATAGAATGAAGAAATTTTGAAAGCAATAATTTTTATTAACACTTATGGGTTATTTAAAAACTTAAAACAGAGACTTATGCTCTTGTGTATTCTTTATTGTACGCTTATTGAACAATTCAATTATGTGCAACATAGCTTAAATCTTTTTCTTAAGATTAAGGCAGCTTTTACAACTTAATCGGACGAAGTGGTGGTTTTTGACGGCTTAATTTGTTTAAAATCTATTAATCTACTTATCACAAAATTATTTAAATAAAATGGCACCAAACGAAAACTGATACCTATCATTTAAAGAAGTATGAATTTAATCTGAGCGCTACGAGCGGAGCAACCAGGTAATATATTTAATAAAAAGTGTACGCTCTGAATTGAGGAACTCCCTGTTTTAAGCATTGCATTTGTCCATTACAAGCATCCAATTTATGGGGCTAAGCAACGAAATACATTTTTGTAGTGATATATCATTCAGTCCTCTTTATTGAAACTTCGTTTTTCAAACATATTAAATATTTTTTCGGGACAAAAACAGTTTAATTTAACATTGTCGATGGATTAAACTGCCGTCAATATTTAATGATGACAATAAATCTGATAAGAAAATATATAAATATATAATAATATAAGAAGATCATAGTCGTTAAATGCAAAAAAATAATAATAATAGTCTCCAGTCGATTATGACTACGGCGGCCGATCTGTATTAGAGATCAGCCAACTGCGCGTACACTTGTGTACTATATACTATTTCACTTGTGCACACAGGTGCCCTCCCTGTTTCTTTATACTCTCAAAGCCCGATGGGACGGTCAGCCGACACGACCGGAGAGTATGGCGCAGGATCGACTTTTTACATGCCCATCCGACGCATGGATCATCTTACTTTTCAGACAATTGGGTGATCAGCCCAAATTGCCCTAACAAACTAGGAAACAACAATGAAAATTTGTTGAGAAACCTGCGGGGAGCACAATTCGAACCCACGACCTCTGGTTTCTAAAGCACACGCCCTTACCACCAGGATACGGAGGCAGTTGCGGGCAGTGCAAACAATTAATACTGAAAATCATAGACACAATAGAATTTAAAATGTAAACAATATACTGCTAACATTGCCAAGTAAATTTACGATTTTCGTCATCATCATCATCATCAGCCTGCGTTAGTCTACTGCTGGACATAGGCCTCCCATAATGCACGCGTTCTCCATTAGGGGTTTCTTTGCCGTATCTCACTACAAAGGTCCATTGCGGGTTGGTGTGTAGACCGACTTTTTACATACCTATCCAACACATATATCATCTTACTTTTCTGACAATAGGGTAATCGGTCTCAATCGTCCTAACCAACCAGAAAACAACGACAACACAAAGTTGTTTCAAAGCACGAGCCAAAACTGCTAGACTACGGAGGCGGACTGATTACAAATGTAGCAACTAAAATAAAAATATCATCGAAAATATTTATGTAAAATATGGACAAAACTATTAGTTAAAATTTATAGTAAAAATAACATATAAACCAAACAGACACAACCCATTAAAGACCATACAAAGTCGTATACTAAGTTAATGTCATACACATAGTTCTCCTTGCAGTTTTATTAAAATTTGTTTTTGTTCTTAGGGTCTTAGAGTCTGTTTCAAATGAGCTGAGAAAAACAGCTTTGGAAGCTATGCCTAGTTCAATGTGGAGGCAGGTAAATGTACTCTTAAAATACGGTGATATATGCATAATTAAACGAAAAAGAAATAAGATTTTTAAGTCTTTTTAGTTTATAATATGTTGAAAAAATATTGCTAATAAATAACATATAATGTACATTCAAAGATAATGAAATAAAACAAAAATGTTTGCAAAACTAAACGTAACTTCGTCACTGCTACCACAATAAAACAAGTGTAGAAAGAAATAACGCTTGCTAATAAGGAATTTCGTAACAAAGTAAATTAATTCTGTGACTTAAGATGACTGTATTACACACACAATAGGGATGATATTTCCTTCCCAAGCTGTCACTGTACTAGATAGTAGCGGAAATTTACACGGAATGCGAGATGATTAGAACCGCTGAACATTATTGTGGGAGTGCGACATTTTACCGTCGGAAGACTGACGTTTAATTTGAAGCGAGCGAGATGAAATTGCAGTTCGTAGTCGTGGAACATGAAAGTTAATCGGTACACAGTATTCTGAATGCTCCGACGGATTTAGATTCTTATATTAGAGATTATATCAAAGATTCGGATTACATTTGAATTAGAGTTTATTATTTAGCTATTTGTATACCTAAAACATTTTTAGATATCGGAATTATGGATTTTAGAAATTATAATGGAATTCAGAAAGAAAATGTAAAAAATGTTATTTCATGGTTTTTTATTAACTACAAAATAAGAAAATGTCTCTCAGTGGTAAATTTAAAAAAAATATAGAAAATTATATTTAAGTAATAATAATAATGTCAACATATATAAGAACTCCATTAGATTATTGCGATCTAGATATAGATATATATGCAATGTACTTAAGATAAAAAGCAAATAGTAATAGGAGTGGCTAACTAAATAATTTTGTTGTAGGATATACAAATACGAAATCATAGCAGTTAGTCAAATACTTAATTAGGGGTCATTGGATTATTATCACTATTATTATTTTAAGTATTTTGTGTAGGGACAGCAAATAAGAAGACATTATCATTTTAAAACCATGATATCTTGTATTATTACATATTTGTAATCTGCCTGTACTCCCTTAATATTGCAAAAAATTATCTTATTTTTTGTCAATTGTGCAGTACCCTAATCCATTTCAATTTTACAATTCATGTAACCATTTGCCGTACTGCGGTCACGCGGTCTATTGTGAATCACTAAAGAGGCGTCGACGTTAAGCCCTATCTGCGGTCATTTATCAGGTGCTTAACCTTTATAAGCTCTTTAACATGATTCATATGTGTAATAATTAATATTTTTTATACATTTTATTTCTTTATTAGCGAGCGATTCATGGAGGTTATTTAAAGTTAGTAAAGAAGTTATGTATGTATATCTTGTATAACCTTTTAATCCATCTGCTGCCAGTAAAAGATAAAGGAACTCTTCTAAATTTTGCGTTACGCACACAGTCAAAACATTTGCGTAAATAATTAATCTTATATTGATTATTGTTAATATATGTATGTACATTTTGTTTATAGCAGAGTTTTTAGAAAAAGATAAAGAAGCCATTTATAAATCTGTCGCGGCTGAAACACTTTCAGCACACAAAAATATTTGACCGTTGAAAACTCGAATAACATCTTTTAATCTCCACCAAATAGAGTGCGCCGTGTCAAAACGATTAAATCTCTGTACAGAAGGCTTCCGGTCATGGCCTCGTTCGCGACACGATTCCAAATGCATGTTGACTTTTTATATAGGACGCAAGGAAGCTATTTCAATAAATCTAAACGAAATATTTTTCACAAAATATAAAATAGTAAAAGTTCGAAAAATATTTAATATTTATAATTTACAAATGATCTTTAGTTTCGTTATCGAACTAAATATAATGTTTGAAGCCGAATTGAAAATTGTATAGCGTAAACATTTATTTTTAGCATCAAACATTATTTAAGCTATGCTATTATTTTTTAAATTTAGTAGGTGCCAGAATGAAAGATGACAGGTATGACAGATATGGATGACGTAAAATACCCACAAACCCGCATTGAAGTAGCGTGGTGGGGTACGATCCAAAACTCTCTAATGGAAAAAGCGTGCATTAGAGGAGACCTATGTCCAGTAGTGGACTCAGACAGGCTGATGATAAAAAACGTAAGACTGCAATATTTTATCATACGTTTTTGCTGTTATATATATTTATTCTAATTTGTTATTTAAGAAAAAGGCCATATAAATAACAAAAAAGGCGTTTAAATTTTAAGCAATAAGCTCTGTAGATTACGGCTTTTTTAAACATGACTTTGTAATGTTTTAACTTCACTGGACTAACCCTGGTATTAGTCTAATACCTATGTTATTCATATTGTTACATTTAGGAATACTGACACAGTTGGCTAAATCAAGCTAGAGCATTATTTATTTGAAAATGGTAAAGAAACTTTTTAAATGAAAGCAGCGTTTAGCCCCTGAGACTAAAGTTCTGATTGCAAAACTTTCTGTGTAATGATTGAGGCGTAACTTTTAGCGCGATTTTCTTTTAAAAGTTTTGACAATTGCATGTTAATTTCATTTGTAAACAATTTCTAGTAAAAATTAAAAAAAAAATGGTGAAATCTAAGACAACAATATTAAGGAACACCCTTTTTTGATCAGCAAAACTCGTTCTTAATTCGAACCCTGTTTTTTTCAGTCAGGAAATTCCATTCTAAAAACCTAAAAATGGCAAGGTCTCTCCAATGGATCTAATTGCGTTTTATCAGGTTTCACATATTCCTTGCGTTTAAGTACCCGTCTATTACATGACCATGACATTAGCAAAAGAACTAAATAAATACATATACATAATACAAAATGGAAATAAGGAATATTTCTACAAAATTCCTATCAAATATGTTATATTTGATAGGAATTTTGCCTACGAATTGCAATAACCCTACGACAGTAAGTGGCCGCTTAAGGTCAGACATCATGGACATCAGTGTTCGTAACGCGAGTTATTAAAAAACATTGCTTACTTTCGTTTTTCCATTACCATGTGGAAGAAAGTTCCGATTCAAGTGCCACGGTTTGCAACTAGATGTTTTAATGGTTGTTTATTTATTATTGCATACCATAGGCATTTTTTCCAATAACCGTAAGTGATGCATAAAAAATAAATGGAGAAGTACATATAAGAAAAATATTGTGAAAAAAATTACGTATGAAAAAAAGTACCTGACAAGTTTACCGCTTAAATATGATTATTTATAGAAAAACCCTAAAATGTTAAGTTTTAAAAATCATGAATGAGTTTCAGTTCACGTCCTTTATTGCAATTAAAATATAATAGTTAATAGAGTGTTGGCGATGACTACTTATGATTTACTATAATAATTTACAGTTAAATCAGGTTCAATACAGAACTATCGTCAAAAATGTATTAGGTGTCGATAAAATAGACAATCGTAAAATTCATACCTAGTACCTATTCAAAATATGAAATTTAAGACTTAAATCTTCTTTGTTTCTTCCGCCTAGTTATATCTTTATAAATTCTTCTTCCTTCTTCCAAAAAAGTTTTTATAATTAATTACACAGCTTTATGTTTAAGCTGAAGTGGAGACAATTTAGGGATATAAATTATAAAGGAAACTTGTTAAACTGTTAACATTTATCTAAATTTTTGAACAATGGAGGAGTGAATAAAAGATATCGCCGAATAACGACGTGAAATTAATTGTAGCATTTAAACTCAGAAATACGTCGTCATTAATGAAATGAGCGTTTTGTCTTTTATGTCACATAAAAAATCTTAGCGCTTCAATTTTTACCGTTAAATAGAATTAATTAATAATTTGTTTTAATTTTTAAACAATACACTTCTATTGTGGTAAATAAATGCAATATAGCAATATATACCCATGGCTAACAAAAGAGAAGAGTAGTTACAGCGAAGTGAGACCTCTGCCCGGCAGTGAGACGCAAAGGTGCTTGGTGTAATATATACACAATGTTTTATATTACACCAAGCACTTATCTAGTATGTTGTTTTCTGTTTGCATTGGTAAACACATAATTAAATCAAATATTTACTAAGAATATAAATAATATTTAAACAGCTTAATTTTGAATTAGCATAATATCAAGCACAAAAATAGTGCAGCTTAGATTTTAATACTGACATACAATTTTTAGGACTTTTATCTTTAGGAGCGTGCACCTGTCCCTCGACTCCTCATCGCACTAAAGACAATGAGGCCCATTTTAGCCCTTCCTCCTTATTCCACCCTCTCGAGCTCTATTCACTTTACTTTTTTTGCCAGTATTTAGTGGTGGCATTAATTCTTTTGTTTCATATATCTATTCATTTGAATTTTTGCGCGTCTGTTTTTCTTAATTTGCATTCGTGTTATATAATTCGTCGAATTTTACTCAAAATATTTTTTTTTATTCTTATATATTTGAGTAAAATAAAAGTGGAATTACTGATATACATACGCAGGTAACCTAGAAAAACTATTTTTGATTTATAAGTTTTCAAATTTGCTGTCATTTTATTTAGTTTAGTTAGATTGTTATAACTGTCGTTTCAGTTGATTTATTGAGTATTAATGGTGATGTCAGTTACATTTGTGCTTATACTGATGTACAAGCAAAAGCAGGTCGTACAAGTTAGATTTTTATTTTTTATTTAATTAAAGTTGTTTTTTAGCCATTATAAACATACATACCACCACCTGTTATAAAAGTATGACCCTTCTTTATATAGGTTTAAAGCTATAGACGAATACAGACACCGTACGTTGTCATGGTTACTCATCATCATCATCAACAGCCTGTTTTTTTTTGAGTCCAATGCTGGACATAGGCCTCCCCTCATTATGCCTTCACAATTTTTTTGGGGGATTACTACTGATAGCAAAACTATATATAACAGTATTTGAAGTTTAAACAAATAATATTCGGCATAAAGAGTTTTATAACGTTATTTGGGCGCATCCAAGTGTCACTTTTTTTTAAAACATTGTCTTCGAATAACATATTTTGTCGGCGAACCTGAGAAACTCAATTACAAGTTATGAGGTTTAAAATCCATCAGAGATATAAATACTAAAAATGTAAGTTTTAATAAAACCATAAGAAAGCTACAGGCTTCTTTGTATTCCTTGCAAGGTATAACGGTTTTTCTAAGGACGACATTGTTGCGTGGCCCGGAAACTTTTTATACACTTTATAAATAACGCACAAAACATTTTTACATTTTTATTAAAAAAATGTATTCGGTAGTAAAGGGACAATTGAAATGTAATGTTTCAGGTTCATTACCGAATTTATTACACTCGGGAAGCTTTTGAATTTGTACACTATGTAACAAATAAGATGTATCAATGGTTCTTAAAGGTACAAGTTGGATATCTAATACATTGTATACAAATTTTATCGAGTTTAATTACTATACAACTATTTAAAATTATACCCGACGTTTCAAATCCTTCCCAGGGTTCACGGTCACGGGACCAACAAAGATGTTCGGCATCGAAATGTCAGTATTATTTCGGCTACGATAAATGTTTTTAAATACAATATTCTGTGCCCAGATTAATGCACTGGGCTGACAGTATCTTGAGGTCTTGCAGTATTTGTGTCCTTGGTTTTAATTTTTTAAATAATTGGATCACAAGCAGGCTGTAGTACTCAACCAACTTCTCTATTGAAGTTAGGATGTGATTTTTATAGCCTCGTGAATTATCCTTGGGATGAATCAGTGTATGAAACATGCATTTTATAGTAGAGAAACAGTAGAGAGTTTAGCACACTTAAACACAATAACAAACTTATGTATTGTACTATTTAACATGTATAATATTCTCGGAACAGAAGGCACAAGTTTATCAATAGATGTAATCAACACCATACATTAAATTCGATTATCGACAGGCATGAAAATACTTCTACCTTCCGTATAATAGTTTTCAATTCGGAACAATGTTTGCGCTGAACTTCCATCAATACAAATCAAGACAGACAGAATTGTCTGTCACAATGTTAGTTCAATAGTTTGATTCAGTTATTATTTAACCGACTCGAACGGTAGTCTTAAATATTATCTAAGGCTTTTTGAATTTAATATAGACTTATATACGGAACTGCCTCCGTAGCATAGTGGCATTGGCTTGCACTTTAGAAAACAGAGGTCGTAAGTTGGTACCTTGAGCTGACTCAACATATCATTATTACTATTTACTTGATGGTTACGGCAATATGGACTGATGATCTGATTGGATCACCTCATTGGATGAGAATCTTTGCCCTATCTATCTCCGGTCGTGTCGGTTATCCGTCCTACCGAAATATAAGGATATAATAGAAGTAAGCGTATACCTGAGTTTGTGTGTACACTCTTGCACCATTATATCGCCTACGCAGTTGCCTGATCTTCTCAAATAGATTGACCTCCATTATTTTAATCGTCTTTGAAGACATTAGTATTATTATCTCCTAGCGCCCATTATCCCTGAGTAACAGATTCTAGGGAGTCTATTTCCAATAAATAGGAAGGGGCCGGGCCGCAACGAAGGGGATCAGGCCACAGGGGCGAGATGTGTGAAAAGTTAGGCGTTAGTAAGAAACAAAATAGTGGTTTTAGCTAGTATGCTAATCTATTTCTCCACTTAAAAAGAAGCTGTTTACTATCTTAATTACCAACCAAGGAGCATACATTAAAATAGTCTTAACAATAGCAGTTACGATTTAAATGGTCTGATTAAAATGTAGTACATTAATAAATATTCGTATTTCTTTTTTTGTATTCTATTATTATTTATAAATACGTTAACCAAATATTATCAGACGTATTCTCAAAACAATTTTATACATATTTCCTTTTTATTGAATTTTAATCGATACTAAAAGCGTCCAAAAACAATTTAAACGACCCGACCGTAAAACTCGAAAATTCCAAATAATTAATCAATTGCGTAGCTGAAATATGGAGGGTTCACGGGACAAAAAGCATAATCCAATATCTATACATGAACACATTCGGCAATTCACGTCCCTCCCACTTCGCAGCCTTTTTAATTAAATAAATCAATCAAGCACCCCTTTTCAACATCCATCTCACGTGGGGGCAATTTGCTTTTTCGACATGTATTGTATTTTGTCATCTCATCATGAACATAGCAATAGCATAATGTTTTGTTGTTTAATATTTATTTTGCTGAGGTGCTATCTTCAGTTATAACGTCTTAAGAACTTTTAGCACATTTTTTTTTGAAGTTGCCTATACTGGCAACTATCGGGATCTGAATATGTAAGTTAAAAAAAAAATTTGCCATTAGTTATGCCTGATTTTTTATTTGTTTTACTAGCACTAATGTTATTTTGAAGGACGGAACAATTATTCATAATGAATTATTTATAGCTATTGGGTGGCTGCCCAAAACAAAAAATATTTTTCGTTTTTTTCTGTTCTCTATAAAAAATATGTCTTAAAAACAGTATGTTGCTTATATTTAAGAGAGAGAAAGTAAAGTGATATATGATACAGTATAAAATGGAAACCGAAGAAACGGGTGTCAGTCAATCGCTCATTGTGGAAGTAACTATATCCGTAACTATAGAAATAACGATAAAGTTGGGCCGAAGTACACTTCTTAAATAGCTAATCTAATTTGTTTAAAAGCAGGATCAGCCTATAATAAACGTCCCCATTAATAGATTGATTTTTAATATTCAGGCTCCGCTACTTACCCGATTTTTAAAACACCAGAAGAAGTAGAGTACTAGAAGCACCTAATTATCAGCGTTTAACGGATAAAACACACCTTTAAAGACTTCAATAAAAGGAGTAAGTTCTCAATTCGTCTGTATTTTTTTTACGTTTGTTACCTCAGAACTTTTGCCTGGGTGAACCAATTTGGATGTTTTATTTTTTATTTGAAAGCTGGTGCTTCCCGTTTGGGCCTATAGCAATTTGATCCAGTTCTGACAGTGCCATCCATGAAAATTAAAAAAGAAATTTATAATCTAAATTCTGAAATTTAACATTGACAATTATGTAGCTCAATATCACGAATCGATTTCGATGATACTTTTATTCTATTTATTAGAAGAATAGTAATTCATGAAGTTTGTACTGTGCTTAGATCGATAATAGGATCCATGAAGACGAACTCTTCAAATCTTAGGACATTAACGATATTCAGAATTTCATGCTAGGCCGAAGATGACATTTGATGAGACAAACTATTATATATATGAAAAAGAAGTCGTGTTAGTTTTTACTTAACTCAAGAACGGCTGAGCGATTTATAAAATTGGGGAGATAGTTTGAACCGTGAAGAATAGTTACTTTATGACGTTTGACAGTTTCGTGTGACTTGAAAATGTAACTAATCCTACTAAAGGCATAACAAAAATTAATTAATGAATAACAATTGATTAAAACGTATGTTTCAAATGGTGACAATTTGCTATTTTGAAATGCAATAATAAAACTATTTTTTAAATAATATTACATTTTCCAAGATCCCATTCGATAAACAGTGATGAACTTAAAACTCGTATGGTTAAAATTTAACTAGTGATGAAGTTTAATTGATAATGCGCCTACTGATCAATTGTTCCGACAAAGCCGTAATGCAAGAAGAATACGAAATACTGCAATGAAAGGACTGAAGAAGAACAATAAATTGCACGTGTACAGCGCCGCGATAGTATTGGTCAAACTTGACTCTCAATCACGAGACAGATAGTGATATGCAGTCCTGGGCGTCGGTCACTTTCACAATGGCCTACAACTGCTTTGAGCTGCCTCGTCCGAATATAAAAAAAAATCTGAAATTTTATAAGGAAAACTGTAAAGTTAGCTCCGTTGAATACCATTCGATGAGTCCGGTGAATCAAATAAGATATTAGCACAGAACAATAACAGACAACAATATAGAAAAGTTGTTTTGTTAATTGCATGTTGAAAACTATTATTCTCTACCTTATATAGAATGGTGAAAGAATAGTTCTTTATGATAGGACCTAGAGAATGTTTGCTAATTGAATCTACTCCCCACCAAATGTTTATGCAACCGATGAAGACGGCTCTGGTTTTATGTTTAGAATACGTTTAGGAAGTTATCATTGATTGATTTTACCTTTAAGATATATTTAAACATGGAGACACGATCGACAAGATCAATAGACCATGTAAGAGTCAACTCTTAAATTCCTGTTGCTTATGAACATCATCTGGTCAGTTTAAAGTACGATTCTAGACGCATGACCTAAGTGATGACCTAAAGTTCATCGATGCAGATAAACTGGAGGCGCATCGGAACACATGAAAGGACTTAACGCATCCAACAGTAGGCGAAGTTACCATCCTGTTTAGTTGGTGACATATTGGAAAAGACAGTACTGGGCTAACTGCAACACATTATCTGAAACTCATCGATACTACCTACGTTACATTGCAATACCCCTGATGTTTGTCAAGGAGAAGATGGATATTATTTTAATATTAAAATGAAAATCCATTGAATGGTGAGCATCAGTATCATAATTTATTTCATTTATTTGTAGAAAGACACTGATTAAACATAATGTTTATTAAAAAATGGTTAATGTCTGTATTGTTTGCCTTTGAAATGGTTAATTATCAAATTTTTAATTTCAGGTAAAGAAACTACAAAGAAAAGATCAATGAATTATCACGCATATCGTTTGATGATTCGTCAAAACGCTTGACAACTATTTGCTGCGGTTTCATCGATTGTTTCAGCAGTATTGCGTTGACATGTACGTAAAAATAGAAACAGAACGTTTAACATTCATTAAGTCAAACCAGCCAACTGCGTTCTGAGGTGAACATCCATTTACGTGATGCAGTTAGTACTGAAGAAATGCAGTAATATTGGTCAATTAACTATTCTGCGGTGACATTGGTAGTCACATCATATGCATGAATATACAAGATGCAATAATATATGTTCGATCATTCGGTCGGCCTGATCTCTTTATTACTTTTACCTGTAATCCAAAATGGATGAAATTACTCAGTGCTGCTTCCGGACGAAACATCAAGTGATGACACGACATCACAGCACGTATATTCAGCAAAAATTCGATCCTTGATGAACTTTGTTATTAAACAACGCATCTTTGGAGATACTTGGTGCTGGATGTATTCAATCGAATGGCAAAAGCGGGGTCTGCCAGCACACACTTATTATTTGGTTAGTGGAAAGAATTTAGCCTGATCAAATAGATGATCATATGTGCTGAGATTCCTACTTATAAAGTCGATCAGACCTCTAAATTTGTTACTACTAATATGATTCATGGACCGTGTGGTGCCATCAATCCCCAATCACCTTACATGGTCGATTGAAAGTGCTCTAACCATACCTACGAAATTAACGGCGGAGACTGTCACTGGCAATGATGGTTATCCGCTGTACCGTATCGATCACCAGATTACAACGGTCGAACTGTCACAACAAAGTGAAAAGAATGGATTTCGTTGTCGACAACACTTGGATTGTTCCATATTCGCCCTTAATCGTTCAAGACACATTGCAACGTTGAATACTGCAATTCACTTAAGTCTATAAAATATATTTGCAAATATGTCACGAAAGGCTAAAGTGATATGGCGGTTTTGTCGTCAATCCTCAATACCAACAGATGAAATATCACGCTATCAAGTTGTTCGTTTGAGATTTAAACGATTTGGCGTATGTTCGCATTCCATTCATGAACGTCAACTTACTGTTACGCATTTGGCTGCATCTGGAGAATGGTCAGATATATTTAACGGCTTAGAATGCTACACAACGTGCTGAAACCTCACAACTACATTATAAGTTTTTGCCATCTGCCAAAGTGATCAGTTTGCACGAACTTTGCTTTACTCGGAATACAACGTTATAATACTTGGAATGTTTCATCGAAGAATTTTCGAAGACGAGCAAAGCGATGCGGTTCCTGGGTATCCAGTTGTGCGTTTTACTGATGCTCTTGGTCGAATGTATACAGTTCATCAAAGAAAATGAATGTTTCTATTTGCGTTATGTTGCTGGTAAATGTGCGTGGCCAACGTCATTTGAGTCACTACGAACTGTTAATGGTGTAATATTCCCAACATATGTGCTGCATGTGAAGATTGTAGTTATTAGAATACGATTGTCATTGGAAATGACAATCGCTGAGCTCAATATCTCTGCATCTTCAAGTCAGATACGCACATTATTCGCTATCATAATTTCGACATGTTTTCTATCAAACCCATGTAATCTGTGGCACAAATACAAAGATAATATCCACAAGATATTTTATATCAAATTCGTGTCAGTTCCGAAATCACGATATTGAGATGAATAGAGATACATAATCGTTACTTTACTCTTGATCGAGATATGTGTTACCTCATGTGCGGTAATTTATTAATCAGGTTAGGAATGCCAGCGCCATATCGTGAAATGAATGACGCATTTAATCGAGAATTGGAACGGGAACGTGAATATGATCACCAGGAATTAGATTTAGTAGTTCAAAGAATGTACCCTGTTGAATTACCAACAAAAGGAAGTTTATGATACTTTAATGAAGGAAATCGATGATGAAAATGGTGGTTTATATTTCCTAGATGCCCCTGGTGGAACTGGCAAGACATTCCTCATGTCATTAGTTTTAGCAACTGTTCGGGCGAGATCTAACATAGCTGTTGCAGTTGCTTTTTCTGGAATAGCAGCCGCATTGTTAGAAGGATGCCGTACGGCTCATTCAGCATTTATTTCACCGTTAAATCTATAAACTATTGAAGAACCAACGTGTAATATTGCAAAACACTCAACAATAGCCAAAAGTTTTAGCGGTATCGAAAATCATCATCTGGGACGAATACACAATGGTGCATAAACGCGCATTAAAAGCACTTAACCTAACATTAAAAGATTTACGCAATAACTGGAGATGTTTGTTTGGAGGAGCAATGATTCGACTTTCTGGCGAATTCCGCCAAATACTGCCAGTAATTCCAAGATCTACGGCTGCCGACGACATAAAAGCGTCGTCGTCGTCAAATGTTCAAATCCTCGAATCTATGGTGCCATGTAATGAAACTGCTACTGACAACAAACATGAGGAGTTACATTGCTTAATGAGATACATCTGCTGAAGATTTCTGAAGCAATTACTGACAATCGGTAATGGTCAAGTACCTGTCAATGAATCCAGTGGATTAATATAATTTCCAAATAATTTCTGTAATTTTGTCTCATCAAAAGACGAACTTATCAACAATGTATTTCCAGAAATTATTTCTAACTACAAAAATAATGAATGGTTGAGTGAGCGAGCAATTTTAGCGGCTAAGAATAAAGATGTAGATGACCTAAACTACATAATTCAAAATAAGATCATTGGAACAATGCATTCATTCAAATCTATTGACTGCGTCACAAATAAAGATGAAGCCACCAACTATCCAATTGAATTTTTAAACTCTTTGGAAGTGCCCGGCTTACCACCGCAGGTTGGCTCCGTAGTAATCATGCTTCGAAACATAAACCAACTAAAACTGTGCAACGGTACGCGTTTGGTGGTTAGAAAATTGATGAACAATGTAATTTACGCTACGATAATGATAGGAAAATTCAAAGGTGAGGAATTTTTCATTCCGAGGTTACCGATGATCATAACCGATATGCCGTTTGAATTTAAAAGACTTCAATTTCCGATACGTCTTGCATTTGCCATGACCATCAACAAATCACAAGGCCAATCCTTAAAAGTTTGTGCTTTAAATCTAGAACATTCATGTTTTCCCATGGTCAATTATACGTGGCATGTTCACGGGTCGGAAGACCATCTGCGTTGTTTGTTTTTGCGCCTGAAAATAAAACAAAAATGTCGTGTATCACAAGGTACTTGAATGAAGAGCAACCTATGTACTAAAATACAGAAATATTTATGAATGATTGATGTAGAAATTTAATTTTTTTGTATTTTTCCAATAAAAACCTGTTATTTATTGACATTAAGGCGGAACAAAGTTCGCAGGGTCAGCTAGTAAGTCATAAAACTCCGCTATCCAAATATTTAAAATTTTAGTTTGTTTCGTTTTTAGTGCATTTTATAATCGTTAGGCCAGTGAGCAAATATTCACCCGTTGCTTTAAGCCAAACTCCTAGATTGATAAAATAGCGTTGACACGGGTGATTAAGTAAAGACAAGAATTAAAAATCTTAATCTCAATAACATACGATAATAAAGTTATCTTTATATTCTATTCGTGGCAGAAATAGGCACCATGCTAGCACTTGTCGAAACGGTCCAATGTGAAACGAAGTACCAATCACCTTCGACCACGATCAACATTCGAGCCATCTATGCACACATCTATACATCTATACTAATACATATTATAAATGTGAAAGTTTGTGAGTGTGTATGTTTGTTACTTCTTGACGACTAAACGCCAGTAGCGATTTTAATAAAATTTAGTGAAGAGTTAGTTGACACCTTGAATTAACATATAGGCTACGTTTTATTGCGAAAAAATGTCTAATCGCAAAGGCAAAGTCGAAAATATTTAATTAAATGATAACGTTTGATTGAATTATGACTGCACGTTAACGTTAGCGTAATTATTTATAAATTATAATTGACATATAAGTTCTAAATCTTAAACAGTTTTAAAAAGTATCCACTACCATATTATCAAAACTGCTTTCAGGAAAGATTTTTATGACATAAAGTATAACATTTAAGTACTCGACGATAACTTATTGCATGATTTCTATAGGAGATATCTCTTTGGAGTTACCAGAAATATACGTTATACTGTTTAATACCAAAGATTTCTTAAATATTAAATTCTTAGCCTACTAAGACAACTCTATTAATAAGTATGGCATGATTAACATATATTGTTTAGACTTTTCTCAGATCTGTAAATTCATAGTTTAGAAATCGAATACAACATTAAAAAACTGATATGTTTCAAATTTCCATGGCCCTATTTCAAAGTGCAATAAATTTTGGTTTTAATGATTTGATTTTTCCTGAGAATATATCGATACTTGGGATAACAAAAATTAAAACATTTAAGAGTCTTTGCAAAGCATATAAACATCGATACGCTTGAAATGTCCCTACGTTGATCTAAACCGGCAAACGTATGAAAGCAGAGAACGTTGTCAGATGCACGTGGAAAACGTATACATAGCATAGACAATAGTTGGGTGGTTCTATATTCACCGCTGCTTTGCAAACTTTTAAACGGTCATACAAACGTCGAGTTTTGCCGCTCGGTCCAGGCTATCAAACATATATATAAATACATAAATAAGGGCAATGACCGGGCCATTTCGTTCTTAGATAGGAAAATAACGCTATGATTAACCCATAAGATGACTTACAGATATTTTGGAAGGTTCGATAAGTAAGTAATATCGAATAGGCATGCATAGAATACTTGGTTTACCGTTTCATGAAAGGCATTGGGTGCCTTTCATCCGTGACCCTTCATGCTGTGCATCGCGAGCGAGCGCACGTATTTTATAGAGGCAAACCTGCGAGACCCAGATGCTATTACTAACTATTACCTAACTCACCGCATTTTGAAGAAACTTTTCACCCATGGTAGGTTCCCTTTTTACAGGGGACCGTCTGGGTGGGTACCACCGCAGTGCCTATTTTTACCGCAAAGCAGTTATTTGAAAACACTACTGTGTTCCGGTTTGAAGGGCACCGTAGTCAGCATATTTACTAGGTAAACGAGACTTGACATCCTATTTGTCAAGTCTCGTTTACCAAGGCGATATTGCCAATGGCCGCAACTGCTCGTCTGCATACGAAATTAAAAAAAAATAGAGCGCACCTGTAGATAGTTAGCCCTGTGTGAAAGCAATGCATTCATCATCAGCCTGTGATAGTCCACTGCATGACATAGGCCTCCCCTAATACACCCCTATCCATTAGGGGGTTTTGGACCGTATCCCAACACGCTGGTATATTGCGGGTTTGTGGATGGACCGACTCTTTACATGCCCATCCGACGCATGGATTATCTTACTTTTCACTCAATTAGGTGATCGGCCCAAATTGCACTAACCAACTAGGAAATAAGAAATTTGTTAAGTCCTCGAAGGATTCGAACCCACGACCTCCGGTTTCTAAAACACACGCCTATACCATTAGGCTGCGAAGGCGGTTAAATTAAACTATACATGATTATTTTATTCTCAAAAAGTTTTTACACGTTTGAATATTATTTTTGGTTAATGAAATATTGCTTTTTACATTTATATATTCGCAATGTAGCTGTATAAATATACATTGATATTTCTGTCTAAAGATCTACTGTCCCTATATTTGTTCTCACATTTTCAACTGACCGTTACTATAAATCTTTTTTAATTTTTTACCTTTTTAATTTTTCTGCTTGGCCAATTAAAAAAACTTATAAATGTTTTATCTGTTATTCTTGCTAATATTCTCAAAAAACGATACAAATATCCTTGAAACAACAAAAGATTTTATTGTAACATCTACAGTAGAATTTTTAGTCGACGAAACTAGTTTCTGAACAATGATCGTTTCTTTACTACTAGTAAAGTACACAAAATGAATGGGAATAATGGAAGCCGCGTTCTGATTATTTTACTACTGATCCAAACACTAAACAAAAGCTTTTGCTATACTAATATTTTAAAGCTGTCATGTCAAGTTTACGGAGGAACGATTTGTCGTATGATTAACGTTATATTGTAAATGTCATAATAAATCAACAGGTCCTTGGCTATAGGATTAAATTTGTAAATTTAAGACAAAATATAAATTCTACGATAGATGAAGGCCCAAATAAAACAAAAAGTGGTAAATATAAAATAATCATAATTTTAAAATTATATAACAGCACATTACGATGACGTTCATCATCATCATCAGCCTGTGTTAGTCCACCGCTCGACATAGGCCTTTATCATGCACGCCTTACATATCAGGAAGTTTTAGACTGTATCTCACCCCGCTGGTCCGATGTGGGTTAGTGGGTGCTATAGCTGTTTTGGGATGGGCTGATCATTACTGTTTTGGGTTAATATAATAAAGATTAAAGTTTTAATTTTAATAAAAATGATAATCATGTAAATGCGGCATTATTTATCAGACCAGACCATTTCATCAAGCTCATGTCGACGGAATACGTTACTGACCCATATAAATCAATATCATAAGTCATTGCCGACCGATCTCTCGGTTATGAATACGTATTGAGTGAGCAAAGTTAGTTTTTTACGATGTGAACCTTTTGAGAACCGACTTCTGGTCGTCTTTAATAAATGTGCACGATGCTTTGATAACAGTAATTTAAAATGGCGGAATGGTTTATACCACGGTAGTTTACCGTGGTTAAATTTAAATAGATAAAATCGTTCTTAATTTTAACAGTTATTTTAGGTTAAATAAAAAGTTAATCATCTTAACAATATTATTTATCTCACCATAAATCGGTAAGCAGAATGTCGTTGAAAAAAAAGATGTAACAACAGCTATCTAAAGGAGTCTATTTAAAGTATCTTAAATAAATATCTTTGGAGTTATATAAAATTTATGATACGCTATAAGTAGCCTAGGACGACAGCAGCCGAAGTTTAATATAAAAAAAATGGTTGTCAGAATTGGCTTTAAACTGGATTAAGAAAAAAGATATCGCTAATTTCTAAGAATGGTGATTTATATTACTTGTAACATTATAGTTAACATACACAAGTTTATTAGACAATTGTTATTCGCTGCAGTAAGATAAAAATAATACAAAACGAAACTGTAACAAATCACGTAATTATCTTTTCAGCGCTAATTGTGTCGCGCTTTTAATACAGTAGAGCTACGTTGAACATCGTAATTTAATAAGCGTTTCGAGTTTCTGATTGTACTGAATCATGTCTAGACTATTCTATTTTACTTTTGTTTTTAAAGATGTTTTACACAATTAAATAAACATGATCACGTGTTACGGTTAGGAAAAGGTTTATTGTGCGGTCTAAATATTTAATCAGAGAAGTATGATCGTAACTAGACTGTATTTTTTAGAGCCGAGATTGAACGTCGTTCGATAAGTGTTTAAAAATCTTACAAAACATTGTTAAAAAAGATAAATGAAAAAAATTAAAGAGAAGAGATGAATATAATTGTTTCAAAATTAAGTTTTCAATTTGATAATTGTTTTAAGATTTTAAAGAAGATGAATTAAGTATTGCCTAATAATCGATCCGTTCTGCCCTTTGTAAATGCAGCTTAAGACGACAATCAATTCCATTCTCATTTCAAACACTTTTCATAGTAAACTTCAGATTATAACTATGTTAAAAGAAAGACATTAATTGACTGACAGGACCTGCATATTGATTGTTATAGGTCGAAATAAGACTAAAAATTAGAACTAACTAGATTGAAATAATACTTGTTTGTCACCTATTAACAACAAATAAATATTTTGATTAATTATATACGTAAAGTCAACACTACTACAAACGATAACTATTTTTAGTGTTATATCATATTTATTTTCCTCACTTTGAACCTATTCTTTTACCTTGGTACAAAGTAAAATACGATTTGTAATAAGTGCAAAATCTGTAGCGGAGTTTTTCTAGATAAGATACTTCAGATGTTTTAAAAGTTCTCGCACCGCCTCGTAAGTTTACTATTAGGTCAACTAATAAAATGTCTTAAAATTCTTCGCTTGCTTAAAAACACTTTTGCACAGTACCGGCTAAAAGCATCCTAATTTTTACGAAGTTCCCCTTTTTATCTACTTCAGGTTGTGAAATACAAGGTTATAAGCTATGTTGCACTTAAACTGTAGTTTTGTTGGAATTTTCTTAAAGAAATTCTAATATCCTAAACCAAATATTTAATGCAATTTTAAAGTACAGGAAGTACGTTTACTAAATACCTCATTTCATATCCATATAGTTACTTTAAATATATACCTTTTACAACTATTATATGACTATGCTACAACGCTTGAAACTCAGAAAGTAGCTATTTCAGGCAGTCTAAGATGAGATATTGAAAATTATATTCTTTTCAAAATTTATTACAAATGATAGTAATCAATGAACAATCCGTAATCATTCTTCATGTGATCGCTTTCGTGGTCTAGAGGTATTAGCCCTTGCATTATAAATCGGAGGGCATGGGTTCGAATCCCGCAGCAAAACAACTTTGTGTTAGCGTTGTATTCAGGTTGGGTAGGGAAATTAAGGCCGATCACCCGGTCGTGGGATACGGTCCAAAAACCCCCTAAAGGAGAATGCGTGCAGTAAGAGAGGACTATGTTCAGCAGTTGACTAGTACAGGCTAATGATGTATGTAAAATATTCTTCTTCTGTCATATAAAAAATTAATCATCTCTCCGGGTCGACCGTAAAGTTTCTTTAATGTAACGCTCACTATCAAATGCACCCAATGGTGCGTGAGAGCGCCATTGATCTTAATAACGGCATCATATTTCTTCTGTCTGCTCTTTCTTAACAAGTGTTTCTAGACACTTGTGACTTTGATATGTATTACTATTAGTGCAAATAAATGAACTCTATTGTATTTTTTTAATTTTCGGTTTAGTATAGTAATATTTAATTTTAATTGTATTATTTACTAGCGATCCATCAACAGCTCTGCTACTATTATTTTTTGATTCAATTTGATTGCAGGTGGTAGGGCCCTTTTTACTGGGGCGGTGCCACCATGACACCTATTTTGCCGCATAATAGCAGTGTGTAAGCACTACCGTGTTCAGGTTTGGAGGGCATCGCTGCTAGTGTATTTACTGGGTAAATGAGAAGTAATACCTTATGTCTACGCTTGGTTTGACTGCTTTATCAGTGGCTGACAGCTCGTCTGCCTTTGTAAGCGATAAAAAAATCTATTAAATAGATTTCCCAAGGGTCTAAAAGTAACCTACGTGACTCATGGTTAAAAGTAGCTTCAAACCTATAAAGAATTTTTAAAATCAGTACATTAGTTTTTGAGCTTATTCTTAAAAATATACACACGAAATATAAATCTTTCCTCTTCATAATACTTGTACAGATATAGATTAAAATTGACATTGACAAAATAATAATTTTAATTTTTATAAATGATAATTTTTTTTACTGATTAACTTGTGAGGACCGAAACTAAACGTTTCATTTATATTTTTTTTATTTCTAGCCTATTATACTTATGAATATTTGGATTAAAGTCCTTATTGTAAAATTAGCTTAGAAGTTCATCTTATGCCATAATGTTTAAAAATAAAATTAGAACAGTATTTATAGATTTTTACTGTAATATAATAAACTTTATAAAATCTAAATACATACGCTATCACTCCTGAGAGACTTTCAAGCTTTATTCGTAAAAGTCAAAGCTTATTAGTTAGCATTTTGGTGTTTTAAAATTAGACAGAATATATAATGCCATATTTTATAGCATATTTATTATATTTTTTAAATTAATGTATGAAAACTGTACTGATTCCTTCACAGTTCAGATCTACAATAATTTACGAATATTAGGGCCGTAGGGAAATTAACTCGCGTCGTTCAGTGAATAATTATCCTTCGCGAAATGATGACTTCTACCGAATGTTTTTAGAATTAATTGATTGCAATTATTTTTTAAGAAGTCACCCAAATATTTCAATAACATTTGCTTGTAATGAAAATAATTGTGATCATTTAAAGTATTTTCGAACATATGTTGCATCACCAGACACAGACCATAATTATTCCCATTAAGAGAATTAAAGTAGCCAGAAATCGCTTTTCTATAAGAAGTATATATATAGTTTACAAAATCGTATAAATTAGTCAGTATGTCGTTGAGATATAATCGCATATGATTGTAAGTCATGATAACTTTTTTCTGATTTCTGTAACGATTAACAAAAGATTTATTCTTCAATGCTTTTTCGATGTCCGGCCTAGTAGGTACCTATTTGAACGTTACTTATATTAAAATAGAATGATTATACAAACATAATTAATTTCACCAGCGTTAAGTGTACCAATTATTTTGGTGATTGTGAAAATTCGCAATTAAAATTATATAGAATACTTTGGTTTTTAGGAAATAACTGAAATTTAAGTATTGCACTTCAATTTCTATTATTATTTTTCTTATAGATACCTCTTTTGAAATTTTTAACTAGTGATAATGTAAATAAAAATAAACATAAAAAAAAAATTGTCACAGCATTTACCAGCAGTCCTAAATTATATAAAAATCCAAATAAAATATATCATTATTATCGATTTCGCTCACTAGTCGAAATAATTTTTGAGCAAATGTGAAAAAAAAATGAAATTAGTTTACGCCATTTGTGTCTTCGCTAGGGGAATAAATATTATTACGGTCTGTAAATACATTTTTACAAATGCCTTGTTCGCGTACATTAAAGTTTGAGTACATAAAATTTATTAGGACAGTGAATATATGCAACAAATATATAAAAAAAATTATGATTCTATTTTATGGACTTTATTATGGTTAATAATTGAACAATTAAAAATTTTAGCCTTTAAGACACTTTCAATTTACCCAAAACAAAACTAAAACAAGGCAAACTAGTCTCTAAACTCAATGCAATACGTTATTCCTGTACAGTAACACTAACATAGTTTTAACAAAAAGAAGAGGGAGTCAATTCGGGGAGTTTGCTTTTTTATTATCAATTTAACCTGACAGCAGAGCAACGAGGTACCATAGTCACAAGTGACATTTAAACAAAAAATATGACCGACTTCAAGAAGTATATAACCACTTTGCGCAATATAAGCGGACAAAACGTGCCCTCTGCAAGAAACTGGCCCGCGATTTCTGCTAATGCATTTAAAATCTTTAGTGTCTTTTATTAATAAATAATATAATAATATAACTTAATAAATAGTATAAATATTAAATTAGATAATTTATTTAACTAAATAAATTACTTCATTGTAGTTAAACAAAATTAGCTGAAATATAAAAGAATTCAACTAGGTTACCAGAATTACACACAGCCTTATATCTTCAAAAAAATAACAATATAAATGATTTTGAATATAAACGATTATCTTAAACCGAGTGGAAGCCATTTCATTCAAAACGAAAAAAAAATCGTGTTCGTTTATATTTACCTCAAGTGTTCTCAATGTAAGGAAACGATACATTGGTTTTTAATGACATTTAGGTGATCAACCAATGTTTCAATAACTAAGTGGGCAACAACCACAGAGAATCCTTGACACAACTTTTCGTTTAAAAATTAAGGGATATTATCACTTGGCCAATCTGTTAAAAGTCTAAATATTAAATTTGCAGCTGAAAATTTATCCCATCCCTGTAAATGAAAAAAGTTCTCGCCGCAACAAAACAAAAAAATTTTTTATATTAGGAGAAAGGATTTATATAAGAACCTACATTGGCTTCGTATAATCAAATAAATTGAAGAAGAAGTTAGCCAAAGAAAGTAAAAAATTACAATATATGAGAATTACTAAATTTATTACGTTTCGATATTCAAAATTTAATAATCTAGTCATAAAACTTCATTAAGTAACAAGTTGAGTTAGTTGCTAAATTATTCACCAGTAGGAACGAAAGATCTCAGAAGTTTGAACCTTCGGTATTTTAATTAGCTTTTGTTAATTATTATAGGTGTAGAAAACTTACCAGTAGACCTTATAAGCTTTTAAAATACTTATAAGGCAAGTTTTTGTGACGACAGGTTACATTCTTCACAAGAAATACACATTTTCTTTTGTTAGGATATAATGTGTAAAATGTTTTGTTTTTAAAAAAAAAATTAAGTTTCCTTTGAAACCAAAACATTTGCAAATATTTTACTAAGATTTATAAAAGAAAATAGTCGCAACCATCTTTTGATATAATTTAAGTTATATTTACACCTGCCGAAGTTAAAATGTACGATCTTCTATAATTTTACCACATTCCTGATTAGTTCCAAACGTAGTAAACCAAAAGCGGATATCAAAATTTTGAAACAGATATTAACGATCATTGCACTCAGCTAACCCTGTAAAGTTATAATTGAAGATCGTGCTTATGTTTATTCCAAGGGTTATGAAGATACAAGTTTGCTTTATGATTTATCTAATATCTTTCACGATATATCGCATGTGCTTTTAATTAAATTTGGAAATATAACATATGACATATAAGATGTATCATCACGTGCCTCTGTAATATTTTAAACTTAAATTGAAATATCTGCATTCAACGTACAATTTCGTACTTGCTTATTGATTGTCAAACACGCCACCACCGTTTAGAATAGGACGCCTCGGACCTAAGAACCGGCGAAAAAAAACTCAGGACGCTGTTTTTAGTTCCAAGTTTAAAAATTTGTAATAAAAGAATATAGAAATACATATTATTGTAACTTGAAACAGAACCTTCAATGGATTTAATATAATTAGATTTTATCATGTCAAAATAAAAATAGAAGCTCTTTCCAGACGCGTTTAAAGTTGCGTATAAAATTTTAAAAATACCAATATCAAAAGTTTTTTTTATTAAAAAAGACGATGAAAAACGCAAAGTTAAAAGTTAGCCTATTGGTTAGTGATATGCTCTGCCTTTCACTAACGCAGCGTAAAACGCCCCGAATTAGTTTGCCTTCCTGAGACATGGGATTTTACGTCTCGTTTATCCAGTTATCGTAGACTATGCTGCCTTTGTAATCAAAAGGCAGAAGTGTTTACACTCAACTGCTTGCGGCAAATGAGGCACCGTGGTACCATACCTACCATACTGCTCCAGTCAGTAAAAAAGGAAACCTACTATGCCTTAACATGTGTTAAAGTTAAGACCACATAAGCCTCGTCGAACTGTGAATAACGAGCAATAATTAATTTTATTTTTTCTTCGTGTAATTACTTCTTTGGACCGAAAGTTCGCCTATATTGCAGTATGTAGGACAGAGTATTAAACGTCGAGTTTCAAGTCTACTTAATTGTTTGACGATAGCGAAATAACTTTATGTTGTTGTTTTAAACTAATGTAAAATTTTTGTTTGTGCCAGTATACGCTAATTGGTTTATTTTAAATATCAACGATTAGTAGAATTAACTAAAGAACCCTATATTTTGAAGGGAGGAGGTTCTCTATTTAAAAATATCTAGATTTTTTTTTAACCAGAAAAACAAACAATCCATGTATGTATTTTCTGGTTTAACATCAGCTATAATCTGATTATACCAATTTATTTTGAAAAAAAAATGTAAATCATCATAATCTTGTACGATTAAATTGCAACAAAAGCAGTTTTATGTCAAAATGGTTTACCTTGCGCAATATAAGAATATGATTAAATTTAATATTGTTATTTGTCTTAATATTGAACCACACTACGTGTTCAAATAAAAAATACAAAAAGTCCAAGAACGCATAAGACGTTTATCTTGCGGTAGCAGAAATCGGGAATCAGAAATCTTGTAGTCTTAAAAATACATGTTGTAATCCGCTTATACAACGAACCCCGGCTGAACTTTACTAAATAGGTCATAATAATGACGTAACATTAGGTATTTTATTACTGTAATGTGTATCCAAATAGACAAGAAAATTTATGGTTTTCTACTGTGGTGTCGTTATTAAACACATATTTTTGGGTTTAGACTGCAAACGCTAGCGGGACCAAATGAGATATATCAAAGTAATGTACGAAAGTACTGTACACCATAGAAGGGCAACAAAAAAGTTTGTGATGATATATGTTTATCATTTAAGGATAACCCACAAAAACCATTTTTTATACATTACATTTTATGAATATAAATATAACAAATAAAAAATAAATATAATAACATTCTTGATATATATTAATCACTTGCTGTGCATAAGTGGAAGCCTCGGGCTGATAAAAATGTGTGAAAAAAATAAACTAAATTTAGTTCTTTCCTTTTTTCAATATATTTTTATAAAATTTGGGAAAACTGTTATCAAATTTTTTAAAGAATTGTAAATAAATATTTTAACAGATTAAAAGGGCCTGGTGCGAACAGTTTATTACCTAAAAATTTCGAAAATTCTTTATTAATTTGTTGTTCTTTTTATCGTTAGTATCTTTTATATCAGTATTATTAAAAAACCTTACCCTTTCTTTATAACCACGAACCCACAAGAAACCATAATAACTTGCCTCACTGAAAATGCGAGTTTAAATTAGTTTTAGAATCCTCTTAAAGTTAAATTATTTCTTTGCATAAAAAGTACTCCTGTATTGCGGTCCTGAGACAATGTTTTAAAAGTTATAACTTGAAAACTGATTAAAATTATTTACAAGCCTGAGCCCTTATTTTGAAAAGTTGAATCTTTTGCGGTTTCCCATCGCTACGAGGTTAACAAATCAGTAGCCTACTGTAATTGCGAACGTTGCTTTAGGAATACAAATATTGTTTTTGTATAACATAGTAAAGAAAAAATAAATATGAATACGTGTCTAACCGATGAATAAAACAAATAATAAAACATGAAGGCACTATTAATTAAACCTTGTAAATAGTTTAGCAGACAACAAATGATAATTCAGAGTAGGGTTTAACTGATATATTTTTTAATTAAGTCCCCTTTTAATCATTTAATTATACAAATATTAAGTATTTTCTTGACATTGCGTTCGTATTTATGATGACTAATGTCACAATATATCAGTAAAATATTTTTCTTATTCTCAAATTTAATTCATATGTTGGGTAGATATTGTGTTTTATTATCTGAAATCAGTAAATAACTTAACGCATTGCGTATGATCTTTAATTTCTTAGGTCCCTGATTAATAGAAAAAATCTAAATTAAGTGCTTTGATTTAGAAACCACGTTTAGCGATCCACAATGCGTTTTATATTCCACGCCCTTTCGGCACAACGAAGGTACTTACTACACATCCAACGCCCCATATGTTATAGTGATGGTTACTCTAGAGTGCTCCAAGGAATCGTGTGGAATTGGTGGTCTCACTTTTGAGTGGCTACACTCCAATGGTCCTCCGAGCAGTATCACATCTACCGCTTTTACGGTCACACCTCGCTTAATTGATTCACCTGCCCTCGTTGCCTTAAACGCCTCGCGGATCAGGCAGCAGAGATACTAGAGCACTAATAGTTGCTCTAGACCCAAGGATAAAAAAGTTCTTTCCACTCAAACGCAATCCCGGCCACTCAGCTACTTACCTTGGCTGCTCTAAAGCGCCAAAACGCAGAGTTCCTGCGATCCAAAGGAAAGTCTCTTCTAGGTGACCGCCACCCATCCCATCTATCAACACCGTCTTTCCACCCCTCCATCCATCCAACGCATGGTAATTCCGCCTCCCGTGGCCAGAGAAAGCTCAGGAGCCGACTCCGAGCGCACAGCGGCCCTCCGCCTGCGCCTCCTTAAATAGGAGCGTTGCTGGAGTTTCTTCCGCCACTTCTTCTCCCAGTGCCAACGCTTTATGAAGTCGTAGTAGTGTTAGCTAGAGCTCTTCAAGCTATAAAAAGTAATTCTTAAGAAAGTGTCTGAATCGAGGCTGCACAGGTGAGCCGAAGCGTAGGCCTACCTGGGCAGCCCTTGACTACGCATGCTAACGGGAACCATAAAGTGACGGCTCAAACCGAAGCTCCCCTTCTGGGGGCTCTTGGTGCAGTTAAGTCACTCGGTAGGGAGACGCGCCTGTGGAAATGGGCCTCCCTACACCCGGAATTCTCTAACAGGTTACGTGCACGGAGCACGCATATTACATTTAATTATGAATTCAGGTAACTTAATATTACCAATACAAATAAAATATGTATACATATATATCAAGGTATCAAAGCAACAGCTCCTCACAAGCTTCTATGTGATCAAAGCACCATAGACCATGATTTTATTACAAGTAATGTGTATACAAATATATAATAAGAGTGTGTTTGAATTACTTTAAAAGAAATCATGCAATTTGACATCGAACGATCAGAAAAGAAATATTCAACCAGTTTTTCCTCGTTACACCTAAAATGTTTTTACATATTAGAAAAGAATAATAATGAGGGCCTCTAAAAATTTTTATTAATTAAAATTTACAAATTGATTTTGTTATTTAAACTTAAAAAAACTTGGATTTTGTGAAATGCATAAAAAATGTATGTATATGAGTGACAAGCATTTTGGAGAAAATGGTTTATTATAAGTTGCTTTGAGATTAAATTTTATAACTGTTAAAATTTTGTGAAAAATAATTAAAACTAAGAAAGAAATAAAACTGAGAACTCTTCAACTAAGCTCAAATTTTAAGAGCGGCCTAAAATAATCACCTCAAGTGTACATAAAATAAAAATTTTGGTATCTACACATTTTTCCTTCCTACCCATGCTTTGTCGCTGACGTCTAATAACTTTTTAATTATTCATGTCGGCTGTAATTTACAGTTCCTTTATACCTACATAAATGAATAATGTATTTTATCACAGTATTACTCAGGTTTTCTTATTAAATGTAGACATTGGCAATACCAGTGGTACCACCAACGTGCTGCCTACCGTGAGACAGGATGTTAAGTCTTTTACCCGGTAAATACGCTGGACACGGTGCCTTTCAAAATAAAAACTCAGTACAGTTTTCATACTTCTGCTTAGCGGCAGAAATAGGCACCGCGGTGGTACCGCCCCAGATGTTCCCCTTTAAAAAGGTGACCTACCTACCTACAAAAAAGGCTTAGCCATCATTTGTAATAAAAAAACGAAGAACTTTTATTTCTATGACACTATTTATAAGTGGAAGAGCCATTTCAGCTATCGCGTTTTAAATTTGAAACATTTCAATCGTTTTTATAAACATGCTTTAATAGGCCCGCTTATAAAATTAAAGTAAAGAAACACATAAAATACAGTTTAAAATAGTAAATAGAAATTTAAATAAGATTGCTGAATAAAAATATGAGGAGCACTCGCTATATTGTCCCGCAGGCTCTTCTCTTCAGTTTTAGCCAGTGCTTTCAAAATTATAGCACGATATTAAATATATATAGATATTAAAGCACCCGAAAAAGGAAGCTATTTTTTCGCCCTTTCCTTATAAAAATCCAGAGAGTGATTGGGTGAATAGGTTCTCGTTAAAAATATTTTGTCGGCCACTGATTTTATTAAGAGGCTGAAAAGAAATTCGATAAAAATATGATTGATAAACTTAGGTTTTATGCATCTATTCTATGCCTCATGTAGTTAAGACGTTGAACCTTTTAAGGCAATGAGGTATTTTTCAAAATAAGAAAATGTCTTGATTTAGCAATGCCTAAATATTCCTAGCTTTTCTCCCCGTACCTGGTACACGTTGTGAGGTCATGATTGGATTACGCAAATCTATTCATTAAAACTAGCGCGTTTTTGCTTCCGGGACCTTTTTGTTGGTATAACATAAGCCTTTGACAATCTTTTGCAAATCCTGCATCTCTGGTCCCCGAGCAAGCCCGTCTCGAAATTATGGCTTACTTTAACTTCATAAAACTCAAAATAGGATATCATTCATCTTAGTTCCTATAAAAGGTTAAATAAAGCATAATTGTTGACAATTCTCATATTTGTCTACAGAAATCGGGTGTGTACGCAAACGAAGAAGTAATCAAGCACTAGTTGAAGGATCATATAGTGGACTTAAGATACGAAACTGACTTGAGTCCACAGAGTGTCACCTCTATCACTACTTACACACATCACCAATTACAACAGATGCAATCGACAGCATTACCCTCAAGAATTGATTAAATTAAAAGGTGGTTGAGTTTTACTTTTAATTAATAATGTAGAACTAACTGCCTCCGTAGCCTAGTGGTATGGGCGTGTACTTTATAAACCGGAGATCGTGGGTTCGATTCCTGCGGGGTCTCAACAAATTTTAAGTTTTTTTTCCTAGTTGATTAGGGCAATTTGGGCCGATCACCCAATTGTCTAAAAAATTAGATGATCCATGCGACGGATGGGCATGTTAAAATTCGGTCCACCTACCAACCCGCATTGGACCAGCGAGGTAGAATACGGTCCAAAAACCCCCTAATGAATAGAAGTGCATTAGGGGAGGCCTATGTCTTGCAGTAGACTGACTGAGGCTCATGATGATAAATGTAGAATTTGTTTAAGAAAACTGATATTTAGCTGTTTCTTTTAGTACTTTTAAACTATGATTCATGTCATAAACAGTAATCTCTAGATGTAAATTTATGAGCATAAAGTTGTCATAAGCAAGTTTGTATAGATGAAATTCAAGGCTGCTTCCAATGTCTTCCTATTTAAATTACTATATCGGAAAGAAGTTATTTCATCTTATATATTATATTAGCGCAAAAAGATACTGTCATAATTTTAATGTTAGAAAGTTTTGTACGAAGAGCACGTTTTTACCTGCCTATATGGCGTAAAATAGTTATACACTGTTAGAAGTAAAGCATATTTTTTTGTTAAAATTTCAGTTTTGATTTTAAGGTTATGAATTTATAAAATGGAAAGGAGTTCATTTATCACGAGCCAATTGGACCGTTAGGACTTACCCCCGTGTACCGTGCATACGTAATCCTGCAATGAAAATTTAGTATTTGTTGCTTTGAATTGGTACGTGGAAATTGCTACGTTATAAATGTTTTAGCAAAAGCACTAGTATTTAAGAAAAGAAATTTGCTCTTTCTTCATCTTTTTAAAAGTCATTTGGAATATACAGTGTAGAAATTTATGAGTCGTATGAGTAATTTTTATTATCGTTTATATTAATAGATTTATGTATTGACTGATTTTCTTATCGTATTGTAATGATAAAAGGGTCTCAAGGCTTTTGTTATAATAAAAGACATGTATTCCAATAAAGGATTAAAACATGTCTTGATCAGAGATGAACATTTTCGTTTGCAATCGTAAGGAGATGTCAATAATGTTTTCACTTGGTGCCGTTGACTCCAAGTACAGATGGGTGTCAAAATATATCTGTGACAGTGTCACATAATTCTTTTGTGTGCAAATTTTCCAGTTTTTATTTGTTATCTCACTAATATGAACTAAACAGCTGTAATCTAAGGGCACTAAGTTATTATAATTTCTGTAATTAATATTATAGCAGAAATTGCTTCCTTAAATTAACTCTCTTAATTAACATTTATAATTTATTAGCGCATTTTCATCCACAAAATTACTAGAAAAACTAATAAGATGATAACATGTAGTCAAAGCTTTTATTATTGACATTTGTTTAATTAATTATTGATTGAACAGAACACGATTTGCTACAAATCTTTTTAAGTTCAAGTAAAATTTTATTATAAAAGGAAAATCTCAACTTCAAATAGTTTCGTTCTTGGTATACTACATAAGTTTTCAAGTTAGTTGAACTGTTTTGATAAAAGTATAACAAAGCTGTGCTGCCTTTGCATCCGAATTTACAGGCGCAGGCCGTGTACGGGAACAAGTTCATTATATACAATATCACTTAGACTTGGAAATGGTACGTCATTATAATAGATAAATAATTATATAGCCTATTTGGTTAAGTAGTATTTTGGCTAACGTCCAATTCAACAAGCATTTTCGAATTAGTAGTTTTAAGAATTGTCTACTGATATGTTTGCAATTATATCCCGCCACGCTGATTCTGGATCATCTTACATTTCATACAATTGGGTGATCGGCCCAAATTGACCTAACCGATCAGAAACCATCGATAACACGATGTTGTTTTCCCTGCAGGTATCAAACCCACGACGTCCAGGTTATAAAGCAAAAGTTAATACCGCTAGACTACGGAGGCAGTGAGCTTATATCAGTAAAATAAAAAAACACTATAGTTATAAATAATAGTTGAAATCTTAAGTTATATAGCAATATTACTATAACAATAAAATAAAACAATAAATTTATATAGTACATAAAATAGGAATATCTCTCTTAAACTATATAGTGATATAACAACCTAAAAGTCGAGCTTTTAAAATACATTCTTGTTTAGCTTTAGTACGTTTCTTACGCCTTCTGTATAAAAAACATACAACTTTTACGTTTCCATTTATTCGTAACAATTCTGAGTTATCAAAATGTTTCAACATTCAACATTTGCACTTGCAAACGTGCAGTTTTGTGGATGGCTATGAATTTATAAAATAATATGGTGTTCATTTATCACGAACAAACCAGACCGCTTGAATTTACTCGCGTATGCCGTGCATACGTTAACGTGAAGAAAATGAATACAGAGAATGATTCCTGCGTTAGTATCAAACGTAAAAATATATATAACCCAGCAGATTGATAATCAAGATCAAAACTATTGTAGCCACTTACACAAAGCTTCAAATACATTCACATCTATTTAATAACATTTGTGTACGCCCAACGATTAGCAAACGAATGGTACGTGAAGTTAACGACACTAAGGTCCCTTTACGGCTATTAAAGATAGTCTTGATTAACCAGGTACGATATTTAGATGCTAATCTATATATGTCTTATGGTAACATAAGACAATCGAGTAATTACCGCATTTTGCTGTAACCAACCAGAAAACCACCAAAACCGCGACCCTTAAGACTTGAACCTACGCTACATTGTGCTTGTAATAGTCATATTACAAGAGCTCAAACAATACGCAATATTTTCGTAGATTTATAATTGAAATTTCCTTGAAATTCGTGTTATAATTTAACAAATGCAGTTTTTTTTTATTATTTCTACGATACTTTCATTAGCACTATGTTATTAGACAGTGATGGATGATGGAAAAAATCCAAAAAGAATCTTCTATAATATCGATGGCGCACAATGATTGATTACGAGACTATTACGGAAGGAATTTACAGTATTCTTATTTGTCTTTATATGACCATAGTAACGTGCAATATTCCTAAAGATAAAAAATGTATTGTATTATTCAATCTTAGCAAAAGACCATAAATACTTTATGTCCCATTAAAAAGCAAAGAAGGCAAAAATCATAACTTTTGTTTATTACGTTTATACATATAGTTACTTCCATTTATTTAAATTCAAACTGTTTATATTTACAATATTGTTTTTAAAAATACACAATATTTTCATAGATAAGATAATGTTCCGAAATTTATTATATAAAAGATTGTTGCCATAAAATTCAACCTTTTTTTTCATGTGAGGAAGTCACGTATAGAGTAATAATAGCATTGTTATGGCAATATGCTTACACAAAGGGATAGATGAAAGCTTTCGCATTAGGGTATCCCCGAGATATTGTTACACAATAGAATCAATGGAAAACAGCCCATCCTTTACAGACTGAACTAGTTGATGGAACTTTTCGCTTTATTATGCACTCAAGATTCAAAGGAATCTACTTTTTATAATAATATGATGGAAGCCGAACATGATGATGCAGGTTTTCGTATATCGAGTAACTTTGTGTTAAAATTATTATAACGCCCTATTAAAATTGTTACCGCCTTAATACATTTTCGAATGTATTGTGTAGTGAATAGAATTCTTTTGAATTAATATCAGAACTATTTAAGTGTTTCTAAGTTTAATCAAATACAATAAATCTCCATAAAACCTTTTTAAGAGTGAAAGGATCTTATTTAAAATATTACATCAAAACATGTATAACATTTAAAAAAATCCGTAATACAGCTAGTTTTCAATGCACATAAAATTTTATTCGATAACACTTTTTAGAATAGAATTGTAAAAAAACCTACAAGCGTTTAAGACAACATTTTCCTTGACACCCGTCTTTATACAACATTTTAGTTAAAAAGAAAATCCTTTGATCGTGTGCCTTTGACGTAAGGACAAAATGTGTTCAAACAAAACGCTGTCTCCTGTAAAATAATTTAATTCGCTATTTGAAATTTGGTAGTACTTATTAAGCATTGAACTTACTAGATATTCAACTGTTGACTTCACAGACCTTGTGCATAAAGTTAACAGATGAATATCTAATATAAGTCCGTAAGTGCAGACTCACTATTTATTTTATTTATTAATTGGATCAGAATTCCAGTTAATACGCATCAAGTGAAATTTTATCAAAAATAATGTGTTCTCTCGAACCAACCTCTCCGTGCTCTCTCGCGCTTCTTAAAAATTGCGTCGCGTTTTTTGCCACCGCATTTGAAATCTCTAATAACTTTTAAGGTATTCATTTCATCAAAATGACATCTATGACACGCTTTATGTACATAAAGTGAAGAATTAAGTAAACATAAACTGAATGCATTTTTTTTTAATGTTTATTGTGCGTTATTCTTAAAACAAAGATATATGCTATCGGAGTCTATATAAAGACCAATTCAAGTAATAAAATTATGTGATACATACTGTTTGTCAATCTTTTACGGTTTTAGCAGTGTTTCTAAATTTATCATACGAGGTTGTTATTTTTGGTGCCATATTTTTTTATTTCCCAGATATCTATTAAACTACTTCATTACATTACTCACTTCATCACAAAATTATTTAAGGATATATGGGAAGGTAATTTTTAATAAAGAATAAACAATATCGCAGCAGCAAGAGCGAAACAACGAGGTAACACATATAAAATGAAAAAACATACGCTCCGAATTGGGTGCCTCCTTCTTTTGGGAAACCGGTAAAAATTATCTTGCACCATAGAAACGTCCAAAACAAATTACTTTGATTTTCAATAAGGAAAAACGTAATGCACCTTAAAGCTGTTAGTCCAAAGTCTTTCCCGTAATTGAATTTTATGATCTAAATTTTAAAATTTGAATATTATAGAAAATCTGTAAGGTATGAAAAAAAAATGTTTTTAAATATAAATTTACGAAGATAGTAGGCATTAATAAATTATGAAATTGGCACCTGTAAAAAATTGCAGTAAGTTCTAGTGTCTAACCAAATTATCAGAGATAAAAATATATATATCATAAAAAAAAATTGAGCAATGTCAGCTTCTTATATTGCAAATAGTAGTTTAACTCCATAAGATAGAAAAAAATATGTAAAATGTACTTCTTAAGCAGCTCTACATGAATATGTCAACAACATTAACTTATCTACTATGAATAATCAAAAGTTACTATTATCATCATCATCATATTCAACCTTTATCAGTCCACTGCTAGATATAGACCTTTTTAAGTGAACGCCAAGATGGTCGATCCACTGCTACTCGCTGCCAACTTGAACCGGCTACTGCACGGAGATCGCTATTCCACCTGGTCGGGGGTCGGCCAACACTCCGTTTTCCTAAACGTGGCCTTCATTCAGGAACCTTATGTGCCCATCAGCCATCCGTTCTTCGGACCACGTGACTGGCCCACTGCCACTTCAACGAGCTAACCCTTTGCGCTATGTCGGTAACTTTCGTTCTCTGTCGGATGAATTCATTACGAATCTTATCCGACAGGGAGACTCCGAGCATAGCGCGTTCCATAGCACGTTGCATAGCTACGGCAAACAAGTGGACCAGTCCGACAGTCGGAGGCCACGATTCTGCCCCGTAGGTCATGACGAGGAGCACGCATTGGTTAAAGACTTATGTCTTTAAACTCTGCGGTATCGGCGATCTGAAAATGTGGTGTAGCTTCCTGAATGCTGCCCAGCCCAACTGAATCCTCCTATCGGATTCCCTCTCGAAGCTGTGTCTTCCTAACTGCAATATGTGCCCGAGGTAGACATATTCATCGACAACTTCGAGAGTAGCACTATCGACATTGACCGGACTCAGGAGAACGTGTTCGTTGAACATGACTTTCCAAGTTCATCCTCAGTCCGATTCGTTGGGACGATTCATTTAAGCCGTGCAACATGAGCAGCTTGCAGGAGCAAGCACTCCAAGGACTCGGCCAATATGACGATATCGTCAGCGTAACTAAATGTACAGGGTAAAACTGTTAAGCTGAAGGCTGATGTAGCTAATGAGTTCCAAAAAATACTTTACAAACATAGCTCATGAAACTACAAAACACTTAAATTCTAGTTCTGATTCAGCCGTTTCACACCTAAAATTATTGGATAGACAATGTCTCCCTGATTTTAATTTTTGTAATGTTAGCCCTATAGATATAGTGAAGGCGTTTAATAAAATAAATGAAAAGAAAACAGAAGACTTGTGGGGTTTATCAACATGGGCAATAAATTTAATAATTCAAGATATATCCCCCATATTGGCCATAATATATAATGCATCTATAAGTACCTGTAGATTCCCACAGTTAATGAAATTCAGTAAAATAGTACCAGTCTTTAAATTGGGTTGTACAGTTAATATTGAAAATTATAGACCAATCTCTATACTGCCAGCTCTTAGTAAAATTTTTGAAAAAATTATGTTAGAACAACTTTTAGTACACTTTTATAAACATGATATTTTAAGTGATCACCAATTTGGCTTTAGGTCAACAGTAAATGCTGGTATAAAGTTGGTCTCTCATGTTCTACGGGCATGGGAGGATCGCTGCGATTCTATTGGAATCTTCTGTGATCTTTCCAAGGCCTTTGACTGTGTGGACCATGACATATTAATCAATAAGCTAAAGTATTACGGTATACGCGGGTTTGGTCTTGATTTTCTATCTTCTTACCTACGCAATAGAAAACAATATGTAAACGTAAATGACACTCTGTCATCTGACTCCTTGTGCGGATGGGTGTTCCCAAGGATCAATTTTGGGACCTTTTCTGTTCCTGGTCTAAATAAATGACTTGCCTCTGGTAGTGGAGAGGCTGTCCAAGTTGTCCTTTTGCAGATGACACCTCTACTGCTAAGGGTAAAAGAAATGACCATAACGTTGAGATAGCAAATAGGGCAATTGATATTGTGTCAAACTGGTTTGCGTCTAATAACTTAGTACTAAACGCGAACAAAACTAAATGCTTACGTTTTACTCTTTGTAAGTTGCCAGATTTTCAAAATATTAATGTTGACAATGAGGTCATTCCTTACGTAAGCTCTACTACATTTCTTGGATTTTCTATTGATTCCAAGATGCAGTGGGAGCTCATATTGACAAACTCTCTAAGAGCTAAGTTCAGCAATCTTTTGCCATACACAAGATTAGGCAGCTAACTGACGAGGCAACTCAAAACTAATTTATTACCGTACTTTCACAGCCTTATGTCCTATGGATAATTATTATGGGGATCTGCAGCCGGTTTGAACACAATATTTATACTACAAAAACTGGCTGTTAGGGCAATCTACAATCTGGGTTTACGGGAATCTTTACGTAATGTTTTTAATAAAACTGAAATTTTATCTATTTTTATAAAACTTAAATACATATTTGAAAATATTATGTACGCGCGTCAAAATATTCATATGTTTGCTAAAAAAGATATTAGGCCGCGCAGGGGTCGAATTGAGCCCCTAGAGCTACCCAGATTTAGACTGACCCGAACCAAAAAATCTTTCATGTATAATAGTATAAGAATGTATAATAAATTAAATGCCAGCCAAACGCAACTGAATGATTCGAGCTTTCGTAAAGTTGTCAAAACAACGCTTATAGAAAAAGCTTACTATTCTGTAATAAATTATATTGAGGACCAAGATGTGTGAAATAGTTTATATTCTGCGCTTGCAATTCCCTGGTAACTTAAAAAAAAATGTATTGTTCAAATTTTGTAAATACTAATATTTAAAAAAAAAAAGCCGCAGAGTTTCTTGCCGGTTCTTCTCTGGACGGGTCTGAGTTTGTGAACCGGTGGTAAATGGATAATTTTTGACGTTTATAAGTGCTCAGTAGAGCCTAAATTGAATAAATGATATTGACTTTGACTTTGACTTTGAAACGGAGGTATGAAAGGTATTCGCCGTTAATGTTTATGCCACGTCCAGTCCAGTCTAGGGTCTTAAAGACGTCTTCCAATGCATTAGTGAACAGTTTCGGGGATATTACGTCCTCCTGTCTCCGTCACTCCTCGATGCAATGGGATTGGTCGCGTTTGACCCCCTGGAATCAGAACGGACATAAACGCAGCGCTATACAGACCCTTCAACACCTCGACGTATCGATAATTGACCTCAGATAGTTGAAGAGCTTCCAGAACAGCCCAGGTTTCTACAGAGTCATAAGCTTTCTCATAGTCCGCAAAGGCAAGGCATAGTGGCTGATTGTACTCATATGTCTTTTGTACAACTTGCCTTATGGTGAAGATGTGGTCTATGGTCCTAAATCCTCTGCAAAACTCAGCCTGCTCTGGTGGCTGGAATCCATCAAGCTTGTTGGTGAGGCTCAAAAATGAGATAGGTCGGTAATTTTGAAGCAGGGTTTTGTCACCCTTCTTAAAAAACAGAATGACCTCACTTTTAAGCCGCGCCTTTGGAGAATTGCCCTGTTGAAGAACGGAGTCGAATAACTTCCGTAACTCACCTAAAACGGGGTTACACCCTGCTTTGAGGTAGTAACTCCATCCTTTCCAGAGCTCTTCCCCCTTGAGCTGTTTAAGAGCCAGACTTACCTCATCAATGCTGACTGTAGGAAGCTCACCAGAGAGATGCCGAGTCAGACTGACACGTGGATTGTTACCCCGGTAATCAGGTTGAGGAGCCTGTGACGCACACAATTTGCCATAGAAATCCTCGATTTCAGATAAGATCTCAGACTTAGAAGAAACAATCGAACCAGAACAGTTCCTAAGCTTCGACAGATGGCTTCTCCCGAGCTTCTCTACAATAACCTTCGACCCTCTATTCTGCTCAATCGCTTCAGTTATCTTTTGCGTATTTGAGCAGCGAAGGTCTCGGCGTATCAATTTGCGGATCCGCTTCGAAAGAAGTTTCACATCTGTCGAAGTGGTGTCCTCTTAGTTTCGACGTTTCTCCATAAGACCAAGCATCTCATCGGAGAGTTTGGATTTCCTGCCAGTACGCTTACTCCTGCAAAACCCTTTACCCACGTCACGTATGCAGTCCACTACGGCATTGTGTGCCTCATCAACTGCCATTGTGGTTTCCGATGTGTTAAGGGCATCGAATCGGTTTTTTCATTCCAGTTGGAATTTTTCTAAGCCCATCACGTTTTGTCAGAAGTTAGGTCGGAGAGTAGACTTCATCAGGCGGGCCTGCTCTCGCTGGAAACGCATATTCACGGTGCCTCTCAACAATCGGTGATCGCTACCGGTTTTAAACCTATTGATCACAGAGACATCCCTGAATATGTGTTTCCGGTCCGTCATGATGAAATCTATCTCGTTCTTTGTCACAGTATCAGGACTTTGCCATGTCCATTTCCTGTGGGGCTCTTCTTAAAGTATGAGTACATTAAGAAGAGCCCTTCTTTTTCCAGGCAATTGACTAGCATTTGTCTCCTGCGATTTCGACTACTGACACCGTGAGGGCCTAAACACGATTCGATGCCAGTTCGTACACCCACTTTGGCATTGAAATCCCCCATAACAACATTATAGTGGGCCTTATAGGTGGTATGCAAGGCCCGGGAGACATCCTCGTATGTGGCCTCTACTTCGTCGTTAGAGTGTGCCGAAGTGGGCGCATACACTTGTATCACTTTTGAGGGTATACCTCTTAGTGAGCCTAAGTACAAGGTATGCCACCCTAGTCGACACACTCGAGACTGCGATTATGTTATTACCATGGGATTTGTTGACGAGGAATCCCAGGAACTAGAAAATGTGACCTGATGGCAAGGTTACGGTGTCCTCTCCCTGTCTTCGGACTTCGCACAACCCTAAAACGTGCAATCGAATCTTACCCAGTTCCACCTCCAGCTCGGCCAGGTGTTTGCTAAGTCTCAGCGTTCGTCCGTTATACGTAGCAAGGTCAAGTTTTTGGTAGCGATCTGTAGCCCGAGGATTCTTAGCACCCCTTGTCCCACCGTCACCATGGCCGCTACCGTGGCCAGGAAGTGTGGGACTACCGGGAACTAGAGGCCATTGCCTTTCGTTGACCATTAAAAGATTTACTCATAATTGCCACGCTGAGCAGGCGGATTGGCAATGACTGATTGCACCTGGACTGCGGATCTACCTTACTCCCAAAGTAAGGCAGCTCCGCAGTCAAGTGGGCGGTGGGGTCATCACATCCCTACGCCTCTTCTGCTTACTACTTACGTTACTATTATAATTTATGAATATTCAACGAGTTACATACTAAAAACAAAAGTATTGTATGAATCGTTTTGCAAATAATTTTCATCATCAATTTATTTTTTATGTAAATGCAAACAACATTTACAGCTTTTTATTAATATCTATGTTACGTGACATAATAAGACGGATTTAACGTCGCCTATTACGAATATATTTTAATTTTAATAATGAAAATGTTATTTAACAATAATCCGTACCGTTAACGCAAAAATCCCCAACGAAAAGGCGGATTATTGGAGGGGTAAACCGACACAATACAGAGCAACTGCCCAGTACCATCAATCCACGGGCTCATGGATTTAAGGCTTTGTTGCAATTTATTCTGTTTATACGTGTAATAAAAAAACATCCAACCATTCAATCACAAGTCCTGATTGGAGGATTAACTTTAAATCAACGTTCAATCGATGTGCAATATAAATAATTATTTGTAATTATTTGCGTATTTTTTACGCAGTCATACGAGCAGTCGGGTCACCTAATAGGAAGTGCATTAAAGGGAATTAAAATTTAACTATTCTGTAATAGTAGATTGAATGTACAATGATATACAGCGTAAAGTATAGTATAAAATAAATAAAAATCAAATCATAGAATATTAAATATCAACACCTGCGCATTTTTAAAATACACACCAAACCATGCAATTAATCAAAATATCTTGAGTTAAAATTTGAAATATTTTTAGGCTCTCGTAGACGCTAATAACTTTCAATTAGCACATATAAATAAAATGGTAATCCGCATATATGATATATAATAATTTACTTCCGCGTATGCTATGCACCCGTTTCTATTGGTTTCGAATAATCACATGGTGGAAGTTTCTCTGTATTTAATTATATTGTTCTTAAAGTATTCTTTATATGTCTTTGTTATTAAATTACAAAATTTAGTCTACGATAATAAAGCAAGAATTTTGCATTGTTTAAAAAACAGTTATTAGTTGTTTACAACCCTTTTTCAGTTTCGTCACAAGCTGTCGATTTAATGTTGGTTATTAGATGTAAACTTTGATATCTTATTGATATTTTGTTCTCGCAGTCTTGTAAACTGAACTGATAAATATATAACAATTGAGCTAATGCTATTCAGTTTAGTAGTGTTTTGGCTGGCATCCAGTTATGCAAGCGGGTCGCTTTCTAAAATGCTCAATTGCGATTATGTAATAGAAACCTTATTGACGAATTACGAAACAAGTGATACAAAATTCAGTTTAGTTAAAAATAATAGACGGTTATTTTGACATTATTTTTTAACGGCTTTTACAAGCTATTTGAAAGGCCCATTGCCATTTCAGTTTTCTTATTTTGCAAGCTGAGTAACGCACTTTAATACAAGAGACAAATAGCGGTAATAGCGCCCTCCATTGCTTCCTCATCGACTTTGAGTGCGAGCAGTGAAGCACTACAAATTAACTCACACCCATCCGAGTTGAATTTTTGCCATAGGGGAAATACATCGTCGACAACCTCGAGTAAAGTACTTCTAATAACTACCGAGTATTAGTCATGACCTGCGTTTAGTCTTTGTCCATCTTAAGGATAACATATTAAATTGTTTGGGATTATATTTATTGAAACTTATATTGTTCTGGAAAGACATAGTTTTTTTTAGTTTAAGTTTAAAACTTAAATCCCTGTTTAATAATAAATTGAAACAGTTTGATGATGATTTATGCTCCATCATGTTATTATTTAATTAAGTTTATTTTATTTTTTTAGAAATTATGATTCAGGTTATCTGTATTATTCAAGTTAGGAAACAATTTTAATAATAAAACAACGTCAAATAAACAATCCAATTACCTCGTTCGCAACATTTTAAATATCCCAGATGAACCTTTATATCAGGAATATATTATATTCGCACAAAACAAAAGATAATTGAATGAAGCATTAAATACACAAACAATATTTTGTGTGCCGCAAAATAAACATTTGAATTTGAATACAGCCCAAGCTATGAAAGCGGTATATTAATATAACACACTCACATACGCTTGTATTTTGAAAGTAAATGAAGTTAATAGAAGAAATATATATTCCGGAGGATATGTAATTTCTTTTTTATCTTCTCAGTGGAAGGATTAATACATTTTTTAATTAAAAAAAAACTGACGGTTCACATAAATCAAGTACTAATTAAATCACATTACGAATCATTTAAAATTTGACTATATTTTATCTAAAATTATTAAAATAAATGGAAAAGAAAATCGAGTACCAAAAAAAAATATAATGAGTTAAAGTAATTTTACGTTAATTCTTTTATTTTTCCGTAACATTGAAATTTGGTGACGATAACCTTTAAACTGAAAGACAGAAGTATTTACACACCACATGCGGTACAAATAGGCACCGAAATAGACTTCTCCAGACGGTGCAACGTAAAAGGGAACTAAGTTCTCTAATTTTATTAAAAGTTTATAATAAAACGCACACTGCAAAATTGGTTCACCATACGTCAGCTGTGTAGCTACAACATTACTATAAGCGTGCCAGTGACATCATTACCGTGTTGGTAGTGGAATCCCATTAGGTTTTTCCGGAACCATCATTGTAAAATAGTATCGGTTGGTTGCAAAAATAATCAAATGTATTTAATTACGGATGACATGTAAAGATTTAACTATATTCATTTGAATTTAATATATATATATATCAAAGAAATGAAATATTCAATCACGTCGTTGTCAAAAACAGGGTTTTTAAAAAGTAACGTCCTATTTATGAAAAAGCAAATGCGATAAATTGAAAAGGGTATTGCAAATATTGGCGAACAGATTGGAGGGGCTTAGCTGGTAAAGGAGCTTTACAATTAAGAGACTGACTAACGGAAGCGAAATTTATTACGGAAAAAGCAATCATAATATATTATTAAAGACTAGAGGCATCGCTCTCTTGTACTTAATTTAATTATAAGTACATGGACGCACCGCGTTTTGTTTTTATAATTGTATTTTTTACGCTAAACATTTTACGATTAATTAAAAATTTCTAAGATACCATTACATTGATGTAGACTTAGTTATTATGAACATTTACGAAGAAAAACGTATTACTGCGTTACTCTTTACATCTTGTTGGAAACATTCCCTAAATCCATTGGTGTCAAAAGACACATTAAAGCGAGATTTGGTTACGCTTACACAGAAAAAAAAGTTTATTTCGTTAAAATGCTCATATTAATATTAGAAGCGAAACTTTATGTTATTATAGAAGGACGTTTTGTTTATGTTTATGTATATATATAGATTGATATTAAGTATGGAGTAAATGAATGTTTCTGTATCTTAAAATAACGATTTTTAAATCATCAAGTTGTGATACATAACTAATATTTTTACTTATATATTGTTTGTCAATCTGTTTATTATATTATATAGGACTGTCGTAAGTTGCTATGACTGGGAGTAGCTCAGGCTACTTTGTTTTGGAAATTGAATTTAAAGAATTTTCACATATTAACACGGAAGTGAAGTCGCGGGCAATAGCTAATAATTAAGTAAAAAGTTTTTTAGGTTTTTATTTTAAAAGGCAAAGACCGATAAAGGAGACGTTATTGAAAACCTAAGCGACTGTCAAACGGTTTGAAAATCTGCAACTTAATACCTTGAAATAATAAATTGTATGAGGAATAATCTAACCAAATAATAATGTGAGCATAACTTATGAAACGTCTAGTTGAATTATTTCAAATGTTCGGTGTACCGTTCTAAGAAGCAAGCCAATTTCGTTGTGTGAAATTGAAAAGACGAGAGAAATTCTTGTAAACCGAGACGCTTTTGGCGGGCGCCACGCGATGTTTTACTGTCAGGTGTTCAATTTTAAGACGTCTCATCCCTTTGGTGTCATACAAAACATAAAAATGCATGAAACGATTTTTTTAACGAAAGTTTATTGACATTTATTATTTTATAAATGCAATATTTATAAATACAATACTAGTTATTTATTAATAAGTTTTACTACCTGACATTTACAGCATTTATTTGCCCAGGTTAGGTTTAGGTTAGGGACCGACGGAAATATTATTAACCTTTTTCCAGGAATATTTGTATTTTTTTATTACACAATTTTGAAATTAATCTCAATAAAATAAATAACTATTACTTTGCAAACAATAAATACTCAATTTTAGTTTTCATTTAAAATCTGCAAAACATAAACTATTGATGTCAACAACGATTTCTTTTTAAATTTCCTCACTAATATTATATTCATAAATTTATTTTATCGAAGTTATAAATTATTGTTCAATATCCAACTTTGATATCGTGAACTTTGAATCGGTTTACATAGCTCAAACGAGGCAAACAGATTGCTTCGTTCACTTCGTAGTTATAATAAGTGACGTACGCTTTGCTTGCAATGGAATGCTTTATTTGAAACCTACATACAAATTCGTTAGCGTACATGTTTATCGATATTTGCCATTTCTCATATTATCTTTTGTTTTATTATTTCATTTATCCATTTTTATTTGCTCTGATTTTAATGTATTCGTTGAAAATAACGTGCTTTAAAATTTTCAGGACGATTTTTAATTATTTTAAAATAATATACTGTGTGCGATAAGTCAATTACCGATAGTTATCCTTAAGAATGTAACAAACCGTTAAGCAATATGGTTAACGGTTTGTGTATATAAATTTATTGACTGTCTTGACATGAAAGAAAAATTTCAAAATCATATTATTTTATTTATATAATTTCTTCTTACACAATGTATAGTTAGTTTTTTCACAGTTATTCAAGATAAAAATATTATAGCCTAGATTTTAAGTGAAAGAAGTAACACTTTTTGTACATAATTTCTTTATTTGATCTACAATTAATTTTGCGATGATATCAGTTTTTATACCTTAAGGTAACCTCTATTGAAGGAATAAATACATAAATAATTCTTCTAAAAATATGCTCGTAAGACTTCAAATTTCTTGGAATGAATTGGTTGAATTTGCTAATTAAATACATTTAATACCAGTTTTGGAGGTGATATGTGAAGCTTCTATTCTTTTAGGTATTATTAGTATTATTAACTTTTTTATATATATGTATATTAAAATAAGATACGAGGCTTTGCAAGAAATTAATGTAAAATTATTGCAAAGTACATTAGTACACTTCGATACGCTTAAGAATTAAATGCCTCCGTAATTTCTTATGACTATAAATATGTTAATTTTCATTTATAACATTAAAATTCAGTTTAAAGTAACATTAAATGAATAATATTTTTTAAATTTATTTATGTATGTATGTATGTATTTATGTACGTATTTCGTCATTATATACAATTCCGGAAATGTATGAAATGAATTATATTATAGTTACACATAACACATTTCCTAGCTATCGGAAATGTAAAACATTTAAGATATTGGTATTGCTCTGCCTCTGTAGCCTAGTGGTAAAAGCGTGTGCGTTAAAAACTGGAGGTAGTGGGTTCGAATCCTGCGGGGACTCAACATATTTTCTTTGTTGTTTCTTAGTTGCTTAGGGCAATTTGGGCTGATTACCCAATTGTCAAAAAAGTAAGATCATCCATGCGTTGGATGGGCATGTAAAAATCGGTCCTGCGCCTCACTCCCTCCGGTCTTGTCGGTTATCCGTCCCATCAGACTTTTAGAGCTTTTATTTTTTTTTTTTTTTTCTTTTTTTTCCGTGTTCCTGATATATATGGGTCAGGGACCTTTGTGCTCTTTTGTTTATGTTCTTTTAAGGTTTTGTCATTTTACAGTACACAAATACATTCCTCATTTTTATCGGATGCAGACTTTCTTAACATGTTATATTCTTATTTTTATACATTTTATATTAAACTTTAACTTTACTATACTTCACTATTTCATTTATCTCTATTTGCTATTACATTTCTGTATATTATTGTTAGTTAGTTACCTTTATCTATTCTTAATTCTAAATATATACAGACTTTTGTATTTATGCTTACTTACTTTTACATTTGTGATACTACTAAACTAATTTTATAAAGGCATTTCATAACATTTTCTTACTTTATACATTTCTAGTTACAAAACATACTTTGCTTGCTTATTTTAAATACTTTATTGTTATGGAATTGTCACAGTGCATCTCAATATGCACGGTGCAATATCTTATTTAATACTTATTTTAAATTCCTATCTTATTACTATATATGTTTTCTTTTGTTTGCCTGCCATTTTATTACTTTCTTATTTATTTTTAATCTACACTATCTGGTCTTTATTGGTTATTTTGTGCTCCTATGTTGTTCGCTCTCAGAGTTCCACTTCAATTCCTCAAGAATTGAGAGTAGCTACATCAGCTATTTTCTGGTGCGTAGGGGTCTCGCATGGTGTTAAGTGAGAGGTGTAATTTGGACGGCTTGTTCTGGTTTAGTAGTTTTAATTTAACCCCTTGCTTTAGGTTTTGGTGCATTGCCGGGTAGCTTAGCAGTAAGCCACCGATGATCTCGCCAATGCATCCCATTTCCTTCTAATGGGGCAGGTCTCACTAAACGCATTGTGGTCCGTTGCTAGCTGCTTTGTTCTTGTGCAGTTTCGACAGGTCGTTGTTCACCTGTCAGCATCGCTGTGAATCGCTTCGCATATGGGCTCCCGCAGTGGCTGCATATGACTTCTGTCCAGTGCAGAGGCGTTTGGTATGTCCATATGCGAGGCACTTTGAGCATTGGACCAATGGTGATTGGTCCGTCACCTTCACTCGTTGCATGTCGACTGTAGATTGCCTTGACCCGTCAGTGAGCGTCCACAGACGAGGCGAGACTTTGGACCACATGGAGGTGAGTGGGTTCCTGGTCTTTTTCCTGAATTTTACCTCAAGGCGTGTATCCTCCTCACCCCTGCAGAAGCTGTCGGTTTTGGTTCTTGATTGCGCTTATCAAGTCCTCGTCTGCTTCACATCCCACGACGTCTTCAGCATCACGAGCGGGTCTTTGTTTTAATTTCTCCGCTCTAAGTTGGGTGCCATTGCTATTTATTCTATCTTTTATTTTATTTGCTTCTTCTTTATTACTGCATCCGATAATAATCGTCTGGTCTTTTGCCTTCCGCATGCTGTCAATCTGCAGTCCATTCTCCTTCGGCTTGATGACCTTCCTTATGCGCTCAACCACTTTGTCGCCGGTCTCTATGTCGTCCACGAGGTAATGGCGACTGAGTGGTACGCCATCGATCTCGGCAGGTTGCTGACTGGTTTTCCGGCTGCGCAGCGGCATAGGTCTTGGTCGCATTCAATTTCTCCTGTTCCCGAAGTGCTTCATTAAGTTTTCTTACCTCCTGTTGGTTTTCTTCTAGTGCTTGTTTATGTTCTATAGAGTTTCGAATTAATTTTTCTTCTGCTGTTTGAATTTGACTTTCTATTTCTGGCTTCTCCAAAATTGTAACTTCTCGTTCTTTTTCTTATTATTTTTAGTTTCTAATTTTAATTTTGCATCTAATTTTAATAATTTGGTACAGTTTTTCTAAGGATTTTATTAATTCTTGTTTAATTTCAGTTTTAAAACTCGACTAGACTTTTAGAGCTTACAGGAACAGGCAGTGGTAAAGATAGGGACAGGGCTATGCTCGGAGTATATAGCCCACCGGATTAGTAAGTACTGTAGTGGCTGTAGGCCGGTCATATAAGCCCCAGAACTGACGACCGCGTAAACTATATTTAAAAAAACATAACAAGTGATTTACACTTAAAAAAACTTTATAGTATAACATATAAATACAGCAGAATATAACCCAAAAAAGTAATTTTTGCTTTTATAATGTAATTACGACTTGGATTAAAGAGATAAGAATTACAAAATTATGTTTGAACTGAGGATCAAATGAAACGTCTTTGATCTCCACCGTTTCTGATTAAATATTGAAGCTTTAAGTAATTCTGTATTTACGTGGAATTAAGTGATCAAGCGCTATAATGTAGTCGGAGAGGAGAATATATGGATAAATGTAAACCAGTAAGAAACAACACAGTAAATACTGTGAATAATGAGTACAAATATAACCCAACTCGCTCTTTAATAATTCCTTTGCCTTGTTACTCATAACTACTACAAACGGAATAAGCATATCATATCCACTAATTGAAATGTATGAGTCTTTTGCATGTATTTTTGGTTCATAAAATGTAATATAATGATTGGATTGGTCTGCAATATAGTCACAAATTGCAGATTTCTTAAGGCGTCGGTGCTTAACTTCTTAGCCATATGTTCTTTTACACTGGCTCTTATTGATTGTCTAATGTAAGAGAGACCGCAATAAGGAATAAGCATATTTTTATTGCTGTGTTTTTTTATTTAAATAAACACAGATGAATAGACATAATACATATAACCAGGTATTTTATCTACTTACAAATTAGCTTGTAATGAAAATTTATAAATGTAACTTATTATTCTTAAACAAAAAAGCGAATGCAATAAAAAGATAATAATAAATTCTTATGCGATTTTCGATAAAGTATTTAACGGTTATTACACACGGATAATAGTTATTATAATTTCATAGATTGAATCAATCTTCTCATTCAATGGAACCTCGAAGCTTTGATTTGATGGTTATAAAGAGTAATAGACCGTCGTATTTAAACTGAAATCTGTAATTTTTACCGTGATGCTGTAAATCTTTAACCGATTTCCCACCAAATTGGATGTAAAGGTATTTTACAGTGAAAATATTGTTAATAGAAGAACTATTTAGATTTCAAGAAGATTCTTATTTTGATAATGTGCATTATTTATTACTTTGTCCGGATACCACTGAAAGCTAGCAATAAAATATAGGCGGTGCAGTTAATTTTTGGGATGATTTTTGACCGACTTTCCAATAGAAGGAGGTACGCAATTCAGAGTGTATGTCTTTTTTATATATGTTGTATATATATATATATATTATGTTTATATACGTTGCTCCGCTTTTAGTGGTGCAATTTTGTTCATTTCTTTTTTTTAATTTTAGATATTAGCGTCTCATATGTTTAAATATTTTTTAAATTTTGTGATAAATATTTATAAGATCAAAAATATAAGTGTTTTGTTAAAATTTTACTTGTTTATAATTTAAACAGTGTTCTTATATTACTACGATTGGAAAATAAAAAAAAAACCTATGTGAGAAAAATAATAATGAATAAAGATATTTCAAGTTCATCGAAATGGTTTCAAATATTTATAAATAAATTTGCGCATTAAAAGATAATACTAATTACAGGCCCGTTTTCACTAAGGCAAGAACAAATCTATAAAAGCAGCGAAGCTATAAAAGAGATAATTATGAAACTAAAATTCGCCGAAGCGCCACACACGCGTGCCGTTATAAAGGTATAAACATTGAATTGTTTAGTTAATCGTCTTGACAGTATTTTAGTCGATGATCAGCATTGTTGAATGTAATAAAAAAAATGTCTTTTAACTTAACGTACACTTTATAAAGGACCTTTTTAATATGATAGATATAATATTGCAACACACTGGGTAGTTTAATAACTGTTGTCTTATTTTATCGCATAGAAAAGCAGATGGGCCGCCTGATGGAAAGTGGTCACCGATGCCCATGTGTTCATGTGTGACCACTTCATCGGCATTACCAACGCGCTGTCTACCTTGAGACATTGGATGTTACGTCTCGTTTACTCAGTAAATCCAACTTACAATAACAACTTATTTAAATTGTCTATTATATAAAAAAAACACATTGAGTTCAGTTTTTTGTGTATTCCAGTAACTTACCAAACAAATTTTCAAACAAAATACAAAGGAAGCTTCGCGAACGAGGATGCTTTTACCGTAATCGATTTCTTTTCATTTCGATATTTACTTATTTGTAAAGTTCCTTTGCCGACAAAACTGCTTTAATCTTTTCGCAAATATCCATTCTTTGCTATGTGTACTTCCTGTAATTTATTCTTTTTATTTGTTTACACTTTTAATCGGAAAAGCAAACCTAAATGCGTTTTTTAACAAGAAGTTAACTCCTTTTTAACTTGAGTTCAAAAATGATATCTAGTTAAGTAAAATCATACTCAAGATTAAAAAATAAAGCGGTAACAAAGAACAATTTTTTTTAAAGAGGTAGTAGGTCCCGTTTTCACAGGGTCTGGGACGGTACCGCAGCGGTGCCTATTTCTACCGCAAAGCAGTAGTGTGAAAACACTACCGTATTCTTGGCACCGTAGCCAGCGTATTTATAGGGTAAACGAAACGTAACATGCGTATGTAGACAGCGCATAGGTGCTGCCCCTGGTATTGCCTGGTATTTAACGATGTTTACGGGCGTCGGTGACCACTTTCCACTGCTCTGAATTGCTCGTCTGCCTTCTTTCGCTGTAAAAAAATTGATCTGGTCGAGTATTTAGTTAGACGATGCTTTTAATTGCACGTAGAGAAAGAACAATAGCATCTTAAAAAACTCAGTAACTTTAGAATTTAACGATGTTAGAATATTACGAAACACAAAAAGCATTAAAGACAATTTTTCATAAGTATTAGTATTATAATTATTATTTTTACTTATAATATAGATTATGTGTTACAAAAACAATCTAGAATATTAATAGCATTACGTTTATATCACATAGTGTTCAGCCTGTGTATGTAAAAACACAAACAAATTTATAAGCATTTTTCATCGGGGACTACATAGGAGGCGTAAGACGTACGCCCAGGCAAAAAAATAGGAAAGACTGAGAAATAATAAACAGGGCTATTGCGTCTATTTTTCTATACCAACGTGTAAAATTATTATTAAAATCAAAGTCACCATTTTTATCTGCTTTGCTCAATTCATAGATATTTCTTTAAATGCAATAAACATAATTTGTATATCTATAGTAGTTACTTATGATTAATGACTTTATTAGTAAAAAAATATCCCGAAAATTATGAAATTAACAAGAAAAATTTTATGTATGTAGCCCTTACAGTGTTTTCTTTTGATCCAGTGCAAAAGAATAACAGGAAAATATTCTCTTGGTATCATTTCACTAGGAAATACTGTCATTATTTATGTATTATTACGTTATTCTTACCGTCTTGTTAGAAACATACTCTGAATCCACCGGCTTCTCAAGGGACACATTAAAGAGAGATTCGGCTCTTATGGCAAAAATGTAATATATTTCGAGAGAAATGGTTAACGTATCAAATAGCAATTTCACTGAAACTCTTCAAGAGAATTAATTCAGTATCAAATATGGGCCTACGAATATTTTTATATTTTACGATAAATATTATTTTTCAACAGTTATGAAAATTGACCTAAATTATGAAGTTCATATAATTATGATTATTAATTATGTTTCTGAGACTTTGGAATGTTCTAGATATACGGTGCCCCTTTCAAAGAAGGATTCCAGTTTCGCGACTGCAAAATTGAAAAGAGAAAAGGAATTCTTGAAAACCGAGATCCTTTGAGAAAGCGCCGTGCAAGTACATTTCACAGTCAGGTGTTTAATTTTAGTCGTCTCTCACGTTGTTCTCCTGCGAAGCGCCAACCCAAAAAGACACAATTTAATTTAATGTATTAAAATAATACTTATGAAATGCTAGCAGTCTCTCGCGGCTATGCCCGTGTTTCTTCTGGATTTTAAAATGGATTTTCAGGGATAAAACAGAGACTATATTACTAAAAGATAATACGGCTTTCTTAAAGTGAAAGAATTGTTGTTGAGAAGTTTTTCAAATCAGTTCAGTAGTTTCGGAGACTATTCAAAACAAGTAAATCTTTTCTCTATATAATATTAATGGGCTAAAAGATCGGCCGCTGTAGTCGAAATCGACTTGCAGGACATTATTATTAGTAGATAAAACATTCTGATATCAATTAATTTTATTAGGATTAAAATGCTGTTCAATAAAAACGTAGTTTATAGTTAATAAGCTTATTCTTGAATATAATGTTTTGATAATGAAAAATTTGTCCGATTCCACCAAACTAACTAATGATCGAGATGAGAAATTTTTGTATGAAGTACAAAGCCAAAGTGAAGTGAAGCGTCTATGTCATATTTATATTGTTAATTTGGCGAAGTTACTCAAAATCTAGGTAATAAGGTAAGATACATAATGCATTCTTATCGCAAAGTGAAGATGCGAGAAAAGGATAAAGATTTTGGGGTGCTTTTTACAAATTCTTCCCTTATTTTAATTAAGGTAATAAGGCGAGAAGACGAGAAATTTCAAAGACCATAAAAGCTTTTTATAAAAGTAATGAAGAAAAATATACTATTCATACAAGTTTTCTAGTATGCATACAGCGACGAACGTAAATAATACTTAAGTTCATAAGCTCGCCTGTGCACGGAAATACCTTCAAGTAAACGACTCGGGACTTAGTTAACATGTGTTGCTTAGTGTCAGACAAGCGGCGTTAGTTTGAAATACCTTAATAAGTTATTTAACATTATCTGAACCCCGTATATGTTCGTAATTAAAGTCTAGTTAAACGTCCACGAACGTCACGACCACAAATCCTCGCTAAAGAACACCGATTCCTACCAAGGATGATCCAGTGAGGCTATTGAGATTAAAAAACATCCAAATTTCAATAGAGAAGATGGTTGGTTCTACCACCTGCTTGGGATCCCATAATTAATAAATTAAAATTAAAACCCAAGCGTAATACCACTGCCGGTTGTAATGATAAAATAAGTTAATTGTGCATAGGTCGCAGTACAGAATAAATATAATTAATAAAAACTAAGATCTGAAACCCCGCTTCATCACTGGCAACAAGACGCTTGACATCTCAGCCTACCCCGTGACCACGGCCGCTGGAAAGTATTAGAAACGTCGGGAATTTAAATATGGTAAATAAACGCGATAAAATCCGTAAAAAGTAATTTTATTTAATAATCTATAAATAAATAAATTTTTGAATCAAAATAATTTATGAATTATTAAACTGGGCGTCATTAATTATGGCTGACTTTTCCAAGGAAGAAGAAATTTATAGCACATTTATTTTTATGTGTGCGACCTCAGTTTTCCGTAGATGATAAATTTATTTTATAATTTTTTTAAGGAGACCTTTCATGTAGTTACGATAATATAAATTAATTTAAATAATAGAGAGTCCCTTGCTTACGAAGTCAGACGACCAGTTAGGCCACCTGATGGAAAGTAATCACCAACACCCATTGATATAGGAAATACCAGAGGTGTCCTCAACGCGCTTCCTACCGTGAGATATTGGATGTGACGTCTCGTTTACCCAGTAAGTACGCTAGCTACGGTGCCCTTTAAACCGGAATATGGTAGTGCTTTCATATTACGGCTTTGCGGCAGAAATAGACACCACAGTGGTACTGCTATAGACAGCCCTCTGTAAATGTGTGACCTGCCGCCTCTAGACAGTTCAAACTAATTTATAATTCAAAATATATTACAAAAAAGTAATAACTTTAAATAAATTGCAATCAGAGCTGGCATATTAGCTTATAAAAGTATATCTTGTGATTATATTTTTTTCATATTTTTAATGACATGATTTTTATTATGAAGTATCGATCTTATATCGAGATTTTGAAAGAAAGCTACAAATCCATAAACAAACTGCTTCAAAGGGACATAAATGTTATTAAGTACAAATAAACCATAGGCACTTCCACCATATTGTGTGAAGTCTGTGTTAGTCCACAGCTGGACATAGGCCTCCCCTAATGCACACTATTACATTTGGATGTTTTTTTAGACCGTATCAATTTTAATCGTTCAATGCAGGTTGGTGGGTGGACTGACTTTTAACATGCCCATTCGACGCATAGATTATCTTACTTTCCAGACAATTGTGTGATCGGCCCAAATTTTAGACTGTAAATAAATTAAAATATGCTTTAATTATTACGCTTAACTAACAGGATAAAATTATCAACTAAGGAATAGTTATATTTTGGTTTTTATCGATTGTTTTAAAAAAATCAACAGACAGCAAATATAACCAATATTGTAAAACACAATTTTTAATTTTATTTTTAAAAATAATGAACAATACCACAAAAAATATAATTAAATATTTCTGTTTGAAAATGTGTTATCATTGGTTATAGAAAAGACACAAAATCGCATGAAACATGATTTATTACTGTGTTCTGTAAGCGTATAAGAGCAAGGATAGAAAGTTTAAGACAATACTATTTAATATTTATTTTTAACCATTTCATGGTACATTTTTTATTGTCATAAATGTTCGTAGTAACCATAGGATAAAGTAGTCATAATTAATCAAAATGTTAAACATTTCTACATATTTTATTAATCTTTGAAGTGTTTTTATCCGTAAACACTCTTCACTTCCGTATTACTAAGTTACTTTCAAAATCTTCTTGAGAATATTCCGTACGTCCCATGGGACACGTTAAAGAGAGATTCGGTTACGCTCGTATGGTAACAATGTAATATGTTTCGAGAAGAATGTTAAAATGTTTGAAATAACATTGGGAGCGAAAGTCTCTACGGGACTTCACGTAAAAACATACGGGCCCCATTTCCAACGCAACTCACGTTTTTTTTATATGATAAGTTTAAATATGGATTATTATTACATAATTTTACTATTATAGGAAAACTAACAAGTGAATCAATTTTATTGCGACTTGGATACCATCCATAGGTCGAGTGGTAGATAATGCGTTTTGGCATTAAGTTCACCTTTGTACTTATTTGTGCATACAGTTTAATAAAATAAAATATAGTTAAGTGCTGTAAGCCGAGATAGAAAACAGTTTGATTCGGAAGATGTATAAATATCATTTTAGCAGAAAAGCTGCCTATGTTTCGAATCGTCTCTTATATCTTACCAACACAAATAGCAATATGCCTCTTAATTTCAAACTTTTATTATCCAAAGCTTGCATACTGCCGATAATGGCATATGGCCATACCTAGACTAACTACAGGTGGTGCAAAATAAATTGTTACGACGTGCGACTGGAGCACAGTGGTGTCAAAGAAATGTCGACTTGCACAATGATTGCAAGATGCCGACATTACGCCCTTATTTTAAAAACATTATCAAAAACTTATATGAAAGAATAGAAACGCAAAAGAACCCTCTGACGGTAAGCGCTGCAAATTATCATGCGGACCAAGATGCCTCTAGTAGGAAACGTCGTCCCCGAAATATACTCTTAGACCCAGATGAAAAAGGGGGCTTAGAAATTCTGGACTCTCCAAGGGTCCCGGCACACGATACTACACACACACTTTTGGTCTACCTTGCTCAAGAGCACGGCGAGACCAACACACCGCGTACACGAGATACACCCGGCGTTCCAGGGTGGTTCTCACCGCCCCCTGCAATCGATTAGACAGTCGACCGAACATCGGTGCCTCGGTCCGTATACCGAACGTCGATGATCCTAAAGCGACTCCTTCAAAATCAGCCCACGCATCCTAAATGCGTGTGGCCATTTCTTTAAAGTTGTGGTCACCAAGTTTAAGAGATCTCGCCATCCCCCGAACTCAGAAATAGATGAAGCTTCTCACAGACACAGAAGCATAACTTCGAATACATAAGATAACACATAAGACAAATTTTACCGGTGGTAGGTCCACTGTTTACAGGAGACCGTTTGGGTGGGTACCACCGCGGTGCCTATTTCTGCCGCTAAGCAGTAGTGTGAAAACACTGCTGTGTTCCGGTTTGAAGGGCACTGTAGCCAGCGTATTTACTGGGTAAACGGGACTTAACACCCTATGTCTCACGGTAGGCCGCGCGTTGGAGATACCACTGGTATTGCTAATGTCTATGGGCGTCGGTGACCACTTCCCATCACGTGGCTTGACTGCTCGTCTGCCTGAAACATTGGTTGCGCGGGCGCATGGTCACTCAAGTTTCGTCAGCCAATTTGATTGCCTTATGTATCACTTGTAAATTGTGTAAGTATTTCAAATGCCATCTTTTCCAGTAGGATTGCACCATTTGGTCAAGTAATAATTTTCGTTATTAAGTAAGTGATCTAATGGCAAAGTGATACAATAGTGACCCGAAGGAATGCGTTTTATAGTAGAAGTAAATATTCTTGCACAATCCTCCTCCTGAGGACTTAAAAATATTCGTCGCGGAATCTCTTCGAATTCAAAAAATTTACGAAGCGATTGATGTTATGAATCTTCACTGCGAATTAAAAAAGAGCTATTTATTTTTCTCAAAGAGTTATGTACTATAGGGTTAGTCGAAAAATTAACTAAGTAAACACAAAATAAGCAATCCGCATGGCGCTGGAGGTCAATTACTATCACCTAAAACCAAATAGCGAAACAATTGAGCGCCTAACAATAAATTTACTTCACTTGGCTCGTGCTAATGCGGATCAGCTAGCGGAATATTGACTAAGTGTTGCACAACTGAAGTATCAAGGTTGTCTAAAGGCAACGGTGTCAGTGATACGATCAACAATTAACGCGTTTATATTGTATTTATATTGTTTATTTTTTGATTGCATTTGTATATTAACGTAGCCCATAATGGGACGCGACGCTTATCCGATACCCATAAAAGAGGAATTGGAAAGCGGAATAACATTTAAATTAAGTTGTTTACAGCACACGATGGTGACTATATTATTTTGCGAACCGAAGTCTATAAGTGAACGTACGGGTACAAAAATACCATTGCTATTGTTTACATAAACTTGCGCAGTAGAAATAAGCACGGTCGTAAATGATGACTCATGTTTAGCTTGATACATTGGCTTCAAACATATAAAGAAGTAAAAGATTGAGATTCATTTCTTGGTTAGTCCTTAGAAAATGAAATATTTTTATTTTGTGGCTGAGTGACGCAATTAGAATTATTTTCAAAATGCAAAAACGTATGTTGACGTTTGTCACAAGTTTTACAATTTTGTAACAATTTGCAATAGGCATGATGATAGTAATTAAAAACTACTAAATACAATATTTATTGAATAAAACTTGAAGCTTGGAATATAAAATATGCATTGTTTTTTTAATTATTATTTATTTTTATAAAAAAAAAACACAAAATAAGGCAATCCGCATGACGCCACGCTTTAGTAAACGCGTGCGCAATACGCACGAACATCTTGTTTTTATTATTTGAGTGTGAATAATATATAATAACACGAATTAATTCGAATATAAAATAACACGAATCATGGATCAAGGATTTATTTAGGCAAACAGCGCTAATTTGCCTAGAATCGACATAATAATGCTGGGACAGTTTTTGTTCAGATCAAAACAAACCTCGAAATAGATAGTTTATATTTTTACATTTAGACCTCGAACAAAATATTATTACCAAATACTATATACTAGAAACTACAAAAGTATGTAAAAACTTACGTCAAAGTGATCTCCACAAAAATAAAGGTGAGTACTGGGCAATATTCCTTTTGAATCTCGCCTTGCAAGCTTATTAGGAGTTTTTAAGGATGTATTCTCACACTAGGAAACCCCACACCATCTACACACTTTCGATTTCATATTTGATAACATAAAATAAATAAATTCTTGCACCAGTGCAGCGCGTTTACGTTTTCATTACTTAAACGTGACGTCACAAGTGACTACATGACACTAACAAGCGTTTTAGGGAGAAATTTCAATTATTATTTTAAAATTGCATTTTTTTTCCCACTAAACATTCAATTTTTGCAGAAATATCTCATTCATTGCAAATAGTATATTTCTGGACATTATGTATTAAACTAAGGCAATTCACACATCCATTATTTTATCAATACGTTCAAACTTATCCTTTTGCGGACATGGATCTAAATAAAGAAGACGTATTTAAACAAACGTGGTAATTTTTCTTATATAGGACACACTTGCCTTTACTATTGGAATTAACAATATCGCGCGATATGAAGGCATTGTGTACTTGTTGTTTCGGTTGCGAGTGTGATGCGTCCGGCGGGACACTATTATGCGGCCGATATTGACGGCTTTCGTAAGGCGTAGTATTTTTTATTTTTATTTATGATGAAATCACGTTGGTGGAGTGAACCGCTACAACCCAACGGAGTCGAGGGGCTGTGCAACTTTAAGTGTGCACAGACTTCACCTCTTATTTTTGGCTTAGCTCGGGCTGCCATTTGTTTAACCCGTGAGCGTGCTTGATCGAGGGTGCCCACGAGGGCCGAGCCTCGGCTCGATCAGCCGCTTATCTTGTCCTTTCCTATACCCGTTAGCCACATGTATCGAGGGCGCCCCGGTGGGCCGAACCTAGGCTCGATCAGTTGCTTTTAGGACTTAATTGTGACGAGTTTTTACCCGACCTATCTGCTTGGTGAAAATCGGCCCGGCACGTGCCGGTACCTAGTGTACGGAGTGAATGGTTGCCCTCGTCGGCGAGGGCGGTATGTATTGAGTGGTTGTGCTTTTGCACGAGCCTGCATGATTGTGGTTTTATCGTCCGGTTCCAAAATGGCATGGCGCGCTCGCCTGAAGTGTTTGTGATTTATGAGACTTTTGCTTGGTACGTAGTCGCGCGTACCAATTCGTTCGGATGCTGCAAGCCGAGTCGAAATAGCGGATTGACGCTTGTTTAAGATATTGTTTAATGGTCGGTAATTCCAGATCCATGTGCAGGTTTTCATTGCGCAGATATAATGGCGCGCCCGTGGCTCTGCGCATGAATCTGTTTTGTATGACTTGTAATTTGTGAATATGGTTCTATGGGCATGAGCAAATACAGGGCCTGAGTAGGTCATGATAGGACGGATTACGGTTTTGTAGAGCAGCACCTTATTACGCAGGGATAGCTTGCTTTTAGGATTAATGAGTGGATATAGGCGGCCTAGGACAAACGCCGCTCTTTTTGACTTTGTGAGGTGGAGGACCGAAGGATAAGGTTTTGTCGAGTGGCGTAGTATTTAAACGGGTCGAGTTATATACGTTTGGTAAGGTACGCGTGTCCTCATAGCGGTCATCTAGCGAGTTCCATATTAAGGGATAATTTTTTGGACATAGTGTTATACCAGGAAAAACATTAGAAGCGTTTCAAGTTAATTTGCCTAAAAGGTAATACAATTTGTCGGCATTGCTTAGCGAGTCGTTGTTATGCACGTTAGACTTAACACTTATGTAGAATAAGGGCCATTGTCGGATGTCACCGTCAAACGATGCAATTTCAACTGGCGGTAACCGAGATGGCGCGTGCGACAATTGTTTATCTTTTGAAGCGCTTTGTGATTCATTGCACAATGAAAAATTTAGCGATTGGATCAACAGTGATTAATAAAGCGTTATAATTATCTAAAATAGTACTAAATTGATTTCTAATGTTTAAACACAGCTGACAATTATTATATATAGCTATTTAAAAATAATGCGTTTAGTACCTAAGCCTACTAAAGTAAATGGATAGGTACTAACAATAGATGAATGTGGTGGCCGATAAGTGTTAGGCAAAATAATATATATATTTTTTTAAATAAACCCCAACAATATTGAAATAACTTTGAAACAAGCATCTACATGCGCGTGTATTATATGACCACGTGGTCAGGTTATATGATAAAACTATTGCCGCGATTAGAAGTATTTGACAAATTCAAATATTAGTTACGCAATCTACGATATTTAAAAAGGACTATACAGGATAGGTAACTGACTTGTCCGGCTCATATGGACCAAAATTTAATGATTGCGCAGGCGCATGGTCACTCAAGTTTTGTCAGTCAATTTGATTGGACCAACTAGCTCGAGTGACGGTAATATGGTAGATCCTATTTAAGGACCAGAAGCGAGGATACGGTTCGAGGGACCATGTTCGTAATCCGGCTCCGACAACGTGGTTATGAAGCCGGATTGGAAATGCGATAAAAGGTAGGATAAATACCTCGTCTGATGGCGGCACAGCTGCAGGCGTCTTCGTTGATGCAGTTGGGGTTCGCGGTAAATGTAAAACTATTCGAACGGGGCGTTGGCCATTCGCGTCGCGTGACTTTAAAATATGATGCGTTGCTTAGGAACTCCCAAGGTAATTGTCCGATGGCGGCGGCGCTGGCCGCTTCACTAAGTATTTTCCTTTTACCCACTTTCTTCTCGAGGTGAGGAAAAATTAAAAAAGGCGAAAAGGAGCGGTATAGTAAGAAAGGGAAGGAAGATTATTGCGTAACCAATTTGCGGCTGTGTTAGGCGACATAGAAATGCGCACGAACAGACATCATTTTAACATTTTCTCCACTATTTACGGAAGCATTAGTCATTGTCAAGTAAGTTGACGATTACGAGTTAAGATTTTTTAACATTTCATCATCATGTATTTTAGGTAGGACGTCAATCAATTTTCATAGTCGGATATATGGATCTGGAAAAGTTATTTAATATTAATATTTCCTGTAATTTCGTGGAGATAGCAGGTACGTAAAGACTACTTATAAAAAAATGTTACGAAGTCGGACAAGAGTCGAAGTTTTTATTATTGCACAATACAAGAAACAAATTTTATTTTTAAAAAATTTATGACGACTATATACTAAAAAAATATATTCTTACGTTTTATTGTTTATTAGTTACAAAATCAAAAATAAGATGCACTTTTAATTTAGTATTACTTCTTAGTTATTAATCTCGCCTTATATTGTACAGTGCTTATCGTAAGCAGCAAAGCATATTAAATCTAGGATGTATTTAAAATACATAAACCACAACTGAAAGTTACTCTAACTCACAGCTTACTAACCAAATCACATGAAAAAAGATTTTCCAGCAGGACGAATCAGTTGCTATAAGTCAATCTGCCAAAATTTGTTCGATTTCTAATTGTTAAATTTAATTGTTTATTTTATTTACGCGATTATTATACATATCAAATCCACTAATTTACGGATTTTTCGCGTTACTTAAATATATTTATTCCCGACGTTTCGGATGCTTTCCAGCAATATATTCAAGTAACGCGAAAAATCAGTAAATTTGTGGATTTGATATGTTAAATTCAAATTTATTTTAAAAATAATGTTATGCTTGTTTTAGAAAATCCAATCAAATACGAAAATATTTGTGTAAAAATAGTTGTGAACTTAATGTTTTAACGGATAATCTGAGACTGTATAAGTTCCTTTCCTAATAGAATATAATCAAGTTCTTTAGCACTTCTATTACGAGGTTTTTGCGACGTAATTTTTTTGAATCATAAAGATAAATAAACCCATGTTTACCGTACATTATATTATAAAAATAACATATTAATATTTATCAAAAAATTAACTAAACAAGTCTATAAAGCCTCTGTAGCCTAGCGGTAAAGTAGGTCGTGGGTTCGAATAATGCGGGGACTCAACAATTTTTCAGTGTTCAGTGTTTAGTGTTTCCCAGTTGGTCAGGGCAATTTGGACCGATCACCCAATTGTCTGAAAAGTAAGATGATCCATGCTTCGGATGGGCATGTAAAAAGTCGATCCACCCACCAACCCGCATTGGACCAGTGTTGTGGGATACGATCCAGAAACCCCCAAATGGAGAAGGCGTGCGACCCCTGGAGGCCTGACCGTGATGATAATACTAATATATATATATATATTATCTAGCAAAATATATCAAAATACAAATATTTATAGTTGTGAGATGAAAAGTACAATATATGCTTTAATCATTTATCCATCATCATCAAGTTTCATTCAAAAGTAAAATGATTATCAATAACATGTTAACATTAACCGAATGTGTTGGTCCCGTAGAAACAACAAACTCTGAATAAGTTATATCTATATGTTATATATAACCCATAATATATGATGGCATTTAAATTTATATGCCTTCACTTATACTGGTTAAACATTTGTAAATATTATACCAATTATATATTTCGGCAAATTAAAAAAATCTTAATGTATTTTTATGTTACAATATTTTTATTTACAAAGTTTGTTAATTTGTTTTCCCTTACAATTGTATTATTTTCTTGCATTAAGAAATAGGTCTTATAATTAAAATTGGGAAAATACTTTTTGACCTTTTAGTTAATGATTTTGTTTTTTTTTTCTTGCATTTTTTAGTATCTAAGTTACTTTCGTTAAATTTTAGTATGTTAAGTTATAAATTTATGCATGTATACCCGTAAATAAAGCGAAATGGTAAAATTTGTATTATGTTAGCAATAAGTACGTAAATAGGTCCTTGCAAAAAGTATTTCTGTCAAACTAACCCAAAAAATCAGTTGATATTCATACTTTTGGTAACAAAGATGTCGCATTAACATGTAAATTTTAGCTAATTGTCACCCGAAAACCATCCACGTGGCACTTTTGTACTTAAACAGAAAATCCCTTAATTACGATGGAAGAGATGTGCACCGTATTTTATAGAAGGCAGTGCTTGTTAATGCATGCTGTGTTGTTATCGATAAATCGGAGCTATAAGTAGTGCATATCTATACTAATATTGATCATCAGACTGTGTTGGACCACTGCTAGATATAGGCCTTCCCTAATACACACCTCCTCTATTAGAGCTCTTTGGTCCGTATCCCACAACGCTGGTCCAATGCGGGTTGGTAGGTGGCTCAACTTTTACATGCCCATTCAACGCATGGATGATCTTGCTTATCAGACAATTGGGTGATCAGATCATATTTCCCTAACCAACTAGGAAACAACAATAAAATTTGTTGAGTCGCCGCAGGATTCGAACCCACGACCTCCGGTTTCCAAAGCACTCGCCCTTACCACTGGGCTACGAAAGTTGTTATTTAACAATGGTCCGCATTTTTTGCATAGCATTTATCTCTAATCTTACCATCAAAAATTCGTCTAAATACCTTTTACGAACGTAAAATAAAGGCTTTTTAGAATGCATTATCCAGCTCTTGAAATATGCCTCTTTGTGTTTTCTAATTGTTTGCGTTAAATAGTTTATAGTGGAATATTTTTGTCTTATAAATAAATTACACAGTTAACTTAATTGTAAATCAATTCCGAATACATACATTATCAGCCTACTCCTAAACATACATTATTAACTCCTAAACCATCCTCCCGGATGGTTTGGGAGTTCGATTACGATGGACAAATGTTCGACTAGCTAGAAACTACTTTGAGGAAGAGGCCAACAGAAGAATTCGGCTTGGTTGGTCATAAGCTTCGTCGAGTTTTATCGTCACCTATCCCATTGTACCTCAAATTGAAAGTCTTCGATCGGTGCGTCCTACCTGTCATGAACTACTGTGCCGAGACTTGGACTCTTACGGTTCAGTTGGTTGACAAATTTAAAGACACTCGGCGATCTATGGAAAGGGCTATGTTTGGCGTAGCTCTGAACTGACCCCACCAGATCAGTAAGCTGAGGTGCCAGTGGGCCAGTCACATAACCAGGAAACTGATGATTGCTGGAGTCGGAAAATTGTAGACTGGAGACCGAGGCATGGCAAACATAGTGTGGGACGCCCTACGGCAAGATAGATCAAACATTCACAAAGTGGCTGGTGTAGGCTGGATAAGAATAGCCGAAGATTGTCCAACAGTCGACTGACACAGGTTGAAGATGATGATGAAATGAATAACAAAGCTACATATTTGTTCACAATGTCTGTATACAGGACATATTTATTATTTAACTATTTTTGTCATTATTACCCCTTTAAAAACCATTTAAAATTAAATAAACAAGTGAAATTTTAACAAAAAAAAGTAACCGAATCCTAAGAGCGTAAAACTATTTTACCTACTATTTTTTCTGCCACTGCATTTTGAATCACTTATATTTTTATGGTATTTATTTCATTAAATTTAATAATTTTGTTAATACAATACTTTAGGTGATCTTAAGCTCTGTTATCTTAAATAAGCTTTGAATGTGCCTGATTGCAATTTTAAAAATGTTTACATTAAAATGCTTAATATGAGTTATTTTAAGAATATGGATGCTATCAAGGTCTTTATTGTAAACCAACTCAAGTAGTACAATTATGTACAACTATCATTATCGCTTTAAGCAGCGTCTGTAATTTAAACATACGACGTCGTAATTTCTGTTATGTATTTTTTTTACTTCTCACTGAGCTATTAAACTCCTTATCACAAAATCAAAAAAAAATATGGGTCCATTGGGAAGCTAAAATCTACCTTTTAAAAAAATAACAAAATCGGAGCTCTAGGAACGGAGCATCGAGGTAACATAATATATTAAAACAATAGAGACGCTCCGAATTGAGTACATCCATTTTGGCGGTCGATCAATAAGTGCCTTGCGAGAATAGTGCTTTTAATAAATAAAAACTCTTTCCCGAGATAATTTTTGCCGTAATATGCAACATAAAATTTTATAAGTTTTATTAATCAGTTCTTATTGCTTTAAAAACCTATCTCAAATAAAAAACTTATTAAGATAACAAAGACTTTTCTTATTTAAAGGTAAAAAGTTTATTAAAATTAAGAGAATCTGCTAATATGAATAAAAAATATATTAATGTAAATAACAATTAAAATTACCATACATGTTACCGACTGCCATGACCTTTATAATGGAGAAAAAAGAGTAAATTCTTTATATACTCCAGTACTTTTGCTAATACATTTTATGCAAAGCAATTTCTACGTACCAATTCAAAGCTACAGAAACTCATTGTGTTTATATTTTCTTTGCAGGATTACGTATGCACGGTACACGGGAGTAAATTCAAACGATCCAGTTCGCTCGTGATAAATGAGCCCCTTTCCATTTTATAAATTCATAACCTCCTACCAAACTGCACGATTGGCGGTCCAAATTTCAAAGGCTGAAACAATTTTGCTAGTCTGAATTATTTCTAATAATAATAATTGTATACGTAAAACTTGCTTATTATATTGATATTTGATATGTTTTATCTCATAAAAAAAAACATTTAAGGTTTTTTATCATTGTAAGCAAGTTTTATCATAGTGATTTAAAAAACAATTTGTGAAAGTAATATGGCAGTCCATTTTTTGATATTAATAATGCTTGTAAAGTCATTTGGGGCTACCCAGCTTTAAAGCTGAAAATAGGAAGATTAAGTAACTTTTTATAATTGTTTCTAAACACGCTATGATCGCGTCTGTGACGAGCGGTACCTTGGTCCCACGACCACCGCCTCGACATCCATTCTGAGCCCGTGACATTATCCGGTTGTTGTTTAAGTGTCGGATGAGTTTCGTGCTCTTGATGGATATGTCTTATTTAAATAAAATCTTTACTATAACAACATTAATAAAGATAATACAGTTTTAACGGATTTTTTTACTTTCCTATGGCCCGTGCTATAATTTGAATAATTGTTTAGTAATTAAACGAGTAACATTTTTTATTTAATATTTTATTTGTTTTTATATAATTTGCTATCTTTAGAATATTTAAGAACTATATTGAGTGTTGGAAACGGTTTTCAATATACTTTAAAGGATTTTAGATACATTTAAAAACCGTATGAAATTTAATAATTCGGATGATTTTCACCGATATACGTCACCAGCGTGTCGTCTACATTTAAAATTAAGTTTGTGGTTATTACGGAAGGTTTATGATTTAATATTATAAAGTGATTAACATATTGGTGACAATTTAAATAAAAGGGCACAGTAAGACGCCGAAGCAGGCCACATGGGTATCAGAGGTAATGAAGTCGCAGATTACTATGCCAAACAGGCCATAACTAAGCATTTTTAATGATAACTTTGGATAATTTGTGGAAAAAAAAAGAAATAAAACTAAAGGAAAATTTTATGCTATTATGAGATTCCATCCAGGCCATGGTTTTTTAAATATACGCTTTCATAAAAATTAGTTACTGCCACAATCATTCGTCTTCGATTTGGACATGTTTGCTCCCCAGTGTTTTTGGCTAAACATCATATCATTACAGGATACAGGATCATTCACTTTGACAGTGCGGCCTGGCTGAAGGCACCTTGGAACATTTATTCTTCTTATGCAATAAGCTCATCCTTCCCTTTATGACATCCTTTCTTAAATATCCTCAGACCTATTAACATCCCATTCCTTTTAACCTTAAATGAACCCTACATGGTCAAAGTTTTATATAAATTTATCCTTTTAAATAAAAAAATACTTTTAACTCAAAATTAAAAAATCCTATTATATCTATCCTAATTAACATAATATAAATATATATATATATATATATACATGTATAAGTTCTATGTTTACTAACCCTTAGTCTTGTGTTTGTCCTAAGTAAGTCAATCAATTAAGTGTCTCTGCACCGTCCAACAGCAAATTTTAACTGACCAATTTCAATTGCATACTACCTGCTTGAATCAACCTTGACATTGGCAGGAGCACCAAGATTATCTTAGTGGCGCCACTCTAAATAATAATAATAAGAAGAAGGACGCCGAAGATTAAAAAGTATTAGTTCCCTATATTGATGTAAAAAATATGAAGCAACGAAATGGTTTCTTTTTATTACAAAGACATAAAATTAATTATAAAAAGCTGTTCAGATTACAATATATTTTACGCTACTTGATTCCCCAATATGCCATTTCATGATATGATAGCTAATATGTCTATAACAAATATTATGAACAACTATAATGGTAACGCTTGTTAAACTGGACATGAGCCAATGTACCACTTAGCTTTATAGCTCTGGTTCTATTATTATTTATATTGCAATATTGGTACACTGATTCGATGTATGTATGATGATAAACACCAAAATTATTCATATTCGCAGTTTAAGCTCAAAATTAGACTCATCGTAAGTAGACGTTTGTTGCTTTTCTATAGTTTTTTGCTAGCTCCTTAAAGTTTTACTGTCATCCAAATAAATTTAATATTTATTGTAAATGTGACATGAAAGTTTTGAGACAGAGTTCTTTGTAAAAAATGTTAATATTAGCAATCTAGCATGATTATCAAAGTTCTAGGCTGAAGAAAAGTAGGGAGCTCCACGCAAAAAAAGAAGGAGACAGAAACCCACCCGGAACTGTCTAAAATGGGACTGCGAAAATCCTTCCGCTGATGGTATAACAGTAAAATCCCGTAATGATAAAACAGTACATGTTACAAATACCAGCTTTTAAACCAAACATAGAGAGGTGAAGGAAGAGGATGTCATCAATAAAACCAACAATGTAAATATAAAGTAATACAAACATTTTAACAATCGTATTAATAGATGTTATTACTGTTTTATCATACGATGTTGCACAAATTAACTGAGGGTGGTAAAAGGTGGTGTTGCAACTTGGTCTCGCATGTTTGCCTCTATAAAATACACGCGCGCGCTCTTTGGGGGATGCACAGCAAGATGGGTTGCTATCGGATGCCTTTCCTATAACGGTAAACCAAGTATTCTCCATGCCTCTTTGTTACAACTTACATATCGGCCCGCCCGAAATATATGCACTTCATCCGATGGTTCAATCGTAGCATTACTCTTCTGTCTCGCAATGAAAATGGCCTGGTCAGTACCCTTATTTATATACAAATATATATATATATGATTGATAGCCTTGACCAAGCTGGAAAACTCGTCGTACGCATGAGCGTTTAAAATTTTGCAAAGCAGCGGTGAATATGGAACCATCCAACTATTGTCAACGGATACGGTTTCCGCAGTGCCTCTAACAACGTTCTGTGCTCTCAAGCGTCTGTCGGTTTGGTTAAGCGTAGGGATATTCGATATGACTCGATGTTTGTGAAAAGATGCGACAAATCGATCCGATGATTTAAAAAATTTTTTATGCGATGTATCGATGTATTCTTAGGAAACATCGAATCATTGAAACTATTGCATTTTGAATTGGAGCATAGCGCTCTTTTTATAAATCGTCTCTCAATCACATAACAGTTTTTTAATCCTGTATCCGATTTCTACACTATGAATGTACCGGACTAAGCAAAATCTAAATTGTATATGTTATTCATATTACGCTTATTAATAAGGTTATCTCATCGGTCCAAATATTTAAAATTTAATAAATCTTTGATAATTATGAGAAAAAATTATGTCTTGCAGCTCCAAAGAGACATCTCCTATAGAAATCATGCAATAAGTTATCGCCGAATACTTAAATGTTATGCTTGATGTCACAAAAATCCTTTTTGATTAACCTGTAAGCATTTTTCTTTTAGAATATGACAGGAAACACTTTTTAAAACTGTAGACGACTTACACTTCACATGTCAATTACACTTTATAAAAAATTAGGCTAGTGTCAACATATAGTGATAATCGAATCACATAGACGCATAGACTGCCCACGACAGGCTGCGCCTAAGTTTATGTTGAAATCTAAACATGTATGTCCACTGTACTGTTAAACATTGGTCGAAAAGTGTACTTGTACGTAAGTATTGTCGGCATCGTGTTTTAATTTTCTTTTTAAAGGTATTTTAAAAAAAAGTTGTGTACAAAGTTTTTCATACATTATCCTCGAATTATTTTTTTCGATTTTGCCATTGGAATGAGATATTTTCCCAAAATAAAGCTAAGCCTATGTGATAATTAATGGTTTTAAATAACTCGATACTTAACTTTATTAAAATCGCTCAAGCCGTTTAGACGTCAAGAGTAACGAATATACACACACATACACAAACTTTCGCATTTATAATATTAGTATAGATTATTACAATGTGACCCTTGCGCAAATAAACGCATTAAAAGAAATGTACGTAATATGTAGATTACAAATGCGTCATAAACATTTTATGGACAAAACAAAAATATTTCAAATTTAAAGCGCGATAGCTGAAATCAAGAGGAAGAGGGAGACAAAATCGAGGGGTAGTATCGTAAAAAACGCTGTCGTCCGTTTTTATTTTATTAAGAATGGAGACGTAACCTTTTAAAGTAGATCAGAATAATGTTTTATATATGAAATAGTCTTCTATACAATAATAAAAAGAATTTATCGTCTAAAGATGTATCGATAGTACGACTAAAAAATTATTGAGTAATCAATGTCTGCCTACGAAGAACTATTATATTAATGCAGTAACCATTCCAATACGTTGATATCCATCCGATAATATAGTCGTTATAAAGCTAATTAAATAAGTAAACTTAATAAAATGTTAACATTATCAAATTATCCATTAATGTATATGAATAGTAAGTTACAGCCAACAATAAATTTCAAAAAGTTATTTGACGTCAGCGACAAAGCGTGGGTAGCAAGGAAAAACTTACACTTACCAAAATTTTAATTTTATTTACACTTAGGTTGAATTTTTTTTAGGTCGCTTTCAAATTTTAGGCTTGGTGTAAGAGTCCTTTTTTTTAGTTACAGATGGGAATTTAAAGCAACTTACTATTTTGCCAAATTCAAGTAATAATTATTATTGTTAATTAACAATTAAAAATACGAACTTTTCCTTCAGAACGCTTGTCACTCATTTACATAAATTTTCTTACGCATGGTAACTTCACAAAAAATACCAGATTTTTTTTAAGATTATAAAAAAAAATAATTCGTATGCGAAACTTTTTATGGATTCTCATTATTATTCTTTTCTAATATGTGAAAACATTTAAGGTGTAACGAGGAAAAATTGGTTGAATACTTTTTTGAAGAAAAGATCAGTCGATGTCAAATCTCACCATATTCTTTGAAGTAATTCAAACACTCTTATTATACATTTGTGTATATATTTCCTGCAATATAATTATGTTCTACGGCGCTTTGATCATTGGCAGGCTTGTCAGGAGCCGTTTTTTGATACTTTGACATATGGATCACAGATGTGACACATGTTTATCAGATTTTATTCGTATTGGTAATAATGCGTTACTTAAATATATTTTCTACAAAATTTACATGTAAAGATCTAAAACGCACTGTAGATCGCGGGAAGTCGTTCCTAAATTGAAGTATTTAATTTCGTTATTTATTTCTTTAACCACGTACCCAAAAAGTTAAGGATAATGAGCTTTGCTATGAGTTTTTTTTGATGGTGATTATTGGGAGATTTCAGAATATGACATATATCTACATAAGATGTGAATTGTATTTTATAATAAAAAACAAAAGCTTTTTACTAAGTTAGTAATGACCAAAATAAGAAAAAATATTTTAATGATATACTGTGACATAGGACAAAGGGGACTTAATTAAAACATATAATCAGTGGAACCCTGCTTTGAATTATCATTTGTTGTCTGCTAAACAATTTATAAGGTCTAATCATTAGTGCCTTCATCTTTTTTATTTATTTTATTCATGTTTTCATACTTTATAGTACTTTTACTGAGTTACCCTTCGGAAAAGTTTTTACCACAACAAAAGTAAGTACATATCAACTTGTTTATGTATGTTTAGGTATCTATGTTGTAAAAAAAATATTTGTATTTCTAAAGCATTATGCAAACATTTGCAATTAAAGTAGGCTACTGATTTGTTTAACTCGTAGCGGTGGGAAACCGCAAAAGATTCAACTTTTCAAAATAAGGGGTGGAACTTGTGAGTAATTTTAATCAGTTTTCTAGTTATAACTTTCAAAACTCTGTCGCAATACCGCAATACAGGAGTACTTTCTATGCAAAGAAATAATTTAACTTTTAAGAGGATTCTAAAACTAATTTAAACTCGCTCTTTCAGTTAGACAAGTTTTTATATGGCTTCTTGCGGGTTCTTGGTTATAAAGAAAGGGTAAGGTTATGAAATATTACTGATATAAAACAACAAAAAATAAATAAAGAATTTTCAGTACGTTGAACTCGAGTAAAAATTTTTTACTGATTATTGACGATTGTAAAATAAATCTCAGAATAGTGCAATATTGACTGCATCTAAATTACACTTTACTACTGTTACAAAAATGAAATTTAAAAAAAAAGATAATTATTTATCAAATTCACTTTTTACGGATGTTTTGCATTAATTATTTATATTTATTCCCGACGTACTGACTCTTTCCAGCATCCAAGATCAAGGCCAGACTAAGGTGGAATATGTCTGTGTCTCAATATGCTTGGAATAACCGTCGGGCCTTTTTCTAAATTTGACATATCTTTTTATAAATAAATGAAATAATTATAAATAATCACAATTTATGAAAAAATTGTTTATTTTATTAAAATAATTTTTGGAAGAAATGGTAAGCAGTCCTACGGATGGAGCTTAGCTCCATTCAATACAAGTTTTATTTAAAATTTGCCCGACTTTCTTTTACTGTGTCAACAAGAAACATGCTTTGGCTTCGCAAGTGGTCCAATGCTGATATCGGCAATATCATCAAAAACCTAAATTTAAAATACATACTGTAAGGGGCCTATTGATTTATATTAAATGGACGATGTATTTTGTACCTAATTGAATAAATATTACTACTATATTGCTAAAAATTACTACGTTAATAAGCTTTTTAATCTAATAAAACGTAAACCATGTAAAGTCAATTGATAGACATATACCATCACGAATTTGTTTTTTATTATTTCTATTTATCTCGTTTGGTTAAGCCAGCGTTTCTAATATAGACAAAAAATGTGGTATTTACAACAACGTATTAAAGATCTCTAAATTCACCAGAGTCTTTACAATATTAAGCATGTATTATACATATAAACCTTCCCCTTGAATCAATTTATCTATTAAAAATCTATTGCATAGTTTATAAGTTTTATACTATGTATATATAGATACCTCCTACGTTAGTTGCTGTATCCCCAAAATAAAACTCGCTCTTAAAATGTTATACCATAAATAATATTACAATATTAGTCTTAGGAATAGCAAAAATCAATCACTATTTAAAACATAACTATGTTCATCTCTTGAGAACAAGAACCAACAATCCTATGGTTTAGCTGCGAAAAGCTAAACTTGAATTTTAATGATTATCACAAGTTACGAAGAAGGTATAGAATTACGGCTGATGTTACAACTATATTACTTTTCAAACATTTCTCTAGAAAAAAACATATAGTCTACATATAATATTTTAGGGAGGTTCCCTATTAAAAATATTAGGAATGGGTCGTTACCTAATTCGACTAATCGTTAATATTTAAAATAAACGAAATTATGTGTACCAGCAGAAACTAAAATTTTACCGAGTTCTACAACATTGTAGAAATAGGACAATTGTTACAAGTAAAAACTAAACCACCATACACTACTTTGAATAACTAAAGCATAAAGCAAGTAATTTCAGTATCATAAAACAAATAAGCAGAGTTGAACGTTAAATACTTATTCCTACATACGCAATACAGGCGTACTTTCGGTCCAAAAAAGTAATAAGTCGCAACTATAATAAAATTAATTAATGCACGCTATTTATAGTTAAATGTAGCCTTAACTTTAGCACATTTTAGGACATGACAGGTAGGTTTACTTTTTATTGACAGGGAAAGTATGTACCACGGTGACTCTTTCTGCCGCTGTAGGGTAAAAACACTTCTGCCTTTCGAATAGAAGGGCAACGTTTATCGTTTATATGATGACTTCCGTTGGTGGAATTAACCATTACAACCCGGCGGAGTCGAGGGGCTGTGCAACTTTAAGCGTGCACAGGCTTCACCTCTTAATTTGTTGGGTTAGCTCCTAGGGGCCCCAGAGAGGAGACCTCGGCTCGGGCTGCCACTTGTTTAGACCGTCAGCGATCTAATCGAGGGTGCCCAGGAGGGCTGAGCCTCGGCTCGATCAGCCGATTTTTAGATCCTTTTCAACCCGTTAGCAACATGTATCGAGAGCGCCCCGGTGAGCCGAACCTCGGATCGATAACTTGCTTTAGGACTTATTTAATTTAAGCTTAATAACCGCTCTTCGGTTTCATAATTGGTGAGAATCGGCCTGGTACGTGCCGATGTCTAACGTACGGAGTGTGTGTTTGCCCTCAACGGCGAGGGCAAAATGTGTTGCGTTTGAATGATTTAACACGCGCTTGCACGATCGTTCGGTCGTCCGGATCTGTTAATATATGGCGCGGTAGCCTATAGCGGGAGTGTTTGCGATGCTTAGGGTGAATTATTTTACGTAAACGGCAGCGCTTCGTACCAGTTCATTAGAATGTTGCGAAGCCGAGTCTGATCGAAGCTTGTTTTAAAAATTGGTGAATTGAGGGCAATTCCAGGTCCACATGCAGGCTAAGGTTGCGCACGCACCAGTGCGCACCCGTGGCCATGCGCATGAACTTGTTTTGCAGGGTTCGGAGTTTGTGGATGTGGTAAGGGGAAGCATGAGAAAACACCGGACTGGAGTAGGTCATGATAGAAGGGCTACTGTTTTGTAGAGCAACACCTTGTTGCCAAAGAAAACTTGCTCTTGGGATTAATTAAAGGGAACAGGCGACCTAGGACGGAGGCTGCTCTGTGTTGACCTGCGTGATGTGCGGGCCAAAGCTGAGGGCTTTGTCGAGTTTTACCCCGAGGTATTTCATTCTATCTACCCATGGAATTGGGTAGTTTAGGAGTCGGATCATGGGAGGGATTGTCGGCATTCTGTGTGTGAACAAGAATACCGCGTTTTTGGATGGGTTTATTTCTATCCTCCAACGCTGAAACCTGTTACCAAAGTTCCTGGCTTCGGTTTGGAGACGTCTTTGGATAACAAAAGGACAGTCGTCTTTGGATAACGTTGTGGGCTTGTCGGGTTGGATGAGTCGCGGCGTAGGTGGATGGCTGCCGCCGCCTTTGAGGCTTTTAGGGATGTGCCAGAAGGCCACATGGGAGGGATGTAGGTTGCTAAGATCGTTATCCCACAGTTCGTTCCTGAACTTAGCTAGGCGCGTCTTGGACTGATGTTCAAGGGTGCGTAGCTGCCTTCGGTTCCGCTCGGTTGGATACCAATCGTGGGCGTGAATCGCAGCACCCTTGCGTCGCAAGAGGTCCTTGATGTCGTTTGGCAAGGCCCAACGGGTTTCACGTCGTTAGCGGAATTTGGTTAGGACATTTAGGATGGTGTCTAAATGGGGTGAGCTAGTAGAGTCTGGCTGTGACTTAAGCTTATGCCAGTCGACTTTAGTTTTAAGAACTATATTTGAGTGGTTGGGAGGCCCTAGCTTTAAGAGCACTGGACGGTGGTCTGAGGTTAGGTCGTTGATGACCTCTATGCTTCTAAGTGCAAGATTGACATTTTTTAGGAGTGCAATATCAAGCACATCCGGTCTGTGGCCCACCACGTGTGGGAAGTGTGTCTGCATTAACGGAGCAGCCACACTGAAATTTAATAAATCTGATAATTCGTCTAGTGCTAGACCTCGCGGGTTGTTTGTTATGGAATTCCACCGGTTGTGCTTGCTATTGAGATCGCCGGCCAAAATGACGGCGGCTCCTAGGGATTCTCGGATTGCTCGTTGCTTGAGGTGTCTCTTCATGGTAAATATACCGAAGCTATTACAATCGGCGCGTGACCTGTCATGGCTAGCCTACAGATCGAGGCTTCTAAATGCTTTAGATTTGACGGAGTGCGATTACTACGCAGTGAGTGGCTTTTCATAATAAATGATAGTACCGACGTGCGAAGCGCCGATTCTATAATTCCTTATGATGTTGTAGTTAGCGAACTTTGGGTCAGGTCTGCTAGGTTTTTCCGGTGTGGAGTTGTCCCGGTGTGGAGTTGTCTCCGGTGTGGAGTTGTCAGATCTCCCATCCGGCGCGTCCCCAGGTTGCGGATAGGGAACGCCCCCAGATATGGGGGTACCGGCTTCGGCCGGCGCGGACAAAACTGACAGGGTGCTGCGCTCTGCTCCGTTAAAGGGTGGAGATGTGGCGAGGAGCAGATGCTCCCAGAGGTGAGCCTGTTGTAGGGGCTCAGACCTCGTTCCCTGTACCCTCTTGTTAAGAGGGAACACGGATGCGAGCGGTCTTGAATGAAATTGTATGAAAGAGCAAAGGTATGAATGTGTGTGTGGGGATTGGGGCAAAGGCAAAGAGCGAGATGTAGTGAATGGAAGTCCCGAGAGGGACGGTGGATTCGTTCGGGTATTGCACTCGGCTTTGCGAACACCGGGCGATCTCGGCCTGTCGTGGTGTCGTGGATCACGTCTCGCGGCCTGCGGAGTGCTGAGGGTCCTGCCTTCATTGGCGGACCGCGAGGAGACAACCTCTAAAAACCGTTGATCTCGGCGTTGTGGTACGTGGCGTCGGGTGCTCGCAAGAGCGGCTGGAATGATACACCAGCCCATCCTGGGAACTTCCCGCCCCAGGCGTATTTAGGGTTACCGGTGCCATACGGTCCATGGCCCGGTGGACTTCATTTACCTAATACTCGTGGGTTGGATATGGATCAATCAAAAATAAATAAAAAAACTGGAGGAAGAATCGACAGAAACGATGACAACGGCATGATAACGGACACCGATAGCATATCGGAAGGACGTAGTGAAAGGAGAGGCACGGACCAGGTGAGGGCCGGCTCTCCGATGGTGAAGGCGCGAGGGTATGCCCTCAAATTTTTCCGTAAGCGCACAAGAGAGGACACGGCTGGCACACAGAGCGAGTCTTCTAGTGAGGAGGATCAGCCGGCGCAAAAGGTGGTGGCGGCGGAAGAAGAGGGGCGACCTGCATCACCACTGATGCGAGACGAACGTGGGCGTTTTCTAAAACGCCCAGCCGCGACCGCTGCGGGATTGCGGTCGAATAGCGGCAGCCAGCAGGACACTACCACCGATCTGGTCCTGCTGGCAAAAACGAAGAAGGCCCAAAAGGCAGCAGAGCGTGCGGAAAAGGATCGCATGCTCGAAGAAATGGTAGAGGCCGCTCGGAGGGAGCGAGAGGCCGTGGAGGAGGATGCCTTAACGGCGGAGGATGCAAAGGAGATGGCACTCAAATCTAAGCATCATCTCCCAGGTTGTCACAAGATCAGGCAACCTGAAGGGCACTTACGTACGTCCCCTTAAAGAGTGCTCCTCCGCCGTAAAACAGTTGGTGGATGTGATGAGCCGCTTTCATTCAGTCGGCGAGATACGGAAGTACTCGGCCGACAAAAGGCGTTAAAGCGAGAGTAGAGGCTCTGAAGAGGAGGTCGTCGTCTGGGCCTCTTGAAGCAGAGAACCGGCAGTTAGGGCCGCGGTGAAGGGAGATGTCCACGCGAGGATCGCCAACCGATGTTGAGCAAATACTGCGGCGCCTCATCGTGGACATGGTGGGCCCTATGCTCCAGGCTCACTGCGACGACATTGCGGACCGCCCACTGCCGGAGAAGCGGCTCCGTCCTCCACTGGCCGCCGATAAACAGGCGGCCCCTACGTTTGCGTCAGTGGTGAGGCCTGCTGCTGCCCCTGCTGCCCCTGCTGCCCCTGCTAACCCTGCTGCCCCATTGCGTGCAGCGAAGGGAGTGCGTGAAGGCGCTCCCAAGCCGAAGGATGCTGCCCCTTCAAACCTTCCCCATAAAGAGAAGGCCAAAAAGGGGAAGAAGAAGGGCCCCCGGACCAACCCAGGCCAGGATGCGACCGGCGCTGGGCAAGCGGCAGCAAAGTCGGCGGCACCAGAGCATTCCACGGATGGGTGGACTCTGGTGTCACGCCGAAAAACTGCCAAGCCTGGCGCTGGTCCTAAAGCGACACCAGCAACAAGGAGGGTGCGGAAATTAAAGGCCCCTAGCTCGTCGGCTGTAGTAATCAAACTGCAGCCGGCAGCAGCTGAGAAAGGGGTCACGTATGCCGACATCCTCCAAGATGCCAAAAAAAAATGCAAACTGGAGGATATCGGCATCGATGGCCTCCGTTTCCGCCATGCGGCAACAGGGGCCCGGATCCTCCAGGTTCCGGGGGCCGCCAGCGGAGAGAAGGCCAACCAATTGGCTGAAAAGCTTCGCCAATTGGTTGGCCCAGAGGTGGCTACAATATCCAGGCCCGAAAAGTGCGCGGATCTTCGCATCTCGGGCCTGGATGATTCGGTGGAAAAGACGGAGGTGGCTGAGGCGGTAGCGCAAAAAGGAAGCTGCCCGGTCACCTCCGTAAAGGTCGGAGAAATCCGCCGGGACCGGTCCGGTCTCGGTGGAGTAGTGGTGAGCTGCCCTCTTGCAGCCACCAAAAAAATAATCGGTGGTGGGCGCCTCCTAATCGGGTGGTGCTCGGTGCAGGTCAAACTGCTTGCGGCGCGTCCGATGCGCTGCTTCCGGTGCCTCGAAATAGGGCACGTAGCGGAGCAGTGTCATACGGGCGTCGACCGCAGCAGTGCCTGCTACCGCTGTGGCCAGCTGGGCCACCAGAGCAGAGGTTGCGTGGCGCGCGCACTGCATCCTGTGCGCCGCGGCTAACAAACCGGCTGGCCACAAGTTGGGGAGTGCGGCCTGCACCACCAAACCCGACAGGAGGCGGAGGAGCAAGGTGAGGCCTGGGCTTGGAAGCCAGGTGCCCAAGCCCAGTGCTTCGGCTGAGGGGACTCAAATGGCCGTCCAATAAAGATGGCCACGCTGAGCATCCTGCAGACAAATCTGAACCACTGCGCCAGAGCTCAGGACCTCTTGTTTCAGAGCATGGCGCAGTGGTCGATTCAGGTGGCCGTAGTGTCGGAACCGTATTACGTTCCCCCCGGCAATAACTGGGCCGGGGACCTGTCCGACACTGCGGCAGTGGTCTGCGGGACTGCTGCGGGGTCCCCTCAACCGAGGGACGTGAAGAAAGGTCCAGGCTTCGTCGGCGCTCTGTTGGGAGATATTGTGGTTGTTTCAGCTTACTTTTCTCCCAACAGATCTCTCGCCGACTTCGAGGGCTACCTAGACCGACTGGGGTCACTGATCCGTTCTTACGGACCCTTCCCTGTGCTGGTCGCGGGGGATCTCAACGCCAAATCACCGGCTTGGGGTTCACCTGCGGCAGACGCGCGGGGAAGGACACTGGAGGAGTGGCTCCTGGAGGTCGGGCTGTCGGTCTTAAACAGGGTTCGGTAAACACGGTGTACGAGCCAGGGCGGGTCGATCGTTGATGTATCGTTCGCAGCCCCGCCCTGGCTCGCCGAATACAGGGCTGGAAGGTGGTGACGGGCGTCGAGACCCTGTCGGATCATCGTTACATCCGATTCAGGGTCTCCGCCCCTCAGACACCTATACCGGCCCTGGCTGACCCGAGGGACGACGGCCCCAGGTGGCGCCTCGGAAGCCTGGACCGAGAGCTGCTGAAGGAGGCGGCAATAGTGCAGTCGTGGTTTCGCGCCCAATATTGTCGATGTGGAGGGAGGCACATGGCTCCGGGACGCAATGCAGGTGTGCGATGCGTCGATATCCCGGGCCAAACGTCTCCTCCTAAACGCCGGGTGTACTGGTGAATCCGAAATCGCCGCGATGCGCAGAGAGTGCATCGTGGCACGGCGCCAGTACACCCGTTGTCGTGGACGACGGCGCAGGGACCCGGCCCTTGAGGCCGAATTGCTCGCCTCTTTCAGCAGGCAAAAGGATGGTTTCTCAAGTGGGAATCGCCAAGGCGATTGCCGCGGCTAGAGAGGATATGTTGGCGGCGCTAGACAGTGATCCGTGGGGCGGCCCTCACAAATGGTGATGAATAGGCTTTCGTCCTGGGCCCCACACTCACCGAGAGTCTGGCGCCGTAGTTGGTTGCAGGCTATCGCCGAGGCTTTATTCCACAGCGAGAACAGCACACGGCACCTTCGATGGTCCCAAATGAGGTCGACCCAGTTCCGGAAGCGCCAGAAGTCACCCGGGAGAGTTCGGTGCGGCCTTCTAAAATGAAAGGAAAACGCACCGCCCGGGTCCCGCTGGCATTCGGGACGCCAGCTGGCGCTGGCCCTAGGGGACGCCCTGGAGCCCAGAGTGAGGGCGATGTTTCTGCCTGTCTGGCTCAAGCCTTAATACCACAGAGGTGGAAGACAGGCAGACTCGTCCTCATCCAAAGGAGGGCGTCCTGCGGACTCGCCCTCCGCCCGCAGGCCGATCGTGCTATTGGACGATGTGGGAAAACCTTTGAGAGAATCGTGGCGGCCCGCATCGTCCAGCACCTGGAGCACGTCGGTCCAAATCTGGCGGAGTGTCAGTATGGCTTCCGCAAGGCCCGGTCGACCGTCCACGCGGTGCTGCGGGTCAGGTCCCTGACGCAGGATGCAGTGTCTCGGGTGAGGTGTTTGGCGGTGTCACTCGACATCGCCAACGCATTTAACACCTTGCCCTGGGCCTGCATAAAGGAGGCGCTCCGATACCACGGGGTGCCTCCCTACCTGCAAAGGGTGATCGGGGCCTACCTGTCGCATCGACGTGTCGAGTTCCCGTGCCGAGATGGGCTCCGGACCATCGAGGTGTCGTGGAGTTCCACAGGGTCGGTGTTGGGACCGCTTCTGTGGAACGTTGGTTTTGATTGCGTACGTGGGCAATATCGAGGGTGTCGACGTCACTTGTTACGCGGACGACACCGTCACCGCCCGTGGCACTAACTTCGCAGGGCTGCGATTCTCGCCACCGCCGTGGTCGCTGCAATATGGGCGCATCCGGCGGCTAGGACCAGAGGTGGCGCTCGAAAACCGAGGCCCTTTACTTTACGGGCCTCGGAACGCGCCACCTACGGACGCCCACATAATCGTTTGCGGCGTCCGCGTCGACGTCAAGCCGACGATGAAATATCTCGGCCTAGTCCTAGACCGCCGATGGAAGTTTTGCCCATTTTGAGCGCCTCGCGCCAGAGTGGCGAGAGCAGCGGCAGCTCTCGGCAGACTGCTTCCTAACACCGGAGGACCCAGCAGCTCCTGTCGCCGCCTATACGCCGGAGTCGTCAGGTCCATGGTCCTGCATGGGCACCGTGTGGGCCGACACCCTCAAAAGGAGAGTACTGCGGTATTGAGGAGAACCCAGAGGGTGTTGGCGATCCGGGCCGTAGGGGCTACCGGACCATCTCCGGCGAGGCGGCGTGCCTGTTGGCTGGCTCCTGCCCTGGGACCTGATGCAGAAATCCTCGCGTCACTTCTTCTGGCGCGAGGGGCGAGGTCTCGGGCTGTAGGCCAGCCCCAGAAGAGATAAGGGGCGCAGAGATGAATTGCGCCCCTTGCAATACAGGAGTGGAGCTGCGGCTGGAGCACCCAGCGCCGGCCGTCAAACAAAGAAGCCATACGCCCCGTTCTTAAGTGGTGGCTAGAAAGAGGACATGGCTCCCTAACGTTACGCGCGACGCAGGTTCCGTTCTCTCGGAACACGGCTGTTTCGGGAGGTACCTGTGCCGCGTGGCCGGAAGGGAGCCTACAGAGGAGTGCCACCACTGTGGCGTATGTGCCGAAGAGACGGCCCAACACGCGCTAGAAGAGTGCCCAGCCTGGGTCGAGCAACGCCGAGAGCTGCGTAGTGTCGTGGGGCACGATCTTTCGCTTCCTGCCGTAGTGCGCAGGATGCTAGAGAGCGAAAGGTCGTGGGGCGCCGTCCTTGCTTTTTGCGAGGACGTGATGGCCCGGAAGGAGGCCGCGGAAAGGGACAGGGAGGCTATCCGCAGAAGAAGGCCAGGGCGCCGAAGAGTGGCGTACGCGCGCAACCTTCCCCCCTGACACTGAGCCCCTGGGCGGCCGGCAAGAGGGTGCCCGCCGCCCAGAGAAGGGCTCAAGAGGGAGCGCCGTGCTGTTTGTTCCGGCACGGCGCCTAGCTGACGTTCCGGTGTCCCAACACACCCGGAGAGAAGAGGCCGAGAGGCCACGTCACGCCGGGGTCGCCGAAGACTGGATCAGTGCCCGCGGCCCGGCTACAGCGACATGAGAAAGGAACAACGTTGGTTTTTAGTGGTATACCGGCCGCTCCATCTTGGTCCGGGAGCTCTACATAGTTGCTACGGATTCCCGCCGCCAAAGTGAGGGGCAGCGGGGAATCCGTAAGCGCTATTTTCCAACGGCAAAAAAAAAAAAGGTCTGCTAGGTTTGAGAAATTTCTCTTGCACTAGTAGCAGGTCGACATCGTTTTCGCGTAAAAATTCTGTTACTTCGGTCATTTGTCTCGCGAGACCGTTTGCGTTGAAGAAGACTAAATTAATCGCGCGTGGCTTTACGCAGCCCGGGCCGTTGTTTACAAATATAGTGGGTGTATTATTCATTTAGTTCCTACAAATAAGTTCAATTAAATTTCTGTACTTGCGGAGTACAGCTGAGCGGGCGGTGAAATTGCCTACGGTGGCATCTAGTTCGGCGGTCAACCTATCTACTTCGGCAAAGACAACCTAAACTAATGCCTCTGTGTTGGTCCCAGTGCTGCCATTGCTATGGCTAGCTTGCCGGGAGGCGCTTCGCGGAGCGTTTGTTGGTGCGGCGCTACGCGGAGCGGTCAGCGCAGGTTGCGGGGCCGGTTGTTGCCACCCTGGCATGGAGGCGCTACGCAGAGCGCTGGATATTTGCCACGCCGGAGCAGGCCGCAGGGGTGGACGCCTAGGGATGGTGGAAGGTGGTGGTGGCCTACGTTTGGGCGCTTCGGGGCACCCTAGGTTGTTGGCCGTGTGGCCTGGACTTTTGCAGTATACGCATGCCGGTGATTCGAATGTGGCAAGGACTTCTCTTTCCCAAGGTTGAGGGCAGTCTGGGGTGCCTTGGTCCCCTAGGCACTTAACGCAACGAGGTTGTGCGTGGCAATTGCGGGCCGTGTGGCCAAAGAGTTGGCAGTTGTGACACTGCCCTGGGTGGCCGTTTGAATGCGGCGCGTTAAAAGAAATGCGATCTATGTCGCAAATATGCTTTACATCGTAAACTTTTTTGCCCTTTACAGAGCGTCAGAAGGAAGACATTATACGGCTTTTTTGTCCGCAGATGGAACAGCCGTTGAGCAGAATAAATTGGGATGTTCTCCGATTTGATGAATCGAAGATTTCCTGATTTGGAATTTCCTTCGGCAGCCCTTTGACTACTGTCCAACGGACGCGCTCTTCCGGGAGCGCGAATATGTGGTAATAGTATGGCTTCTCGAGCAAATATTTGATGACGTCGCGGTGCGCTTGCACCGTCTCTAGTTGCACTTTGATCCCACTAGCGGAATCTCTGGCTGAAAAATTAAACCGATAGGAGAGAGCTGACTGTAGTTCGGCCCACTTCTCCTCTGACCTTATGTATATTGGCGGCGGTTTTTTGTCTCTAAGTGAGACTGGCACTTGCTGTGAAGCAGCTGATGTTGAAGGCCGTGCAGTGACTGGGTAAAGGAGATGTTAGTGAGTTAATGAAAGGCAGAGCATATCACCAACCAAAAGTTAACTCTTTTCTTGTTTCGTCGATTTATTTAGTTATTTTTTTTTTTCATATGGTACTTTTAAAATTTTAAAACGCAACTTTAAACGCGTCTGGATAGAGCTAAAAAAATTTAATTATATTAAATCCATTCTAGGTTCTGTTTCAAATTGCAATAATATATATGCCTATATTCATTTATTTATAATTTTAAAAGATGACATAAAGAAATAGCCCGCTGAGTTTATTTTGCCGGTTCGTTTTAGCTTTGTCATATAACAAGGCCACATTATGATACATCTTGGAGCATAGTCATATATTATCATTTCAATTCTAATTAAAAACATTTGCAATATATCTTGAAAATAGTAAATAAATCATAACGCAAGCTTGTATGTCCCATATCCCTTGGAATAAACGTCAGCACGATCTTTAATTATAACTTTACAGGACTAGCCGACTAATATGATCGTTTATATCTGTTTCAAAATTTTGATAACCACTTATCGCTAATTACGTTTGAAACTAATCGGTAACTTTGAAAAATTATTGAAGAATTGTATAATGCAATTAGATTACTAAAACTTAGTTTTAGTGCAATTAGATTACTAAAACTTAGTTTAAAAACAAATATCAATGATAAAATTTGCATTATAAAACATCCATCTGAAAGCAAAATAACATCAAAGGTACAAACTGCCAAATTTTATAATTATCACGTATCTAAACTACGGGCAAGTCTTACAGACAAAAAAAACGATACTTACGACAAAAGTAACCAAGTTTAAATTGTTTTTCATTGTAATAAGTAACATATATATATTTTCTTTATACTTTAATATACAGCTACTTTTATCAAGTTATATAGAATTAATTTATTTAGTTAATTTATTTTTGTATGAATTCGTTGTAAATCATTTACCACTTGCATATATTATAAAAAATTGTTGTGATGCCGTAAAACACAGTTTTTATCAATCTTTGAGCCACCAATCGCCTTATTTTAGGTTAGGATGTTTTAGATCCACTTATATTACGTTTGGTTAACTATATTGTTTACCAATTTCTTTAGCTTTAGGTCAAACACACCAAGTCAGTGGTAGCACGATAAAACCAAACTTGGATGCCAGACCAGGAGGGTGGAGTTGACGGGATGGAGGTGGTAGGTAGGCTGCCGTCCTTTTCTCTACAGCCAAGAACTAGTTGTGGGGTAAGAGCGTGACGATATCCGCTCTTTCTATCTTTCGGGACTCGACGGGACCACACTGCATAAGCTGTGTGGAGAGGCCCTGAGAAGTGAGGACATTCGTCATGCGGCCAAAGGTGCTTGTGGTGGTGCCCACTGCTGGAGGCTGGGAAACTTTCTTAGGCAGGGTCAAGATCTCCTGACTCTTATAGCCCCTGGGTACCACGTTCGGGAGAACATGCTACCCTGATGTAGGCTAAAGACGGGGCTGCTTTGGCAGCCAGCGCTGGGGAGGTTGAGTTCAAAAGAGTGCAAAAGAGCCCTTGTTACCGCACCCTAAAGGCGTCACGAAGGAGCAACATGGTGGTTTTAGTCTGTGCGAGCCCGACATTACCCAGCTTTGACCCTAATAAGGACGGCTATGCGTAGGCATTGCCCACGTAAAAAGTTTATCGTTAATAAAATTTGCCGGTCACAACATTTTTTTTTCAACACTACACTCCTCTTTCTTCTAATAGGTGGAAAGATTTTTTACAGGCATAAAATGGACATCATTGCACAAAACTTCATACTGAATTTTTGTTATGTTTATGTTTACCCTTATGTATAAATAAATACTTTTGGTTTTATTATTCAAATTGGTCACATATTTTTTGTTTTAATAAAATTGTAACGGTACAAAATTTCAATTTAAATTAAAAAAACACTAGATATTCACGCATAAACTCAAAATTTAATAGTGGGTAATATTACGTTTTATGTTCTTATTAATACAGCATCAAAGGCATAGTACAAACGTTGTGTAGTCTAGACATGAAACCGCAAAGCTTATTATGTCAAGGTGTAGGATACATTACTACATTTTACCTAAAAGTATGATTACTAAATAGCCTTTTTATAAAAACACGCAATATGTGATACAAGCATATATAACTAAATATATAAAAACGATCAGGACAACAATAAGTAATTTAAAAAGGGATTTTATATAGTTTTAGAATTCTCTTAAGCGGTAAAATATTTTCATATGATATTTTATAAGGACCGAGGCCTAAAACGCCTGCCATTTCCTTCTCTATTCATCTCATGAAAATTTATTTGACAACTGACTAACCAAGAGTCAAATGTTAATGCGAGCTAAACATGCCATTTCGTCAATTACCAATTCGTCACGATGGCTCTAACCATTCTTTACTCTCCTCTTAATTCTCCTTCTTCACTGTTTCCGAATATTCAGCATCTCAATACCGTCAGCAATAAAGATCTCCGTTCTAGGTACAACCGTTTTCTCCTATGTCCAACTCACTGTACCGATTTTAAAGCACAAATCATATTTTATCTAATCCATTCCTCGTTGAAATTTACATGGATGACTAAGGCATTAAGCTCGCCTTTGCATAGTTTGTGGTTGTGCAAAAAGTTGAAGAAATGAATAAATAACATTTAAACTATTTTTCTGAAAAAGTAGTTAACTTGTTAAATCTGTTGTGAATATAGAACCTGCAAAGAACCTAAAACGTCCGAAAGTCCTTAATTAAATCACGTATAGAATTCACGTTAACGCAAGAAAATATTATTCTTAAAAGTTATTTGTTATAGATGTTGCAAAACAACGTAAAGGACTATTCCATTGTCCCAATACAAATGTATGCAACTCACCGCTGGTACAAGACAATGCATAAAATGCATTTGTAGTTCTTCTCGCATTGGCATGCATCCACGGAAAGAGGCATTCAGAGCAAACAATAGCATATTTCGCTCATACCTCTGGCCGCTCCTATAAAAACATAACTAATATCGGTTTTCGCTCTAGTGTGGGCAAATATTAGACTTTCATTCTGTGTATTTTCATAATAATCTCACAGGCTGCATTTATTATCAGTAATTTGAAATAATGCAACTTACATTTAGAAAATCGAACTCAAATATTTTATTAAATATTATAATCAAATGTTATAAGAAGCTACAGATATGAAAAGAACTGGCGTAGGAATTTTAGTGGTAGTACTTATCATCACATCAATTATTTTTGTACAAGGCGTTCCTAGTCAATTTTCAACGTTTTAATTGAAATTAAAAAAAATAAGATTCAAATATGCAGGGTGGTTAAGAGAGCTGTAGCTATTGAAAATTTTTTTGAATTCGTATTTAAAAAAAAATCATCTTCATCACGTTTGACGACCACTATCATGGGGTGGTTTATGTAATTTGAACTGCGTTACGATAAACTTGCAGCAAGTTTACTCAAACGATAAAATAACACTAAATAAAAACGACTAGTTTTAACTTAAACGTAAATAGTTAAGAGCGAGTTCACTCTATGTCAGTGCCATTTTTATAGAATTATTTTGTTCAAATATACAGTGAAGGAAAGTTCTCTACCAAGTATTACATAAAACATATTATTTAGTGATATGTTCATGGCTAGAGTTTATTTGAAAAAGTTTTTAAAAAACAGTAGAAACATATTGCATTTCCTAGATGTTTTGGATGGCAATTCCGTTTTTCAGAATTAACATTAAATTAAAAGTATATCTTCGTTCTTTACATTTGACTTTGGCTGCGAACAATCTCGTAACGCACCTATTATATTCTACGGGCTATGACGAGTATCTGGGTGTAAACATAATGAATTTTGTTCCGGTTAAGTTTATGTTACGTTTTTACAACGGCTCAATGTAGTTGTAATTTTTTATATAGCTGAGTGGGACTCATTTTTATAATAAGATGTCAATCAAAATCAATTACTTTTCACATCTGTTTGAACGCTTAATTTTGCGACTAAGAAAATGTGAAGAAGAAGTATTATTATAGACAGTTATATCAAGTAACTAATCCGGAAAACTTTCACGCAAGGATAGGTATAATTTTTCTGTTTCAAGGGTAACTTTAATTGGCAACCAGGGTATTTAAATTATGCATTGTTGATATAAACTCCTAACTATATCCACTTTGATGCATAATTAACGGTCCATTAATTACTAACTGATGAATTTAATTTTAAGTTCTTTAGGAAGTGATGTGTGATGTGAAGTGAATGAGTTACCTATTGCAATTTGTATTGAAAAGCAAGAGAAAAAAAGGTTTATCAAGTCAAATAGCTACTATCGTTTATTTTTAACATAAAAATATATGCCACCGCTTTTTATTATAGAGAACAGTGGTTTTGTCAAGCAAAAAAGAAACCCTTCGCCTTTTAATATTAAATTAAATCCCTTACAAAAACCATGCATTCGTGAAATTTACTTGGCGAAATAGATAAAATGAGGCGAGCGAAAGTTTATTTACTACAACCTCGCTCAATGGACCACGAAGACACTATTGATCACGTTAACGACATCATATTTCTCCAATCCAACTTTTACACGGAGACTCCGTGTAAAAGTTCCAGGCATATCGAAGCCAGAAAGAGAGTTATTTTTGTTTAATTCAAGTCGTTTCTAAAAAAAAAAGATTTTAAGACGTTGGTTACCAATGACTTGTTACCAATGAATTGTTTATTTAAGTAACCGAAAAAACAAAAAGAGATCACTCAAAGTACTACATTAATAATATTCAACTCTCAAGACTGTTTAAATAAACTTTGAATTCATTGTACCTATCTTAATATAAGTACATAAATTTCTCTTTCTTTTTCCTCATGAGATAATTATTGTATAAAACAAAAGGTAAAATAAAAAGTTTTCTTCCATCTCTAGAGGATGAGGAAAGGTTCCTATGATTTTTATCAGATTAATTTCGCAATTTTTTTCTGGTTCCGAAGCAATAAGCATTAGTTGTAACAAAGCAGTCGTATCTCTTGGGAGTTGAAAAGGGATAATCTGAGTAAAAATCGTATATTAATAAGGTAAGGTCAAGAAGTTCGTTAAGATTTTAGTTATGCTACTATTTAATTTTAAATTAAAACTAACTTCATCTTAAATAAAATAATAACGATTAAAACCGTGTGTGGGACATATTTTAGTTACATGTTATTTTTTACAAAACCATTTCATTAGATACCTCTTTTGTTAATTTTAAATTACGTAAAAATTTTAGAAATAGTAAATACAGATTTGAAAATATTTTTGTACAATCCTTTATTTGCTAATTAGGTTGTTAAACGTACAAAAATCTGATCGGTTACCGACAATTTCATTACAATTTTTTTTGCATAAATAACTAAATTATTTTGTATGAATAAATGAAAAATATAATTTATAAATAAACCAACACTGTTCTCGAATAACTCAGAAAGTGCTTTAAGAAAATCTACTTTAAAAAAAAAGTATAAATCATTGGTAGCCATAACAAAAATGTCTGAAACCAGAGTTTTAATAATCTTTGAGCCGTAAACATGATTTGCTTCTATTATTTTCCTTAAAACAAATTTACCGTGAAGCCGTAAGCTCTGCAATTGTGGGTCTCCTCATTTATAGTCATATGGTATATTCCGTTTTCTTACCTACCTTCCAAATAAATGCTGATTTAATGGTAATAATGCTACGCGGAAAACCTCCAACGGAAAAAGAGATTTCTTTAAACAAAGTGACAATTGATATCTTTTAATAAGTGTGTAATTCGTTACTACAATTTTTATTTGGTCTTTAAAACTTTTAATGGCACCTAGGTCGCTTATAGTTATATATAGTTTTCTGTCATAAATTTTAAAACATTGTAACATAAAAATTATATCTGAAAGTTAGTTTAATCTGTATAAATGATATACTACGTTTTATTAACAGTAACAACAACAACTGCGTATAACGCATTTCGTAACGAACCTTTAGACATTATATAAATACTCTATTCGTCTTTTAAAATAGATTGATTGATGTAATATGAGTCTTAAAAGATTACTCAAGTTTACTGAAATTGGAATACTAACCATTTTTCGCAAAATGAACAATAACAAAACAAAATTTTACGACATCGCATTTCAGTGTAAAGCACACATATTCATATAAGGAACAAAAAGAAATATATTTTACCAGCACACTAGACTGCACATTATTTGTCTGTTAAAGAATTTATTTCAAATGTCACATATACAAACTAAACAAACTTTTTAGTTAGTATTTATCTCAAATAAATTTTTAATATTTAAAAACCCAATCAGTAAAAAGGAAAATTGATTAAGATAGGAAAATTGATTAAGATAGCAAAATAAATGCTTGGAGAAAATCTGCGTTAACTGGGTCATCTAAACACCCGTAAAGAGCGTTTTCTGTTTTCCCGATCAATTCCCACCACGAATATCCAATGAGCACAAAGGGACCGTCGCCCCCGGCGTTAAATAGGCAAACACAGATGCTTTCAACTTAATCGGTTTCTTTTCATTCGCCTCTCGCTTAATTTCAAAGCTCCTTTGCGAAACACTTCAATCTGTTTGGCAGGGATTTGTGATGCTCTTTTCAATTAGTGCCTTTTGTGTCGTCGTGCGTCTTATTTGGTAAACTTATTTTTCGCGCGTCTTATTTTTAGTGTTATATACTTTAAGATAATAATATATGTTATTTAATCATAACGGATGAGGTTTTTTTTATTTACAACGAAGGCACACAAACAGTTGGGACGTATAATACAAAGTGATCACTGACGTCCATTGACATCGGTAATACCAGGGATATCCCGTACCGACGTATTTACTGAATAGACGAGACGTAACATCCTATGTCTTACATAGGATGTTATGTCTCGATTATTCAGTAAATACGCAGACTACGGTGCCCTTAAGACGAGAAAATGGTAAGGTTCCACGTCACAGTGGCTATACCCCAGATGGCACTCTATAAAAAAGGGACTAACCATCTCTAAAAAGTAGAGTATTTGAGTCGATATGATATTCGATTTTTGCACGAACATCCTTTTAATACTTGTAAAAGAAACAATGGATAATTATCAGTTTTTTTTAAAGTGAGAAACTTTAAAAAACTGTACAATAATATAAATTATTGATCAGAATAACTTACAGCCTAGAATATATAAAAATATTATTAAGTTTAAGTTTTTTAGTTCAAGGATTTCTTAAGTTTTATTAAAAATGCCATTTATGTAGTAAAAACCGTGTTTTCGACAAGTCATTCCAACACGAACTGCAAAAATCTTTGGTCTTATAAATATATAAAGTGTGGGTAATGCCCTCGTGATGATTATAGTTTGTGATAATTATTATCACTTATATCAAGATTAACCTTGACAAGACGAAAGTCATGTTTAACACTCAAAGTGGTCGATGAATATGTGTACCTTGGGTACATAATGCAGTAGGGAAGACACAGCTTCGAGACGAAGCCGATACGAAAATTCAGTTGGGCTGGGCAGCATTTAGAAAGCTAAACCACATTCTAATATAACCTACGGAGCCAAAACGTGATTACTGACTGTAGGACTGGCTCAAAAATTTCGCATTTAAAATATTAGGTCAATGTCAATTAATTTATTAGGTTCGGAAATGGAAGACTCTAACCCGAAAAAAGCCGGAATAAGAAATTCAGTGAACCATTTTTCTCATGTTTTTTTCACTAAAAGAATTTTACAAAATTAAAAACAGTACAACATATTTTTTTCAGATTGAAATAGCCTAGATATAACAATTCACTACTAGGATTTGTTATCATTTAAGTCGTCATACAACAAACAATACATACAAATGTTCCTTAACGACCAATTTAATTTATTAACAGAAAAAAACTAATCGTTTTCTGGGATTTTGTTGTATATATAAAATATTTTATTGTTTTTCTATTGAATTTTTGTAATAGGAAGAACAGTTAGTTGTTTAATTTTTCAAACTGTATAAGCCACTGTGCTAAGTCACAAGACCTTATACAGTTATAAGGGCACCATTAAAATTCATAATTTATTGAAATACTAAGAAATAGAGTCGAATCTATAATATCTAAGGTTTCCCCATCCATAACTACATCACACCTACCTGTAGAAACATTTGAGGTCTCATTTTTTAAACTTTTTTGATTTGACCTGACTTGTGTACTTGATTACTATTAAACTTAAAGTTTATATTACTATCATTATCATATCAGCCTAGAAAAGTCTACTGCTGGACATAGGCCTCTCTCATGAGCCGCCAAGAAGTACGATCCTAAACCACCTGCATTCACCGACTTCCTGCATATTTGCACAGGTCGTCACTACATCTCATGGGGCAACCCCTCACACTGTAATGAGGTCAGTATGAGGCTGCCATTCGAAAACCATTCTTCCCCATCGGTTATTGGTTCTACAAGCTATATGACGGACCAATAGCCACTTTAGCTTCCTAAATCTGCTAGCTATGTCGGTCACCATCGTTCTGCTGCGGACATCTGTCTTAAGCACTTTATCACGTCCCCTATATAGCTCGCTGAGTGACTTCGAGCTTCCTCATACCGCTGGCACTGAACGATCACGTCTCAGTGCCATAGGTCATCACTTGCAACACACACTACTTAAAGACCTTAGTCTTCAGATACTGAGGGATGTCGGACGAAAGGATACGTCTAAGATTCCCGAATGCTGCCCTTTCGAGTTGGACCTTGTTGGCTCGTCGACGTCAAGCCGACGATGAAGTATCTCGACCTAGTCCTAGACCGTCGATGAAGGTTTTGCGCCCATTTCAAATGGCAGACTGCTCCCAAAATATTGGAGGACCCAGCAGCTTCTGTTGCCACCTTTACACCGGAGACGTCAGGTATATGGTTCTGTACGGGGCACCCGTGTGGGCTGACACCCTCCAAAAGGAGAGCACGTCGGTACTGAGAAGAACCCAGAGGGTGTTTGCGATCCTGGCCGTACAGCGCTACCGGACCATCTGCAACGAGGTGGCGTGCCTGTTGGCTGGCTCCTTGCCACCTAAAGCGACGGTTCGGGTGTCAACACGACGCTGGGGTCGCCGAAGACTGTTATCGGTGTCCGCGGCCCCGGCTACCGTTGATTTTAGTGGGTATACTAGCCGGTACATCTTGGCCCAGGCCGCACATCCCCGAATAGGTTCTCACTTTGTTGTGGCGGTAGGGCTTAGTATCTGCGGCTTGGGCCAGCCGTGGGAAGCTTAGAGAAACTGGCCGGCTTGAGGAGTAAGGCCGCCGTGGAGGAGGCTGCTCCAAGCGGGCTGCAGAAGCCCACTTTGGATGCGCCTTTGGATGGAGAGACGGGTTGCAGGAGGGGTGTGCCGCCCTTCCTGTCCTTCGCAACCAAGGAGGAGTCGCGGGGAAGAAGAGTGTCGTAGATCGTAGGCCGCTCTTCCGCGACTGGGCGGGCCGCACCGCTGATGCAGTGTGGAGGACCGTGGGACATTCGGCATGGTGTCGTCGATCTCTACCCTTCTGCGGTCGAAATGGAGCTAGTGGCGGAGCTTAAATCCGAGCCGCCGCTGCGGCTGGGTGCCTCGTCCCTGCGTGGGTTGGGAACTCCTGGCTCCATGGCTTCGAGTAACAGACTCAGGGAGTCTGTTACATCAACCTACGGGGCCGAGACGGAGGGCGCGCTGTTCCGACGCGCCCAGAGGAAGACAGATTGCTGTAGGGCTGAGCTGGGGCTGCTTCGGCGGCCAGCGTTGGTTGGTTTGCAGATGAGTGGAAGCACGTTCCTGTGACCCCATTCTAAAGGCGTCAAGAAGGAACAACGTGGTGGTTTTAGTCGGTGCGAGTCCGACACAACCCGTGACATGACATGAGCGTTAGACAAAATTTTGTATTGTCCATGTTAAGGTCATTGAGGATAGCGTCAAGGTCCTCCAGCGACTCCGCCATGTTGACTATGTCGTCGGCAAATCTAAGGTTCAATCGATACGATCGCAATTGATTTTTATAACTCGTCCTTTCGAGTTTATAAGTTTAAATGCGTCTTCCAAAGCTGCGGTGAAGAGTTTCGAGGATATAGGACCACCCTGTCTTACACTCTTCTGCAATGGGATAGTCATTATATTATATAGTACTACTGGTTTGTTATCAGATGGATAGCGTGGGTTTGCTATACAAATATCTCGACATACTGACTGTCAATTTGGCAACGCTGAAGGGCCTGCAGCACAGCCCAAATTTTGACAGATTTAAAGGTTTTCTCATAGTCTACAAACGCCTAGCATAAAGGCAGATTATACTCCTCGATCTTCTGTATGAACTGCCGCAGCGTAAACATGTGGTCTATGGTGCTAAAGCCTTTTCAGAATCCAGCTTGTTCGGGTGGCTGGAACTCGTCTAGTCTGGAAGCGAGACGATTCAACATGACTCTCGAGAAAAGTACGCGGCTCAGAAGGAAAATCGATCTGTAGTTATTCAATAGGATCTTATCGCCTTTCTTGAAAAAACAACACCACCAAGTTTCTGCTCCACGCTTCAGGCGTAATACCATCGTGTACGGCGAAATTAAAGAACCTCTGAAGGACTACAAGTACTATCATCCGTTTTCGACAGCTCTGCTGTTATTGCGTCCTCACCAGGTGCTTTGCCGTTCTTAAGTTGGTCGAGAATCATTCATATCTCGCTCAGGACGAGCTTTGCTTTTTTGTCGTCACTCGCTTCGATAAGCGGCTCCGACGATGATGTGCACAGCTCAACCTCCAAAGAACCTCCATGTCCGCATGTCGCAAATTTGCGCAAGCCCTGCCGCATTTACTTGGAAATCTGTCTATTAAGCTGCCTGTAATTTGACATTTCAGAAGAAGACTGTAGCCACATCTTGCGTCCTGTTTCTGAAAGGTTTTGCGGTGGATTTTATAAAACCTATGACCTACAGGATGAATAGTTTCCATGAGATCAGAGTTATATTGCAAATGTGAAAGTAAATACTGTTAATAGAGGTATAATTTTTGTGTTAGCATTAAAAATTGAGACAATTTACTTTAAGTGATTACGGTATTTACCTAAGAATTGTATTTACGAAAGGGCGTAAATAAATTATTTGGCTGTTTTGGAACATGAATTTTATAAAAACAGAAATTACCCAAATTGAAATATCATTTTCAAGAATAGAGTACAATTCCTGACTGTTAATAAACTAAATTCACGATAGTTTAAGCGCTAACACTGGTTCGGAAAAGGACGCCTCTGACCTGAGGAGAACCAGTGAAAGAAACTCAGTTGGACTTTTTTGTCATCTTTTATAATAAAGTTAATCCAAAAAACAAACAATCACAAGTACAATAACTTTATTTTCAGTTTCTTTTAAATATGGCAATTCCTAATTCTTTACTTCATAATTTAAATAGATTTGCATGTTACGGCATGTTACGTAATTATGGTCGGCTTTTAATTTTAGCTCCAAAATGTGTCATGTACTTAAGAGCGTGCACCGTTTTATAAAGTAATAAAATATGTTAAATGTCAATAAATAAAAAATATATTTGTTTTGTACTTTAAATTGGTATAAATTACATCATTTATCACTAATAAACGTTTGTTAGTATAATCGAAGCAATTTTTTTAAACAAAAGATGCCTGCCTTTACCTAAAGTTTTTTAAATATTATTTTTTTTAAATAAAATATTATTTTCTCTAATTTTTTTTATTATATTTATAAAAAATTATTTCTATTTTTAGTTGCATATTCTATCCAAGCGTATTTATTAAGTTTCTTTGACAGATAGTATACTTTTTTCTTACATTACGACGCGGATAAAGTCTGTGGTAACTGCAAGTTGCGTGAAATAATTTCCGATTGTACACTTCAAATGAGGTGGAATAAGCTTGAGCAAACTGAATAAGCACAGCCGATTACCTTTCTGGTATTAATCTTGTCATGTTTTTGCTAAGGTGAGTACACGTATTTTATACGGATTTCATATGCTCCGATTGGTCAGCTTATTTTTATGACAGATTGGTTTGTATATGATATCACTGTACATTAATTAGTATCGCTTTAGTTTTTGTGTAATTCTTTGCTTAGGTTACTGTAAAAAGAATGCTTGGACACACATTATAAAGACAAATACTAGGAAGTCCTTTTAAATACAATGATAATTTATATGTTGCTGCTTCGGCATGGTGTGTCTTCATTCAACAAATGTAGACATACCATGCCAATATAATGTTCAAATAGACAAATATTGTCCTTGACGAGTAGATAAACATCCCATTTCCTTAAATACCAAATTGTTACAGTTCCGGAAATTGAACATTAGTGCGGTATACGGCGGGTAACGGAAGTTCCTTACTTCTCGCTAAATATACTACAAAGTTAGTGTATTGCAAAGGATATGTATAAATAGTTACTGAATACGTAAAGATTGTATATTCTTGTTAAGTTAGCATTAGTGAATTCATATTTTTTTCTATTTCAAATTCATGCATTTGTAATATAATAAATACTTACACACATAGCGATTTCTTGCTTTTATAATTGTTTTTATCAACAACAACTTGATTTAGTTTTAAAAAAGATAATCACATTGTTAGCACTTTCTTCGGATTCTTTCAGCGTGTATAAATTTTAACGGTACAGTACGCTCGTGATCAATGAACCCCAAACTGTTTTGCAAATATAACATGTTTGAAACATGTGCCGGCTAGATATTATCTCCGATAAATCTAAAATAAAACCATATCTTTTTGTCATTACTATTTTTACGTATAAAAGAATATCTATTCATTAATCATTATCACTACATGTTTTAAACTTATCCCATTTGAAAGGAAATTAAATATAACAAATAAATATGTAGCAAAATCATGTTTTCTCAAAACTGTTAATTGCAGTATATTGTACACTACTTGTAGTATCCCTATCGACATCACATCCCGTCAATTTTTTCTCAAGTTGGTAAACTTTTTTCTATATTCAGATTTTCGTGACACGTAAATTGATTATGTGAGCCGTCGTCAATCCTTCAATCACGTGCAATAATTGAAGGGCTTGTTTTTTCCATTACCCGTATAAAAGAAGATTGAGTAGAGACTTCGACGAGATCAGAGATATGAATTTCTTATACTTTGCAAATGAAAGATATAAGAAAAATCATCTTTTTCGATTTTAAAGATCATGGAAATATAAATAAATATATTTAAATACATAAAAAGAATTAAATATGATTTTGAATGAATAAACCATTATTCGCGTTAATCTCGATATTTACTTTCGATTTTTTTTCTCTTTATCAGATCGTTCATTTAATGCAGATCTGAACTACGGGTTACAGCTTAAAATTATAATTAATGTCTTGAAGTTATATGTTAATTACTTTACAGCGGCAGACGAGCTGAGACGGGAATTCGCATCGCCAAGGACGTTAAACAGTTAAAATACATAGCTTGATTTTGCAAGTCGTTTTTATATATTTCCACGTTTTTCCGCTTTCGGCATGATATTACTTCTCTTATGGTCACTTTAATTTGCTTAAAATTAATTAAACTATTAATATAAACTCACAGTTTCTTACATATCACCATAACGTCGAAACAAGTGCTTTAAAATTGTAATTCTTTTATTTATTTCTAAATTTTTTTGCGTCTGTGATCACGGTTTCCTTAGGATGGCACATATTTGTACCTCAATGTGTTTAGTGTAGTTAAAGTGAAAAAAACATAATGAAAAAAAAAGATTTAAAGTTTTTACCACTGTTTTTCCGTGTAAGTAAAATACATTTTTTTTAATTCCTTGAGACCACGTGTAATGCATTAATATGTCTATATCGTTAACGTGTACGGCATTTGTGTTTAACTAAGCTAAATTTATCCGTTTCATCTTTCGCTTTTAAGTATATTATCGATTTTACTTCATATTTAAAAATTAAATTTTGATAACCATTAAAATTTCACAGGACTACGCCAAAGAAGCCAAATGGTATTTGAAAAAACCTAACTACCAGTCTACCTAAAATAACTTTGATTCTAAATTTACTTTTTCAACAAGTATAAGCGTTATATTTAAAACATTAAAACATTCCAAGTCGCAGTTAATAAGAAAAATGAGAACACATTATAAACAAAAGCATAACGGAATTAAAGTCAATCATAATTAATTAAATTAAAATTCACGGCCGCTTTTGGAAATATCCGTATCTGGCGAAATATATTTTGTTAAGGCCATTTGCAAAATTGTATTACGAGACAAAATAAAACTGGGTCAACTGTGTCATAGTGATATTAGACATTGTATAATAGCTCTCTTTTGAGTATGAAATTGCGTAAGCTTCTTTTAATTAATGAAAGATTATTGAATGTCGAAGTTTTCACATTATTGAATGTTTAATTTTCTTTTCGTTTAAATGCTTTTAAATGTAATGTTTGTTGTCTCAAAATCTTTTTAAAATACATACTCACGGGCAGAATTACATTTGAAGAATTTTTGTTTTTTTGTCCTTAATTTTATTTCAGCGATAACTTTTATACAAAAAGTCAATACACAATTTATTTAAAAACAAGTAATTGTTTTATACCGAACATATTAAGGATTTTATGGTAACATCATGACGCAATTTCGTGGTTCGTCATGTCATGTTCAACTGTGTACAATCTTCCTCTAAGATGATTTTAATTACAACCATTTATCAATGAAGCTTAAGTAACGTTATCAGCTCAGGATTCGATCCTACACTTAGACAAGTTCTCCAAAACTTTTATTGCACTCACAAAAAGCGACAAAGGATTCTACGTTCCATCGAACGCAGGCTTTAATGAGATTTTGGAATACTGGTGAAGTTTAATTATCTTCTTTGATAAAATGTAAGTAAAGACGGTGACAGTTAAATGAAATATCAAGTTCAAATTTAAAATGTCACCCGAAAACTTAGATGTAACTATCGTTAGTTAAGACAAACTCTTATTTTAAGTATCAGAATTTTTTTTCGAACATGTACAAATCTCTAATCTAGAAACCTTTCTAACTAAGCATATTTTCTTAACTTTTTTTTAGTTTCGAAAATTTTAGGAAAAATGTAAATTACGAAGTATCAGAATAGCTTAATTGACGTGTATAAAGCAAATCATCGTGTATTCGTGCTTACCGGCTTTTACAAATGCAAATTGAGACTTCGTGTCCTGCTATGCCAGGAACCTTTTTTTGGAAATAAAAATGCTCAATAACTAAGGAGACAGGATAGCGTAAAAATCGATAACTTATTAAATAAACGAATACAGACTTATCGACCTGTATAGATCGTGTTTATATTAATTTGCTCAAATATACATATATAATTTTACGCGAATATACATATCTATTCGTACTCAAATCACTCTAAATCCTTAAATCTGCATTAATAATGTTCCTATTACGCGTATTTCTGAAGCTCGTAACTTGGGCATAGTAATGGATGAGAGATTGCGATTTGAGAAACACATCACAATAACTATGCGCAACTGCTTTTACCGGCTCAGAATCTTGTACCGCATTCGCGAGTATCTTTCGACGGAAATGCGCATAAAATTATGTGAGAGTCTGATTCTTTCTAAACTTTCGTATGCAGATTCAGTCTTTGGTGAATGACTATATGCAAGAACTAAAAAGCAAATACAAAGAATTCAAAATGCTTGTACTCGTTTTTGCTTCTCAATTCCATCAAGAGCACATATCACTCCAATCATAAACCGTCAATACTTAATAAATATGGCCAGCCGAAGGACCATGCACCTTGCCTCTTTACTATATAGAGTAGTTACAACTAAAGAACCGTCGTACCTATATGAAAAACTTAGCTTTTCTCAACGTATGGTTAGAGCAGCTACGCGACTTATGTACCCAAAGTACAATACTGCAGCATTTCGTGGTAGTTATCGCTTCGCTGCTACCAAGTGCTGGAACGATATTCCCCCACCAATAAGAAACTCTTAATCGGTGAATTCATTCAAATATCAGTTAAAAAAGTTTTTGCTTTCTTCAAAAAAATCTGGCACTTGAGCTAATGGTAAATTAATCTCTAAAACTTTTCTCAAACTGACACTGTACAAAACGCATACACAATTTATTATTATAATTTTCACTTATTTATTTCCTAGAATACTATGTTTTCAAAATTAGATATGCTTAACCTTTAATCTCTCAACTAGGTAATCAAAATTACATTAAGGAGGTTTACATTGCTCTTAACATTTTTGTTACTTATGTCTTTTTATTATATTGTATATTTCTTTGTTCCACTATTGTAATACACTATTGTTAATTTTAAGCCTGCTATTGATTATTTGTAAAAAATTGTCATCTATCACTTTCTGTTGATTCCACTGAAAATCAGCATTCACAAAGTTTTTTAGTTGTGTGAAAATACGCTGAGTGGACACAATTTTGGTGCCTCAAACTTTTATTATATTGTTATTAATTGTTGTGTTTGTGTACCAAATAAATATTTTTCTTTCTTTCTTTAATCATCAAATTAACTATTTATTAACTATTCCCTTTAGTTAAGATCATGAGGTATATAAGCTTGATATATTCAATAACCAACAAGTTATGTTTTCCCTACTTTCTGTTAGTGGAAGTTAGTACAGCAAGGAGTACCGCGGCATACCGCGTTAATGTTTAATTTCCGAAAATGTAGCAATTTAGTATTTTGGGAAATGGAATGTTTATCTACTCATTATGCGCCTCATTTGACTATCAGAACATTACTACGGCATATTATAGTTACGTTCGTTAAATTGCAGAACAACTATGTTATGTACTGGTTATTATAATAAGTGCAAATGAAACCAATTATTGACTATAAACGTTTAACCCTTAACCACCTAGCACCTATTTCTGTCCTTTAACCACCTACGTGCGGTCTCAGAGACCATAATAAACTATTACGATTATTTTGGGATCTATGATAATAAATTAAAGTTCGGTTAAATAAAATGCATGTCATACTTAATTGCTTTATTTAAGCGTCACGATTACAAATTACAATTAGCAAATGTAATATAAAAGCTTCATAAAAATGGAATAATACCTATGAAAGAAGGAACATGGTACCAAAAATAACTTTACTAAAAAATTAGATCTTTATTCTAAAATACTTAAATTTTACACTTTTTTCTCTTATTTCTAATAATTTGAATAAATTAAAAATAAAATCAAATAAAAAAACTAAACAAAAAATAAAAAATTAAACAAAATTGCAAAACCTCAACTTTCACATTTTTTCGCGGCAGAGACAACACATTTTTTGCGAACACTCCAAACAAATGGGTACTTTACACACGAAACATAGATAAGCCGTTTTGCGTTCTTGCACCTGTAATGCACATAATTTTGAGTCCATATTTTGCTGGTTTTTTTGGCATGTACATTTTGAATTTACAGCGACCGCGAAAGGCTACTAGCATCTCATCTACACATGCACAAGTTCCGATCGAGTAAACTTCTTGACAATTATGTATAAAAGACTGAAAAAGTTCTGAAATAGGAGCAGCGACATCCACTTGACGACGTTGCTTTCTAGTTTTTGCATCATCAAATCGAATGGTATTTAGCAGAACTTCTAACCTGTTCTTACTCATTATGCAACTGTAAATTTCTCTTTCAGTGCCATCAGAGCTGTACCATGAGGTATAACAATAATCCTTTAAATGCTTTGAGCTCTGTAAGATCCAAGTCTTGAACACATGCTTGATTTTTGTATTTTGATTACATTAGTCCTATTTAATTATTAGTGTGTAGTACAATTTTGTCCAACATCTCATCCGTAAATACGAGACTCCAAATATCAAGTGGTGTAGTAGAATTATTGAGAATACTACGAAATGCTGGTTTTACACCCGGCGTTTGCTGTACAATATTATGCTGGGGTGTTCTTGAACGAGTAACGTTAGGTACAGATGACCAGCGAAAACGATTACTGCCGAAGTAATTTTTTTTTCTTGGCCTACCTGACTGCAAGCGCGAAAGCGGGATATCATCTTCCGACGAGTCGCTTTCTTCTTGAGACCTGGATACAGATTGTGACCTTGAAGAGGTTGTTGGTGCCGGTAAGCTATTTTCATCGTCGTCACTCTCAATTTCAGATTCAGATCCACTCTCTTCAGCCTGCTCTTGATCAACGGTTACATCAGGTTCGACGTCGCTGCAATCCTCGCCAGAAAGGTCATTTTCGTCCCAGAATTCTTGCTGAAGCCATCTTATAATATTTTCGTTATTTTTACTCACTTTGAATCTAAAACAGTAAACAAATAGTTATAGCAAAAGTCACGCAACCACCTACGTGCGGTCACGGAGACCGCTGGCAAATTTAATTTACTCACCCTGGCCAAACGCGCACGTACACACTCGCCGAGCGCTAGCGCGACACGGAGTGTGTGTAGAAAGATACACGAACGCGTTTTGACGCACGCCACTCACACGCGGAAATATTAGAAATTGAAAAATCGTTGCGGTCTCTGAGACCGCAGGTAGATGTTAAGGGTTAAATTAAGAAATTTTTTTCATACGAAAACTCGATCGACGTGTATAAAACCGTTGAGATGTTAAACTTACTACACAAAAGGAGTAAGTTAAACTTACTCCTTTTGTGTATTAAACATAAATATTTTCAGAAGGTGGATGTATAATTCTCAGTCAATTTAGCAATCCGATTCGATATAGTTTTATAATTCAAAACAGCTTTTAGCGATTGACTGACCGGAATCTTTCAGAATAAAAGTTAGCCATCACCAGTTTGTTATTTATTAACCATTAAAATTTAAATAAATATCGGCCACCATAAGCATATAAATTAAGGCGACTAAAATGAGTTCATGCTACATATACTAAAGCTTATTCACGTCTTATATGGCACAGCTTATGGCTTTACGGTAAATTTATTTCATTATTATCATTAGCTTGTAATAGTCCACTGCTGGACATAGGCCTCCCCTAATACACCACTATCCATTAAGAGGTTTTCCCACCACGCTGGTCCAATGCTGGTTGGTGGGTGGACCAACTTTTTACATCCGACGCATGGATCAAATTACTTTTCAGACAATTGGGTGATCGCCCCAAAATGCCCTAACCAACTAGGAAACAACAATGAAAATGTTTTGAGTCCCTGCAGGATTCGAACCCGTAATAATGGCCAATATTCTGGTCACAGTGAATACTAAAAGTTTGAGTCGCAGTATTTATTAATACGCTTTTATAAAGAAAAAATATTACAATGTACTTACGACAGATAATCTTTTTTTAGGGACAATTATTTTAAACAACCTAATCTCAATGCTAATTAAAGATTTTTTTACTAAGGTTTTTATTTAATATGAGTAAACACTACAGTTACCTATGTGTGATTAGAAATCATTATTATCATATACAAATATGCTAGCTAAGGCTATAATATGAAGTCGTAGTCAAAAAGATTACTATTTTCTTGTCAGTTCACCGTAAACAGAAAGCTTATCACCTTTAAAAGAGTGCAGAAAAATAATTAGAGAATGTAAGTAATTAAGTTCTTATATAAACCCCTGGTAAGGTTGATACATTACGTTTACCCAGAAACTATGTGTAACTAACTCTACAGAAAAACTAGGGGGCGAAATACTAACGAGATTATAATTTGATTAGCTCGGCGTAAGAGCGCAAAGAGGCAATCCGTAGAGATTTCTTTGGGATATACTTTAGAAAGTTGACTTGAAATTTAATATTCAGCTGCTCTAAATTCTCAGTTAATCTATACTGATAAATAGTCGAATTTTAGGTTTAACTAAGTTCAATTAGTTTTTTGAAACATATTTCTACATTTATTTAAAGTTCCAGTTCATGGTCCGGGATGGTCGTAGGATCGACTACGATATTAGGTGTCAAAAATTAATTCTGCAACCGTCAGTTTTAAGTATTAAATTATGGGTATAAAACGGATATTTATGCATACTGAGCTGACAGTATCATAAGGTCTTGCAGTATTTTTGAGGTTGTTTTTAATTTTTGAAGTAATGTAATCCCAAGCAGGTAGTAGTACCTAACCATTTACATCAACCATTTAAATTAGGATGTTTATTTTAATTACAATAGCCTTGCGAATTATCCTAAAGGAGACATAAGTCAGTTTTTTTCCATCGCCTAAGTGCAATATGAAGGATACAGCAGGAGGTTAAAAAAATGTAAAGAAGCTTAAGTAAATTTATAAAAACTTTTTGTATCTAATCAAGCAATAACAACAAGTATGTATACAAAAGGCCAGCAAAAAGCTGTAAAATGCAGTAATATAATGTTATTGAACACCAAGAATGAATGTACGTTAATTTGAGAATAACTATAAATTCCTTTTGTATTGTCTTTCGCCATAGCATTGAGTCGAATACTGTTGTGGCGGGCAATGTGACAAAAGGAAATTTTCTAACATGGTTTTTATTGCATATTTATTGCTACAAATTCACAACGATATTTTAGTCTTCGTGTTAGCTTTTATTTCGTTTATCAATCTTTAAATAAAATAATAATTATTTTGTTCGTATTGTAGGACTAGAATAGGTAAATTGGAGAGAAAAAAACCAACGATTTAACTAAATTAAATATACTCTACCTATAACAAACACTTATTTGTTTGTTATAGTTAGAGTAAAAATTATGTAAAATAATTGACTTTACAAAAGCAAGATGCATAAACAAAGTAATCAAAACATAATGTTAAGTATAATATTACAAATACTTTAAACGTTTCTAAATTGTTACAACTCGCGGCAAATAAGGAAAGATAAAAGAACACGACATAAATAAAAGCTAAATGTAATCCACGTAAAGCATAATCAATCAAATTTTATTTCACGGGCGCTTTTGCGGACGTCAGACAGTGGCATAATACAAGTATTATGAAATGCAAACAATTTGTAAAATTATTTTGCTTCCACGAATTTTCACATTTATTTGGTATAGATAAATACAAATGAACAGCCTGCGTGTTGCGTTTCGCTTACAATAGAAGCGGTCGTAGTATTTTAATGGTATATTTTTAAATTTTATCCAAAATACATCACAGTGTATTTACTGGGTAAATGAGACTTAACATCGTACGTCTCACGGTAGGCAGCGCGTTAACACTGGCATAGCCGATGTCAATAAGCGTTGATGACCACTTTCCATCAGGTGGAACGACTGCTCGTCGTAGCCAATAAAAGAAAGTAAAAAAATAAAACAGACTTGAAATATGCTGCTTCTAAGTTTCTTCCACTATAACGTACTTTATATTTCTGTGTAAAATATCATATTTTTAGCCTATAAACGTTAACTATGGACATTGTTTACAACACTTAAGACGTATATTACTAGCAATATTATTTTGATCTACTTTTTAAGATCAGCCGTTATTTACAAAATAAAGGGACAAAGACATCTTTTGTCCCCTTATTTTGTGAATGTCGTTTAAGTTTGAATATTGAAGAGGTGCCATCACCAAAAAGTACAATCTCGTTATTTTATATACTTGGTGTGATAGGTCATTAATAAAAATCAGGAAGAGAAATAGCCCTAGAATAGATCCCTGTGGAACTTCCATGCTTACCGGAGTACCGGGAGATCTCTTGCCGTTCACGTCAACTCTCTGATTTATGCGGCTCAATTGCAAAATCAGAAGATCGAGTGCGGCATTTTAATACCATAGTGGTGTAATTATATGACAAATGTTAAATATTTATAATGTATAAATAGCATCGTGTGACGCTTCCCATGCTTCAAATATTGTTTTAACAAGCTGAGCACCTTCATTAAATGTAGAGCGACCCCGTGTAAAACCGTATGGTATTGAGTAAACCATGAGGGTTAAAATGAACCATTAATTGGTTAAGGATTAACTTTTCGATAATTTTACTGAACGCAGGCTATACAGAAATTGGTCTAAAATGATTGGAGTCCGTAATACTGTGAGATTTAAAACCCTCGTACTATTAAATACAAGGTTTAATTCGTTTTTGCAACTGCAAGTATAAGTTTATTTAAGTACAGACCAAAAGCTTATGGCAACATAAACAGTTAATAGACGAATTAATGAATTACAAAAGTGTATTTCGTTTGAAATACATGAAATTAAATCATAAATCGGATTTTATCTCGTTTCATTTTAAATTATACCAGGATGTATATGTTAAACCCGCTAAAAATTGTAAAGCTGTATTATTTAACATCTTGAGTATTTTCTTAAGCAACAGAAAGTATTTTTAAATTATAGTCTTTGGTCCTTGAATACTTTTGGTAATTTTTAAGAGTTTGTACACGTATGTTGTAAATGATATAAATTCAATGTTTTAATAGACAGCATATCCGTAGGAATAGTAATAGTAAAGATTGTATGACAACTTTCTTTTGAGTATGAAATTGTGTTAGCTTCTTTTAATAAAACATTATTGAATATCGAATTTTCCGATTTATTTCATGTTTAATTTTCTTTTCGTTTAAATGCTTTTAAATGTAATATTTGTTGTCTCAAAATCTTTTCAATAGACATACTCACGGGGCAGGGTTAGATTTAAATAACGGGACCAAATGATTTTATGGTAACATGATGACGCAAATTCGTGGCTCGTCATGTCATGTTCAACTTTGTACAATCTTCCTTTAAGATGATTTTAGTTACAACCATTTATCAATTAAGCTTAAGTAACGTTATCAACTCAGGATTCGATCCTACACTTAGACAAGTTCTCCAAAACTTTTCTTGCACGGACAAAAAGCGACAAAGGATTCTACGTTCAATCGAACGTAGGCTTTAATGAGATTTTGGAATACTGATGAACTTTAATTATCTCCTTTAATAAAATGTAAGTAGAGACGGTGACAGTTAAATGAAATATCTGAGTTCAAGTTAAAAATGTCATCAGAAAACTTACATGTAACTATCGTTAGTTATGACATACCATTATTATTAAGTATGTTCAACTTTTTTCATACATGTACAAATCTCTCATCTAGAAACCTTTTAAACTAAGTATATTTTCTTAACTTTTTGGAATTATGGCTAGATTAAAATCGTTAAGCTAAAATAAATAACGGTAAAACAATCATTAATAATCTATACTGGATCTGTATACATGATACTGGAGTACTGTAATATAAATAAAGGCATATCTAAAATTATATCAGACACTTAAATAAAATTACTTTACGGATTTTATCGCTTTTTTTTCACATTTTCAAATTCCCAACGTTTCGAACACTTTCCAGCGGCCATGGTGACGGGGTTGACTCTACCCCGTGACCACGGGCGCTGTCAGTCCGCTAAAGTCATTTTATTTAATAATGTATAATATTCGTGTAAGCAATTGAAATAATTATATATCAGACTTTTAAAATGCTACAAGAGAAGTCCGCAATCAGAGGTCATAAAAAACTTATAAAAGAAAACATACTTCGATCAAGGATTTGAGTTTAACAAAATTAACCATTCAAGTTTCTCCGTTGATCGTATCCTTTGGTCAAAAATGTAATAAGTTCATTGATGAAGTGCTAAAGATGTAAGGTTTTTATTCAACAAATCTATTAAATCAAAGCTTTCCGTTAAAGATACATTTCAATACCCACTCCATCCCTATGCTCTGCAGCCACAGTTAAGGATTGGAGGTCACAGTCCATATGCCCTTCTCCCTATCTACCGCGCGGAGGTTTTGCATCGACATTTGTTAATATGTAATGTAAACAATTTGTTTCTTCTTTCTTAGTGAAGGCTGTCATATAAGACACTGACGAGAAGTTACGGTTTTGTTCCTGCAATTCATATTTAGGCCTTTATTGTTTCGAGGTAACATAACGAGAAGACTGGTACTTAGGTATAGGGTTTCAGACAAAAAAAGCTCTAGCTCTAACCTGACTTAAGTTGGTAGTAGTAGGTTTTAGGTCCAAAACAAGCAGCCCCTACAAAGGCCAGCGCTAGTGAATAACGTAATTAATGGGCTGAACATTGTGAAACGTTTCTGTTTTAGGCGCCAGAAAAAGAACATCGTGTTGATTCAAATCAGTGTAATTCAGACATTAAATAACACTGCAACAGTTTTTGTAACGTAAAAACCAACATTAAAAAAAAAAACAAAATTACATTACAAGTACGGCTTTTAATTCGCTTTAAATTACCCTTTTTAATTATTTCCAATTCTTGAAAGACTACATAATTCGTAACAATGAATGATATAAATATTGTCATGGATATACGCTTATGTATAATTGTTTTTTTTTATAGCACAGGACTAACAGCAGAGCAGATCAGCCATCAAAAAGTAACATCTTCATCGATCATCTCCGGCCATGAATATTTGCAACATCAGAGGAGCTAAACATACGTTGTCGAGCTTTTAGAAAAGAGTAGTCACTTATCTTTATTTATTTTTTTATTTATTTACACTTCATATTTATTTACATTTCATGTACAGTTAAATAGTACGATGGCGAACTTAATGCTAAAAGCATTCTCTGCCAGTCAACCATTGGGTGGTTTAGAGAATGTTGAGTAGGTGTAGCCAAAGACGATTCATGAATTATCATACATTTTAAGTAATAACTCCTAGCTATTACTGCTGTAATTGACTGAATGGGTACTCACAAATTTTGTTCATATGTTCTGTACGATTTTCAGCCATCCTGATTTCCAGAGTTAACTCATTCCATATGTGTATCTATTGTACGAAAAATGACGAGCGTATAAAGTCCGAACGGTGAATAGGACATTGAAGCAGGCGATTATGCGTTCAGCGAAGGTTTTTGTTACTGATTTTATATAGATACTGAAGATGTGAGGATACATAAGTCGGAGTAAAAGGTGAATCAAGAAAAGAGTACAGAGTAGTAAGCGCCCGTAGTGTGCGTCTTTGGCGAATGGGTAGCCACCGCAGCTGGGTACGATAGGCCGATACGTGGTCAAATCTACGGATGTTGAAAACGAATCGAATGCAGTTATTTAGAAGACGGTCAAGCTTATTGAGGTGATCTGCATTCAGGTAAAACTAGCCTACGTCACCATAGTCGATGAGAGCAAAAATCAAAGTCTGCACAAGCATTGCCTCAGTTGGTGGGGGCAGAAAGTTTCTCAGTCTTTATAGATACCGCATGGCACCAGTAACTTTCCGACTGACATGAGCGATTTGTGACTTTCACCTTAGTGTGCTGTCAATGTTCAAGCCAAGGTTTTTTACGCTTTGGCTAAATGGTATTGGATGACTGTCAAAAATAACCTCAGGCAGCGTGGTTAGATCAATCTCAGCATAAACATTTCGAGGGGTTGACAGCCAAACCAAACCGATCAGACCAAAGTTTAATGGCAGCCAAATCTAGGTTAATTTTATTAACAGCATCTCCAAGACTACCAGCATCCGCTTGGGCATACAGCTGCAGATCATCAGCATACAGATGATATGCATTTTGAATAGAAAATAATAGAGGATTCCGCCTTGAGGAACGCCAGTTTTGACATGGAGCCAAGTTGATGAAGACTCATCCATAACTACTGATTGCTGGCGCCCCTGAAGATAAGAGAACCAATCCAGAACTTCATCAGAAGCCATAAAATGTGATAGGATGGCGAGAAGGATGTCATGACTGACGGTATTGAACGCATTAGAGAAATCAATTAACACCAGTATAGTAATCTTAGTATTTTCCATGCCTTTTCTAATATCGTCAGTCACTTTTAAGAGGGCAGTAGTTGTACTATGGCCAGGTTTGAAACCGGATTGAAGTGTACTAATTAAGTTATTTTGAAGAATTAAATGGGAAAATTGCTTAAATACGCAAGACTCAAGAACTTTAGATAGAAATGGAATAATAGAAATAGATCGATAATGTGCTAGATGTTTTGGATTAGAACAGGACGCACAAATGCTTTACGCCATGAGGAAGTAAAGGATTTTGATCATAATGAAAAATTTATAATATGGTTGATTACAGGAAAAAGATGATCAAGGACAGGAACAATCATACTGCGACCAATTTTGTCGGGTCCGATGGCAGTAGACTGGATTCCTAGGACGGTTTTTTTGACTTCTTCCGAAGAAACTGGAGAAAAAGTAAAAGTGGTAGAACCGGAGCGCAAGAAACCATTTATGTAAGAAATTGTTTCGCGCAATGTCAGATGATCTAAAGAAGTAACGGTGAGGAAATATTGATTTAAATCGTCCAAAGTTATTGTATTGGGAAGGTTTGTTATACGCGACTTACCAATAACTAAGGTAGCAAGAAACTTCCAGATATTGGCAGGTTTTAAGGATGAGATATTATTTTGAATATGACGGCGTTTAGCATTGCGTATCATCTGGTTGCACCAATTTCTGGCTACTTTATATTTTTTCCAATTATCATCAGTGCGATATTTTTTGAAAGGCCTAAACATACGGTCTCTGCGCCTAATAGCCATTTTAACACCTCTGTCATCCGCGGAGCTGGTAGCCGCCTAATTTTCACCCTTTTTACTGGTGCATGGGCATCAAAAAGTTTGTTAATTGCATCGTTAAAGATACTTACCTTGTTGTCAATAGAGTCCGCATCCAATAATGATTGCCACTTAATATTATTAGCATCTTTACACAGTTTATCTATATAAATTTTTGAAAAAGACGCAAGTGGAGAATACAACAATAAGTTAATAATAAACTAATATTGAAAATGCAACATATTCCACAAGGCCAAAGATCCACATGACAAGATGATCAGCAAGAGCGAGTCGTCGTTAAGTCGTTGAGTCAAGTTGTTTTGAGTAAAATCAGATAATAAAAAAATTGTTCTTAGATGCCCCTGCCTAATGGTAAGATAAGTACACCATGTGTCGCTGAACTTGTCTTTTTTACGTCGCAAAGGATACTCTGCCTTGGTCTACTCAAGGTGCTGATTTTATTACCCCGAATATAGCTTTATGCGTTTATTTGAAGGCAATATGACAAATACAATAATTATCGTATTTTGTAAATCTTTAATAAAATACTGTTACGTGTTATTTTTTCACCATCATTATCAGACTCTAATATTCCACTGCTGGACATAGAGCTCGTTCTATGAACGCTAGACGGCTGATCCTTTGTAGCGGGGCCTGACTGGTTTAGCACTGTAATCCATACAAAACGTCAAACCTGAAAATTCACAACTACCGGCATCGCGCGCAGACAGCATTCAACAATATTATTAACATAGCTTACAAAATTATTAAGGTGATTTATCATTTAAAATGATTTATCAAAATTTTATTCATCGCCGCTTTTGGGAACATCAATGACTGGCAAAATATGTTTCAATGGAAGCCATTCCCTAAATTGCTTTACAAATTCAAACAAAAGCTGGCATTTTTTCAACATCAAAACAATGTAATAACAGCTTATTTTTCAAAGTAACTTACACTTAACACGATTTTGTTATTAATATTTTTATCAAAATTGTCAATATTTTTTATAATAATCTTTAAAAGAAATTATTCAAGTTCATTTTGTGAATACCTGTTGTTTTTTTTTAGTAACGAGTTGAGCAGACCTTGTTTACAAAAACCGTTCAATTGCCACAAATCAACTCACTGCCTTGAGGCCATTAACCAGCAGACTGCCCTTGTGTCTTGGTGTCCTTCAAATCAGAAGTTTATGTACTATTGGTTTTTGGCTGAAATAGCAACCGCAGTAGTGTTTCCCTAGACAGTCCCCTGCAAAAGAAGAATTATTGCCAAAATGTGCAACCAACAGCGAACTATCTGATCGTTGATTTTTAGAAATGCAATATGCCCTTTATCAACAATGCGAAAAAACAAAGGAGTAGTATAAAAGTAATGTTTAAAATAAAAAAAAAACGTTTCTAATCAATTCTACTTAGTTCATCACCGATATTATATTAATCGGAAGCCGATGAAATTTGATGAATTCGGGGAATCAGTTTAATCGTTTAATCAGTTCTAACGACAGTTAACGCTCCGTAACGTGAGAGTAATTTTACAAGCTATCTAGAGATATATACATTAATCTTCCTTTAAGGGTCGTACTTAGGGAATAGTAGAGAAATAATTACATCTTTCGGTCGGCGAGCTAACTGCCTCCGTAGCCTAGTGGTATAAGCGTTTGCTTTAGAAACCGGAGGTCGTGGGTTCGAATCCTGCGGGACTCAACAAATTTTCATTGTTGTTTCCTAGTTGGTTAGGACAATTTGGGCCGATCACCCAATTATCTGAAAGTAAGATGATCCATGCGTCAGATGGGCATGTAAAAGTCGGTTCACCCACCAACCCGCATTGGACCAGCGTGGTGGGATACGGTCCAAAACCCCTAATGGATAGGGGTGTATTAGGGAGGCCTATGTCAGCAGTGGACTATCAAAGGCTGATGATGATGATGATGTTCGGCGAGCCCTTATAAAAAGTTTACGACGACCCTAAGGGACAAAGGGGTGTTCAATAATTTTTATTAGAGCAATTTCGGAAACAAAAGATTTTAGTAGATACGTGGCATTTCATGCATCGACAAATTGAAAATTCAGTTACAACTAATCGAAATACAGCTTAAACTTCATGTCACCAACGTCTTTAATTTCATCTTAACTTAAATATTACTTATGTTAAATAAATTGTTTGTATTTATCGTCGGAAGTTGTTAGCATTACGTCACTCAATTAAAATTGAAATGGTACTTGTAATTGTATTTAGTATCAATTGTGTATATTCACTATACCGCACGAGCGGTATGGTATAATAATTAATTCGATATAAATAATTTAATAATTCTGTACATCAGGGTTTGAATTCAGCAACAAGAACGCCATACTAACTTTGTAAATATCAAGCAAGCCTTCCTTACAACCGAAACTTTGTATTCATAATACATGAAGCCCATCGCAACAGAGTGTGAAACATAACTACGCTTTTAACGTCTTCGTCTGTACAAAATAAACCTTATTTATATTTCAAAAGCAGGCACTTTAGATAGTAAGTGAAGTGCTGCATAAGATAGTAAAACCATTATATCTTTTCAAAACTTTTATATTATATTTTATGGCATCGCTTTTAATAAGATGGATAGTGTATAAAATATTTAAGCAACAATATTATTACTGAAAATTATTTACTTGTTTACTGAGAATCATTAAATATTGTATAATTTATCCAATTTGAAAGTAAAAATTAAATAAACGAGGGTCAACGACATCATTTGGCGCCAAATTGTTGGGCACTCCTATAACATCGCGTGGGTATTGAAAATGCCTCTGGTTCTACATTAACAACGCGTTCGGTTTTGCACCAATAGTGTTTGACATAAGACTTCTTTACATTAATTCCGTGTCTAAATATGATAATAATATAACAATATTTAACGAATAATACAACATAATCTAGCACCAAACTAAGCAAAGCTTGAAATATGAAAACTGTGGACTGTGCTGTACTTTTCTTTTTGTAAATGAACACATATTATAAAGATACAAGCACCTAGACATGAGAAAAACACTATTTCATGGCACAATCTTTTTCCATTGGTAAGAATCGCACTCACACCCGTTGGCGCAACAGTCAAAACAGGAAAACCAGCATACTATTTTCTACATTAAAAATATTTTTACTAAAATCGTCAAACGATTTTACTTGGAAAAAGAAAAAGCGAGTTTTATAATAATATTTTAGAAATTCTCATTAAATGATCGAACCCTAGTGGTAAGGACCAGTAACCGGAGGTCGTGGGTTCGAATTCTACGGGGACTCAACTAAAATTCATTGTTGTTTCTTAGTCATCATCACGATCACCCAATTGTCTAAATAGTAAGATGATCCATGCGTCGGCTGGGCATGTAAAAAGTCAGTCCACCCACCTGCCCGCAATGTACGCGCGTGTTGGGATACGGTCAAAAACCCCCTAAATGGAGAAGGCATGCATTGGGGGAGGCCTATGTCTAGCAGTAGACTAACACATGCTGATGATGATGATGATAATTATAGAATTAGTTTGCGTACTCAAACTTTCTCACTATAATTAGTAAAACAATTAGTAATTTAGGTCCGCAGGATTATTACACTACGGTGTAAGAAATGCCGCACTCAATCTTCTATCTTCGTATTTGAGCCACCGAACTCAAAGGGTTGACGTGAATGGTAAAAGATCTTTCGGGCCCCGGTAAGTATGGGTGTCCCACAAGGGTCTATTCTTGGGCCTTTTCTCTTTCTCATCTATAAATCATTTACCATATGTTATTAATAAAAACGAAGAGGTAGTATTATTTGCTAATAAATGACGATGTAAATAATACTCTCTCTAGAGTGGCGCACTAGTTTAGTTACAATAATTTGCTACTAAACCAGAAGAAGATAAAATGTATTAAAGTTATGACTCCAAATGTAAGACGAGTAAATTAGTGTTTATAGATAAGGGAGAGATAGACGTTGTTGAGTCAACCGTGTTTCTGGGAATAACAATAGATACCAGATTGCAGTGGGGCCCTCATATTAATAGACTGTTGAATATACTCAGCTCTGCAGTATATGCTGTCAAGAAAATCAGAAAATTAACTGACGTGGAGACAGCCCGGTAAAGTATATTAACTTTAGCTATTTCCACTATGTAACGTCTTATGGCATTCTACTGTGGGGAAGTGGATGGAAGATGGCGGATACTAATACGATCTTTGTTCTCCAAAAAGCTGAAGATTTAGAAATAGAAAAGATTTTCGCAGACATTGTGATGCGCATAACATAAATACTAGAAGCAAACATAATTTAATTCTTCCAGCAACTAGACTGCGAAGAATAGCTAAATCTTTTATGGGACAGTGTATACGCTTTTACCACCAAATCCCAGTAAACGTTCAGAATTTAACTATTAATAAATTTAAAATAAAATGTACAACAACGTTTATGCTTTAAAGGTTATGATATTACATAAATTAATTTATAAATGATAACACAAAAACAATGATAACACTGACTGCCTCCGTAGCCCAGTGGTATAGGCGTTTGCTTTAGTAACAGGAGGTCGTAAGTTCGAATCCTGCGGGGACTCGACAAATTTTCAATGTCGTTTCCTAGTTGGTTAGGGCAATTTGGGCCGATCACCCAATTGTCTGAAAAGTAAGATGATCCATGCGTCGGATGGGCATGTAAAAAGTCTGTCTACTCACCAACCCGACACGCTGGTCCAATGCGGGTTTCGGTCCAAAATCCCCTAATGGATAGGGGTGTATTTGGGGAGGCCTATGTCCAGCAGTGGACTATCAAAGGCTGATGATGAACACAACCTGGTAATGGAATGCTCGCTCCAGGCTTTTTCAAATATATTTGATAATTTTAAAAGATTTTAAAGTAGGCCCGCTGAGTTTTTTTCACCAGGTCGGAGGCATCCTATTCCGAAAAGTTGGTAGCGTCCTTGACAATCAATAAGCGAGTGTTACACTTCTATATTGAATAAAGATATTTTGAATTTAAATTTAAATTCTCAAGTTTATATGCTTAAAATCAAACGAATAGGCTACATAGTAATAAAAGAATATACAGAATAGTCAATTAGCGACCTAATAAAAAACTACGCACTGTTTAAAAAAAGAGCCATCTGACGACAAAAATTGTATTGGTTAATGTCATATATTTAAATCATATTAGTGTGAAATAATTTGCGACAAAATGATATGCTGCCACATTTATAAATATATTTATGCTATAATTATAAGGCATTAAAAATTAATGTCGAAACGATAATGGAAATTTGTTAGTCTATAACAGTTCTCATTGTGTAAGTACAACAATACAATGTTTATTACAATGTACTTTTATTATTTTTGTTCTTTTGCGGTAGGAGTGTTCTATGTCACTATACAAAAAAAACATATTAGGCAAACGCTAACACAATAAAAAGCTTATACTTAGGTAAATTATGGTCAAGACGTTTCTGTAGAAATACTTCATTACATTACACTTTGAGCGTGAAAAGACCAATGAACGTTTATACCGATTATTTACCAAGACATTCGACCGCTACACTTAAGACGTAAGAACCAATAATTATTTACTTACCGATATATAATATAACTAAAAGAAACGCATTTCACGAAAAAAACATTGTTCACATAAACCTGGTATATAGAGATGTGTAAAGGCAATAAAATATTTCACTTTAATACTATATCTCTCTTGCATTTACGCGAATACACATGACCAAATAAAAGACTACGAATTCTATCGCGTTTGTTCTGTTTTACATTATTCCCGACGTTTCATCATATTTTGCAGAATCCATATTCAGGCAGACCGAGGCGTTGTCGCATATCCAAGTGTTTTACCCGTACCACACCTTCATTTTCGTGATTTATTACTATTTTTAACCTATTCGGTGTATACTATATATAATGTTGTATTTTTTACTTTTATACACATAAGTCTAAATCTAAACCTGTTCTACTAAACTGTCAAAACTGTTGTTTGAATTCAGCGCAATTTTTATCGTTAGCACGTAAGAAATACTTTTAAAACAAAAATATACTTCGTTTTTCAGTAGCTTCCCCCAAAGGTTTAAGAAACTGTAAATATTTAATAGAAACAGGTGAGCTTTCATAAATCTACCTCAAAGTTATCTCGAAGCTCAAGAAAACTGGTACGTTATAAATAACGTCGTCGACGTGTCGCATCCCACCGTGCCCTTTAGCGACCTCGGGGCGACTACTATAATTATTACGCGTCGCTTGGTACGTCATCGCTTGGCCCAAGTCAAAAGCGTCGTACGTGTTTGTAATTTTTTTCCTATAATTATTAAAACAGTTACCTCCTATGCATACCTTTTAAATTTTAAAACTTAATGCAATTACTAAAATGTTTATTGATAACCATTTTTATGCCTATTGATAATAGGTTTGGCCTAGTTAATTAAAAGTATTTACAACAAAAATGTCCCTTGGTATTGTTTTTACAAATCTATTAAAAAAATTGCGTATGAACCAAGAAATCTTTAAAAAATACGAGCAACAGTGCACTTTTAACCAGAGCATAGTCGTAACTACTAATTTTTGTTTTGCGGAAGACAATATGCAACGCCTGTACTCTGGAAGGTGACCCGAGTCTTCTTCTAGAATCTGTAAACAGTAAGCTTAACTTATGGAAAAAAATATTAAAGCTGTAACTAGTGGTATATGGATATTGTGCCATGGACTAAACGCAGTAATTCTACTAGTTAAATTCATAAGATCTAACCTTTAATGTTTGGCTATCAGTTGGCGTAGTGGCTGGGGACCCATTTTGCGCCAAAGGATTCAATTTCCATCGCGTAAAAATATTGCGTGATGAAAATAGTGTTTTTTATTTTTAATTTATATAATATGACATTATATACCAAAGAAAAGTAAGTTCCATAGTACCTTACTCAATTCAGGCTTAGATAATTTTGTGTTACTCCTTTAGAAATATTATTTTCATTATATCATATCTCTGGTGGATATTTTTAACTTTTACCCATTAGAATAAATAAATAATTTTTTCACCTACGTTATTGATTTATACCCGCGAAAAAAGAAAACAAAAAAATTATCATGATATGAGAGAGACCATCACATGATTTGTTTTTTATTGTCCAAGTAATTTGGTGTTTAAGACGTACTAAATCGATGTCGGATAATCCAGACAAGAAGATAAAAATATTGGTAAAAGTAAAAAAAAGCTTTTCAGTCTACCCCGTGACCACGGCCGTTGGAAAGTGTTTGAAAAGTCGGGAATTTAAAAATGTAAAATAAACGCGATAAAATCCGTAAAGTAATTTTATTTAATAACTGCGTTTTAGATAATTATTGCATATTAGAAAAATTTTGAAAATTTGTTTGCTTATTTAAATTCGTGTAACAAAACAATACTCATGTTGTCTTTTCTAAGCCAATGTAGTAATTAAATTAAAATATTTATTTATATAAATTAATAAGGTATACTATTGTCAGAGAGAGAAAAAAAATTATATATTTAAATTATCGCTTAAGCTTTTCACATAGACAACAATAACTTAATATATTGTACGTCCACAGCATACAGCTAAGTAAAGTTATATTATAGTTCGTTAATGTTCTAAGAAGTTATTCGGGAATTTGTGAGAAAAACTTGCCTCAGGGTCTTTGGAGTATCTTCGTAAAATATAATGTTATATAAAATATTAAGGCTACATAATATAACTTCTTACTTACTACTAAAGAAGAAAGAAATTATTTTAATTACCAGGTTTTTTAGTTTAATAAATTTAATATCCTCTTTCATTGAATAGAAGCAAAAATTTCTAATTTTAAAACAAATACCTACTGATCTAACGAACATTTTGACGGACATGGAAAAGGAATGGAATACTGCATGATTAAAGATAAATTTAAGTATTTTTAAAATTTCATTTCAGTGGTATGCAACGATCTGCCAAAAAATTATTTTATCCACTAAGAACATAAACACGAGGTAATATAAAAAATACAAATTCAAAAAAATTTGCTGGCATTGGCGGAGCGCTTTCGTTCCGAAAGTAAAAAGTGAGTACTAAAATCAGTACAAAACTATTTATGCACTTACGTAGTAGAGAGTGCAATAATTTCAAATTTGCCCCTGAGCATTTTGCTTCATAAATTTATATAACATAAATAAACGAGAGTTTTATCACGCCCGTAACATTTTCTTATAAAAAGTGCAAGAGAATAAATCTTCAAACTGAGCTGCAGAGGCCACTAAAGCGCAATTAATTTTAATTTATAAAAGGAACACTGGCGCAATAAAAAATACAAAGTGAAACTTCAGAAACTCCCTCTATCCATCGGGCCAGCGGTTACAGTTATATCTGACCGCGTTTTTCATTTAAAAGTTTCCGACGCCATAAAATTCATCCCCCAAACTAGATTCGCGAATAGCGCTCTTATTTTTAATTTTGAAGCCTTCACAGTTTCTGATATAAACTCCAGTACAACACCCGCAGAATAAAACGATATTACCTTTTTGCAGCGAATACGAGTTGCGACAAATTCAATTTTAGACCCGAGTCAATTGATCACTAAAACCAATTTAATTCTGCACTTTATCGGCTTATGGTGTGAAGATTTTCATTTATAAAAACTGTGTAAAATAATATTGTATTTAACTCAATTTGTATATAATTATAAAATATAATTCATATTTAATAAATAATATTAAAATGTTTTCGATAACTTACATGTTCCACACTACTTAAGTTCTTTAATGCTGTTTACAACTGTAAAACTACGTCATAGGACTTGAGGTAAATGTCTATCCAATGAATCATCATCACCTTAAAGGTTGATGATGATAATTCATTGCTTTCCCGATCAAGCAGTACACACCTGGTGCCCTAACCAATAATTAAACAAAGACGACAATTTGAAGTTTTGCTTCACTTGGACTTTAGTTAAAAAAAAAATACCGTTATATCAAATACACTATTAAAAATAAAGTCATATAAACAGAAAATATATAGCCTTTTTGTAGCTATTAATAATATATAAATATATAAAACTTAAAATTAAACTTTTTTCTTAATCTCCTAAGGAGATGACATTATGTAACGTTTTGTTAGACTGATAGTTTATTAAAAATTGTAGAACCATCAGGAATTCAAATGGTTAATACGGCACCAAAATTCTTTTATTTAACAATAAAGAAATGGTTAACTTACCACCTTCTTACACAAAGGAATTGGTGATGCGTGTTTTGTTAATAGTCAACAAAAGTATCCGTAAAAGTAAAACATAATAATTATTTTAATTTTCAGCTCCGTTTGTAACTTGTATTACATATTTGCTCGAAGTTTTCCGCTGTTACGAACACTTTGTGAAACTTTCTTTGACTTTAAGCCCCCGCCGAGAGAGTAGGAGCTTAACATGCATACATAATAGTTTCAAAGAGTAAATATTTTTAATAAACTTTTAAATCGTTGCTTCATTTTTTTTCCGAGGTTATCAAAAACCAAAAAGTTTTTGTCTAGAATGGTAATTTTTATACGAAGTAAATATTTTCTGGTTTGTTAAAAAGGTGATTATTTTATTTTCAATTCTGATAGTTGCTTGACTCAGCGATCATGTCAAGATTTATTATGTATCATAGTTATTGATTTGATTTAGAAATCTTTTCACTGAAGATACAAGTTAAAATATTAATTGAAATTGTCCAACAGTTCGAAAACTTCGTTGTATCAATAAATTCTCTGCTTTATTATTTTAATATTTACCAAGAGAGTCGAATTATTTTTTTATTGCAAGTTGAATTGATTAGCCTTATCAATACACCCAAGCAATATCCGCGTTTGTGTCTTAGATCATTATGAAATATTACCAATATTTACCTAACGGCATCTACCAACCTAAAAATAAAGAGCTCAAAAATAAAAATTGTTCACAAACATCGCAATTATGTTTGCAATTTTATATTGAGACAAGCTGTTGCACGCGACTAATTAATTCGTTTGCGTGGTAATTTTAAAACACCTTATTTTTATAACAGATGGGTACTTTATGTTACTCCCTGTTACCTCAGCAATCTTTTCATTAAAAAGTCCCATCAAATCTACGGCTAGCTATTTCAGAGTTCAGCCGAAGACAGACAAAAATTATTACATAATATGTTACTTCAGATTTTCTAATTTTACTTATTTTTTTAAATGAAGGTGTTTATTTATTTGAAATAATTTCCAAAACTAAAATTTCTTTTAATCTTCAAAAAATCTTTTGAAACCCGCCCTTCCCTTTCAAAAAAAGTCAAAAGTGTGGCGCTTTCAAAAAACATTCGGAGCCCAGCTCACATTCACCCTGCAAGCAACCCAAAGGAATAATGGACGAGGTTTGCAAACCAACCACCAACCGGGCACCAAAGGGGTAGAAGGTCCAAAAACCCCCAAAGGTCAATATTAGGAGGCCTATGTCCAGCAGTGGACTGACACAGGCTGATAATGATGAAAATAAATAATGTTAAATCAAACAAAAATGTGAATCAATTATTAAACGGCGAGATGAACAATATCACATATGTATTACGATTTAAAAGTGAAAAAGTCAATTTCACATACCTATTTTCCCCAAACAAGCATTACACTTTTATATATGATTGATGATTTCATACGACGATATTGTTGGTGTCGTTAAAACGGGTACTTAGGGTATTTAAGAGCAAACTGTCTCATTGAAAAGAAATTTAGCCGGCTCTAACTAAAACAAGGCTTTCCTCAGAATCCAATTTAGATCTAAATGTGCCAATTACATTTTCTAGGCTCATTTTGGGAATTGTTAACGCTTAATGCGGGTTGTGCAAATACGATTTGGAAATTGACAAGACCAGCTGCCAGAGGCAACCGTTTTGGGAAAGTTTTTTTTATTGCATGCAGACAGACGAGCAGCCGGGAGATGGAAAGGGTCCCCGACGCCCATAGACATTGGCCAACAGGTATCACCAACGCGTTGCCCACCGTGAGACAAGGGATACTAAGTCTCGTTTACCCAGTAATTACCTTCGGTTGCCCTTCAAACCGGAACACAGCAGTGTTTTCACACTACTGCTTTGCGGTAGAAATAGGCACCGTGGTGGTACCCATATTTTAAGTATTTTCAAGAATGTTTATTTGTTAGCGACATATATAACATACATCTATTTAATAACATAACACCTAAAATAAGGAATATCAGGAATCAATTAGATAGTATTAAAAAAAATTGCATTATTAAAAGTATTCGCTAGAGAGTTAATAACGAAGTCATTCAATCATTACAAATAGCTATAATTGTACCACCGCTTAATAATTATGTAACTTATATGTTAATTTTGATATATCAAAACCCTAATAACTGTTTTAAAGAAAGCGGTAGAAAACATAATTATGTAAATGAAATGTATTATACCAAGTCAAGACAAATTAATTTATAAAGTTACGTTGGTTCTAATCAGTGTTTTGCAACTGCTTGAAAAGAAAGATGATTTATGTTTAAAAGTTGCTTTCTCCTCGTCGTGTAATAGACACGAGCAGTCCTATCGGACTATAAGAGAGCAGGTCGTAGGCTTAATGTCATTGCCACATCTTAGATGTAACGTTATTATTCTACCACGAAGTTATCTTTAACTAAAGTATCCTTTAATTTCATTAAATATGCACAAAAATCTCAATAAATAATGATAATGCTTCCCTTACTTTACAAAAATTCAACATGACGGTCCTACTTTGATTTTCATTAGTAAATATATTTTTTTTTTTTTTTATAGCTTACGTAGGCAGATCGAGAGTTGGCCACCTGATGGAAAGTGGGTCACCGACACCATAGACATTGGCAATCCAGGGTATGCCGACGCGCTGCCTAGGAGACAAGGGTTAAGTCCGTTTACCCAGAAATGTAGCCCTATGGTGCTTTTCAAATGGAACACAGTAGTTTTTCACACACTGTTTTATGGCAGAAATAGGCACCGCGTGGACCCACTGACTCTCCTTGTAAACAGGGATGTCTATTATATAGATTTTAGACTAGATATCAAGTAATATTGATTATCTATAAAGTCCATTTTAACTATGAGACAGACATTAAGGGTCAGTCATCTGCGCGGGAGATAGTTTAGTACACAAGCTTAGTGAGAAATTTACATTAATTTTATGATAATATTGGATTTAGTGTAATAGTATGTTCTATGATTTAATATGAAGAAAGCTATCTATAAAACCATATGAAAGTTTCTTACATGTAAATCATAGGGCATACTTTATAAACGTCTATTCAACGCGAAGATCACGTAAATTTACAAGAACTGGAAATCACAATTACAAAATAGCTAAGTCTCCGCAAGACTCGAAAGCTCAAGCCCTTATAGCTAAGCTTGTAAGTAAAAAGTTACATAATCTTTTACTTCACAATATTGACTATAAACTAAGTAGTAGGTCAGTTAAATCACTATTTTAGTTACCCGATGATATTGCTTACACCTTGACCCGATGCGAATAACGCATCATACACAGTAACTTTCAGGAACAGATTTTCGATTACAATTAAAACAATAACAGCTGTCATATTCTTAACAATGCTATCACAATAAGTTACGAGACAAGGAAAAGTTCAACAAATTTTCGCTGTAACGTTGTTACACGAGTAGTTGCCTCGAATTTGTACGGCACGAAAAAGAAGCTCCAACTTACTCTGTACAACTTGTCACTCGCGCAACGACCACATCAATAGTTCACGCACTTTGCGATAGTTTTCTATTGTTGTTGGGAACTTTACCTTGGGAACTTGAGATGTTTTGGTAAGGTCCACGCAACTAAAGTTCAAAATTCCGGAAAACATCCACTAGCTAAACTATTATATGGTAACATTTGAAGTTTTTGCTATGCAAGAGTAGCAAAAAATTCAATTTCATCTATAGATAGGTCGAAATGTTAACAAGATGTTTGTAATAAGAGTCCATTGTATTAAAACGGACTAAAAACATATTTCACAATTTTTTGTTAAGCAAATGAAATGAAAAAAGTAAACATTGCAGGGTTGCTATGTTTAACATAAGTTTTCTCTCTCTATCTTCGCCGTTAGCATGATGTGGTCCAAGTATGGTATAATGCGTTGTTGACATATGATGAATAAACGAGTTTTTAGTTGAAGCTTGTAAAAGATCGTTGCATTGGTGCGTTTTGTAGCTCAAGGTATTCTTTGCATTTTCTCCAGCACCACATCGCTAATGCATCGATCCTTTGTGTCCGTCTTAAACTTACAATTTATACCAATTCCATATGAAAAGATATATAAAATAAATACCAAATAGGTGGTATATTTATGTATGTTATAACTTTGGCCTGCAAGAAATAAGTATAGGATCACTCAAGTTTCATATTCTTAATCGTGGTCTACAAGATGACTTTGACTAAGCCGGCCGACCTTCATTAGAAATCAGTTCACTACGTAGGAGATACGTTAGCGCACAAGTATAGGCGCAAACGCAGGTGCACTTGGTGATCCTTCACTCCACATACCTGACAATAGCCATTGACACTTGAGGACGCTTCTGAAAGTTGGAGTCTAATGTATTGACACATTCACATGTTGAAGCCAAACTATAACCAAAACTTAGTTATAACTTTTGAAATTATATTTCCGTTCATTAATTATATCTAACTATTTTTTACAAGACTAGTCGATATTGTGTAATCTAAATGTTTCCTAATCAAACCCATGATGGCGCTATTTCTTGATGAAGAGAACGGACTAGTATTTTTTTATTCACAAGAGACAGTCTCTACCTGATGTTGAGTAGTTCCATGACAGCGACAATACCATTGCCACTGGGCATAGAGAGTTGTTGATAAAAAAACCATTTTAAATTAGTTTTGTCAGAATACAATTAATATAAAGAAAAATGTTTTGGTCTTATAAGTGAATGGTTTATTTTCATTTAATAGCTGCGATTAGAGCAACGATCATTCAAGATTTTTTGACATACTAATAATGGTTAAAAAAAACAATTGATTTGAAATCTTTTTAGAATGAGAGAAAATTAAAATATTAATTGAAATTGTCCAACAGTTCTAATAAAATTCTCTGCAATTATTTAAATTTCAGATCAATTAATTACCAAGAAAAACGAAGTATTTTTTTTTATTGCAAGTTAGATTGATTAGCTTTATCAATACACCCAAGCAATATCCGTATTTGTGTCTTAGAGCATTACAAAATATTACCAATATTTATTTTCTCCGCCAAACGTCATCTTCCAAACTAAAAATAAAGAGCTTGTATAAAATTGTTTACAAACATCGCAACTAGCCGTTGCACGCGACTTCGTTCGCATGGTAATTTAAAAAAGCCTTATTTTTTAATAAAGAAAGATAATATAAGTTACTCCGAGTTACCTCAGCTATCTTTCATTGATAGTCTCGTCAAAATTGGATTACTATTCTAGACTCCGCCAGAACAAACAGACAGACAAAATTTAAAAATCGTGTTTTTGTTATGTGCAGTGGATAGACATCATCATCATTGCTGGACATCATCACTGATGGACATAGGCCTCCTTATGCACACCTATCCATTAGGGGTTTTGGACCGTATCCCACTACGGTGGTCCAATGCGGATTGGTGGGTGGACCGACTTTTTACATGCCCATCCGACGCATGGATTATCTTGCTTTTCAGACAATTGGGTGATCGGCCCAAATTGTTCTAACCAACTAGGAAACAACAATGAAAATTTGCTAAATGCCCGCCGGATTCGCGACCTCCGGTTTCTAAAGCACACCCCCATACTACTAGGCTACGGAGGCAGTAATTGCACAGTTACCGGCTATATATCAAAATGTAATCATTTTAAAACGGTCTTACAATTTTATTTATATGTTCTGATGAAGTTGTTTTTTCATTTGGAATCTTTTCAAAGTAAAATTTCTTTTAATCTTGAACAAAATAATTCAGAGTCCCTGCCTTGCCTCTTTTAAACAAAAGTATATTGAATAATTTTAAATCAAATCAAAATGTTAAACATTTATTAAACGGCACGAACAACTTAATATCTATAAACGATATGAAACATGTATTACTATTTAGAAGTCAAAGTCAATGTCACATATCTATATTCTACATTCAAACATTATACTTTCATATTTAACGAAGTGATGATGTCGTTTAAACGGAAACTTATAAATATTTACATGCTACTGATTGGTACAGAAAAGGGCTATCAGCAATAAGAGTAAGCAAGTACCAATAAGAGTGACATCCTAATCCACCCCCGTGTGTAATGAAATATTATCGCCTTCATAATAGATAGAACCTCATTAGAGTTATCATTTCTAACTTATACAATACTGAAAATTCTAGATGTTCTTAAAAATTACTGCAAGGCAATCTTTGAACGAATGTTACGATAATAATGCCATCTATTACGCTAAACGATTTCACATATTGATTATCCCTCATGGTAGGTACGTAAGAGCAAACTGTTTCATTAAAAAAGAAGTTAAGCAGCCGGCCCTAACCTGAGCAGGGCTTGCTTTAGAAACCAATTTAAGTCTTATGATCCGCCTAAACTTGTACTATTACATTTTCTGGTCATATTTCGGGAATTAACAAGGCTGACTGCTAGTAGCAACTGCTTAGCAAGCCATATTTCTGTATTTTCAAGAATATTTATTTGTTAGCTATATAGTATACATTTATTTTTAAAATAATACCCAAAATAAAAAAAATATCAGGCAACAATCGGATGATTTTACAATCAAATGAATATTTAAAAGTATTCGCTGTAAAATTAATAACGAAGTCACTCAATCATTACAAATAGTGAAGTAAATTCTCATGTACAAATAAAATTTTTGGCCATAATAGCACTTCCGCATAATAATCATGCTTCATTCTTTCCTAGCTTCAATCTATTATTCTGCTCGTCGTTTCAAGTAGTAGTATTTCTTATTCGGAAAACCGTTATAAAATTTTTTGCAACAACATTTACTTAAAATTGTAGTAAATGTTTTCAAGAACATTGTTAGCATAAATTTTCCATTAAATTTGATTTGGCGTAGTTTATGCAACAAATGCTTGAAAAGTAAGATGATTTATGTTCAAAAGTTTGTTTCTCCTCGATCATGTAATCGACACCATCAGCCCCATCGGACTGTCAGAGAAATGGTGATAGGTTTAATGCCATTGCCACATTTTAGACGTAACTTTGTTATTATTCTAACGCGACATTATATTTAATTAAAATAGCCTTGTATTTAATTAAATCTACAAATAATAATGCTGATGCTCACACTTAAATTGCACGCTTAAATTTACAACGTTCAGTTCACAATACGTCTAATTTTTCATTAGTAAATATGTCTATTATATAGATTTTAGACTAGATAGGAGAATTATATTGATTTTTAAATCCGTTTTAACTAGGGTTGCCAAAATATTACATTAGAGGTCAGTCATCTGCGCGGGACATACTGGTAGTTTAGTGCACAAGCGTACTCACAAACTTCAATTAATCTTATGGTAACATATAATGGATAGCTAAGCTTTCTTACAGATATAAGTCATAGGACTAACATAAAAATGCCTATCCTACGCGTATCTTACCTCAATTTACAAGTACTGGAAATCACAAAATATTTAAGTCTCTGCAAGATTCCAAAGCAGAAGCTTGCTTTCGTGTCGAAGCGTGTTTGGCAATCAATTTTAAAGCTAGCCCTTATAACTAGGCTTCGTCAGAAGTGAATGAAAATAGGATACCTAATGTTGTAAGTTGGCACAGGCTTTATTGGAACCTGTCTATCATCACGGACAGGACAATACTGGCTAACAAGCCTGGTGCTGATGGACCTAGCACTGTCAAGGGTATTCTTGGTTGACATCACGACCCCTTTTGACGAGAACCTCGTGAAAGCTGAAACAGAAAAAAAAACGAAAATATCTGGATCTGGCTCACGAGGTGACTGACATGTGGGGTCAGACGCCAACCAAAATTATCCCGATAGTCGTTGCTGCAGACGGGTTAATCCCAGTGAGCCTCTCACAACACCTGAGGCGGCTGGGACTCTGTGACGGACCGCTTGTAGCTCAAATGCAGAAAGCGGTGCTTCCGGACACCGCTCGCATTGTCCGCCAGTTTCTCTCCCTTTCGACCTAACCCTCGGCCATTTGGTCTCCCCTGCCGAGGACTTCCGTCTGGCTTGGATGTATTTATATATGTATTGTTTATTATTTATTGAATTTTATAATTTGTATATGTTTCATATTTTATTTATTGTTGTAATTGTTCGTTTAAGCCAGACGAGAAACTACTTTAGAAAACGGAAAGTTAACATTGCAAGGTTACAAATGCAAATGTTTAACTTACACTAACTCTCTCTCTCTCTCTTGGTTCCCTCATATCCGAGGATCGTGGTTAATCGAGCGGATAATCTGCCTTCATTTTTTCTAGCCAAAAATTTTTTTAAATTATATATATAAAAATTTATACCAAATAAAAGGTATATCTAGTCTTGAGTTATATCTTTTCGCTAGCAAAATATATATATAGGATATAGATCGCGTCAGCGAGAGGACGATACATTACCTTACAAGTAACCCTTTAAAGTAATTTAGTAGCTCTGTTAGAAAAGAAGTAATTATGCCTGAGCACCTAATTTTTACATCGTATATTTTTTATGGTATACGCCGGCAGGCAAGCAGTCGGGCCACCTGATGAAAAGTGGTCACTTACGCCCATAGACATTAGCAATACTGGCATCACCAACCCGCTGCCTACCGTGAGGCATAGGATGTTAAGTCTTGTTTACCCAGTAAATAAGCTGGCTACGGTGCCCTTTAAACCGGAACACAGTAATGTATTTAAACTACTGCTTTGCGGTAGAAGTAGGTAAACATGGGGACCTACCACCCGTATTAATGATCTTCAAGACTATTTCAACTACGCCGGCTGATTAATTTAAGAAATCAGTATACTCAGTAGATAACATATCATTTAGAAAGAAAGAAAGAAAAGCATTTATTTGGCACATAAAACGAATAAATTATAATAACATGTATAATTTTATCATGTACCCAAATAGTATCCACTCAGGTCTGGATCACGAAGTTAGGGAAACTTCATAAAGGCTGGTTTTCAGTGGATCCGTAAAATTAAAAATAAGGTTAAGCATGCCTATTTTTAATTTTACGGATTTAAGATCATTTAAGATTTTATTCGTAAGTTCGCATAAAAGTTAATACATTTAAAAATTTGTTCATTCTATTAGCATAAAATATTTCAGACACAACACTTTTGTTTAAACGAATATTTTAAGAGATATGAAAGATTTAAAAGGCGGGGGCAGAAATCACGGGGCAATTTTACTTTATTACCCGCTAGTATTGCGTAAAATGGTTCTGTACAGTTTAACTCGTATATAAACTTGACTACGTTAAAATACCTAGCTTAGAAAAAAGAGTTCTACAGAATTCTAACCACTCGACGCTACAAACTGCACGAACTCATTTTTTCTTGCATATAAATACCTTATTTATATGTACTGAGTTACCCCATACACCAGCTCACAGTGTATAATTCAGAAAATATACCTGTGGGAGGCCGTTATTGCAGCTATTTGTGAGACACACTTTGCAAGTTTTCTATGCGGACAAATAAATTTATTAGTGTTTTTTCAAACACGTTCAATGTGATTTTCCCATGAAAATCTTTGGTCTAATTTAATACCAAGGAATGTTTTCTAACTCTTAAATTTATTGTCCATTATAAATAATTTGTACTTTTCTGGAATTTTACTGAATTTGCTAGAATTTTTATTTTTATTATTTGTTTCGATTGTAATGACAGAAAAATGCCATCACCTCCGTGGTCTAGCGGTATTGGTCCTTCCTTTAAAAGCTGGAGATTTTTTATGGCATACGCAGAACAGACCTGCAGTCGGGCCACCTAATGGTAAGTGGTCACCGACATCCATGACATTGTGCAATACCAGTGGTAACAAACGAGCTGCCTACCGTGAGACATAGGGTGTTAAGTCTCATTACCCAATAAATACGCTGGCTACGATGCCCTTCAAACCGAAACACAGCAGTGTTTTCATACTAATGCTTCGCAGCAGAAATAGGAACCGCGGTGGTACCGATCCAGACAGTCTCCTGTAAAAGGGGACCTACCACCGATATAAAAAGGGACCTACCACCGGTATAAAGGGGCCCTACCACCGGCTAAAGGGGACCTACTACCGGTCTGATCGTGGGTTCAAATCTCGCGGAGAACAACTTTGTGTTAACGTTGTTTTCTGATTGGTGAGGACATTTTGGGCCGATCACCCCAATTGTCTAAAAAGTAAGACGATCCTTGCGAAAGATGCGATTAATATTCAAATTTTCATACTGTGAAAGTTGATTATGTGTGCTGTCGAAAATCCTTCAATCACGTGCAATAATGGAACGGATTGTTTTTTCCATTACCCGTATAAAAAGAAGATTCAGAAGAGACTTCGACGAGATAAAATAGGCGGATTCATTTGATTGTCACAATTTATCTTATATAAATTTCTTATCCTTTGCAAATGGAAGACATAAGAAATATCATCTTTTCGTCTTTAAGGATCATATTATATATTAAGTCAATAAAGCATATTACGAGAAATCCACATAATGTTTTAAAATTATTTTCCTTTATTATTTTCAGTAACTTTCATATCATTAAATAAATGTGTAACTGGTAACAAATACGTACCTGTGTTATATAGATTAGGTTCTTATTTAAATCTGACTATTTGTATCAGTATGGTTTATTTGAATGTAGTGCTATTTTAGCACATTTAAAGCTGATCTGTAAAATTGTGCCTATATATATGTTAAAATAATTTACATTAATTTTTGTTATAAAAATAAAGTATGATGAAAATGTATAGTGTCGCTAAAGACGATATTTTATTAAGTACCTTTACGTAATTCCAAAAATTTATCACTTCTTACGTCCACTTATTAACGGATTTTTCGCGTTCATTTTTTATGTTTTATTTCCGACGTTTCACTTTATCACATCGTTTATTTAATGCAGATGGAAACTAAGAGTTACAGCTTATAATTATAATTATAAATATATAATTATGACTGGAAAGTTATATGTCAATTACATTACAGCGGCAGACGAGCCAAGAAGGGATTAGCAAAACGGTTAAAATACATAACTTGATGTTGAAGTCTGTTTTATATATTCCCATTAATTTTACTTGTTTTATCGATGTTTCCTCATTTTTCCGCTTTAGCCATGATAAAACTTCTGTATGGTTATTATACGCTTTGGACTCCTGATCCTGGCAACCGTATACAATAGGTCATGTCTGTATCGCAATGTGTTTGCGATATTGTTGTCATTGAGATACCGCACATTGAATTCTATATGGAATAGAATTATTTTAATATTGTTTTAAAGTTAAGGAACATTATGAAAAAAAGGGTTCTAAATCTTTCGCACTGTTTGTCCATGTAAGTTAAGTACAAAAGCTACTTCGATGAGACAATGTGAAATGCATTTACAGGTCTATTTTGTTGACATGTTTGGCATTTGTAGTAAACTTATCTGATTTTGTTCGTTGCGTCCTTCGTTTTCAAGTGAATCAATTTTACTTTATATATAAAAATCAGTTGAAATATCCATTTTATTTTATGTGATTACACCAAAGTAGCAAAATTGCATTTTTTATAAAATCCGCTACTACCTACCTACCTAAAATAACTGTGATTCTAAAGTTACTTTTCATCAAATATAATCGTTATATTTAAATTACTAGTTTACTAATTAGTACTACTAGTTTCTGTTACTGTAATTGACCGGAATCTTTCCAGAGAAATGATTTCCATCACCAGTTCGCTATTTATTGACCATTTAAATTAATAATGATGATAATTTGAATAAATATCAACCAAGAGAATATAAAATAAGGGGACTTATATGACTTCATGCTACATATCTCAAAGCTTATGCACGGCTCATATAGCACAGCTTATGGCTTAACGGTAAATTTATTTAATGAGGAGTAATAAAAGCTAACATTCAGGTTACAGCGAATAATAAATCTTGATTCGCGGTATTTATTAATATGCCGTTATAAAGATCTTTTTTTACAAACAGTAAAAACGATAAGGATTAATTTAGGACACAAAGGAGACGTAGGGTTTTTTGTATTTTAATATTTTTTTACAGACAAATATTTAAAGAAACTTAATCACAATGATATCCGGAGACTTTTATGCTAATGTTTTATTTTTTATTCATACGAGTAAACACTACCGTTGTGTATAATTAACAATCATTATTGTCATGTAGAAATTTACTAGCAGTCAGAAAAACTAACTACATACTATTGTTAAATGACATACTTAGCCACTACGAAGGTATTTTTTATCAGTACTTATCGCAAACAGAAAACTTGTCATCTGTAAAAGTGTGCAGAATAATAAAAGAAAGTACGCTATTTTTTGTTTAAAAAATATATAAACTTCAGGTAAGGTTGACAAATTACGTGCCCAGAAACTAAAATATTCTACAGAGAAACTACAGCGTGAAATTCTAACGAGATTATCATTTGATTAGCTCAGCGTAATTTCTTTGGGATATACTTTTGAAAATTGACTAGTAGTTGAATTTTTTGCTGCTGTTATTTCACAGTTAAACTATCCTGATGAATAATCATGTATTAGATTAAACTAATTTTAATTTGTTTTTGAACATATTTCTGCAACCATATGAAGTTTCCGTTTGAGCAACTGATTGAAAAAAAAACGCTTCGGAATACTGACTTAATCATGTTCGACAAAAAAAGAGCTGTGTAATGAAATAAGTGCTAAACTAATAAGTCGATTAGCCTGAAAGGGCCATTGTTTGACATAATACGAACAATGACGGTCTTTTGTGTTTCAATTCAATATTCAGGATAAAATTACCCATGCTATGGTTTCAAACCGTTATGAACTATTAGATTATAGATTTAATTGTTGAACATTTAATCATCATCAGCCTGTGTTAGTCCACTACTAGACATATTATGTTCGCGTACACGAAGTTTCTAATTTATTTATGGTCATGAAATCAACTAAGATGTTAGGCGTCAAAACGTAAGTGTTAATTATTACGCGAATATTCAACATTATTAAATGGAACCAACCATCTTCTCTATTGATGGTTGGGTTCTACCTCCTTGGGACCCATAATTAATAAATTGAAATTTAAACCCAAGCCTAATACCACTGCTGGCTGTAAAGATAAAACCAGTTCATTTTGCATAGGTCGAGTACAAAGTAAAAATTAATTATAAATTAAGATCTGAAACCAGCTTCAACACTGCCAACAAGACGCATGACATCTCAGTCTACCTCGACCACGGCCCCTGGAAAGTGTTCGAAACGTCAGGGATTTAAAATCTAAATTAAACGCGATAAAACATTTTATTTAATAATACAAATACATATTTAAATTATTGAATCCCAATCAGGTAGCAGTAAATAGCCTCGCGAATCATCATAAAGAAAAGATAAGTCAGATTGTAGCATCGCCTATGTGCAAAATCCCTTTGCAGGAGTTTTAAAATGTCAAGAAGCTTAAGTAAATTTTTAAATACTTTTTTGTATTAGTTCAAGAAATAACAACAACTATATATACAGAAAGGCTCCAGCAGATACCTGTACATTACGTAATGTAATGTTATCTTCGAACGCCAAGAATGAATGTACGCCAATGGAGAAGAAATATAAATTGATTTTTATATTGTGTTTTACCATTAGCATTGAGTTGAATATTTGCGGAAATGAGACAAAGGAAACTTTCTAACGTGGTTTTATTGCATACATATTGCTACAAATTCACATCGATATATATAAGTCTTTGTGTTGGCTTTTAATTTTTCTATCGCGTTTCTATCTTTATAAAATCAAAATTATTGTGTTCGTATTGTGTTATAATAGGTGAAGTGGAGAGGAAAAAAAACACATGATTTGATCAAATTAAATATTCTCTACCTATAACAAACAAATAAGTAAAGTATGCAAAATAATGTTACTTTGCAAAGGCAAAACTATTAAGTAAAGTAAAAAAAACATAATGTTTAGTGTAATATTACACCAAGACAATACTTTAAATGTTTCTAAAGTGTTACAACCCTCACAGATTCGGAAAGATAAAAGAACAGGACAAATTTTATTTCACGGGCGCTTTTGCGGACATCAGAGACAGACATAATATAAGTATATTTGAAAATACTTTGCAAACAATTTGTCAAATTATATTGTTTCCAAATAATTTTCATATTCATTTGATATAAATAAATACAAATTACAGCCTGCATATTGCGTTTCATTTACAATAGAGGTGGTCGTAGTATTTTAGGGGATATTTTTAAATTTTAGCCTATAAACATATACCTCGGATGTATATTTCCTACAACATTTTTTTATGAACCTACCTGGCGATATTTATACAAGAACTATATATTTTTAATGCAAAGATAGACGAACAGTCGGTCCACCTGAGGTTAATTACTCTGTTTTTTTTATCCTTAAATTTATGCTTCCAGACTCATGTCTATAGTAAGCTTTATCTAACACAGAGTTCGCGTGAAGCTCCCGTCCCCACGAACTAGGTGGCCCACATTTTTAGCTAAAAATGAAGGCCACACGTACAGAAGGTACGTGAGTTAGGCATTAGTTTATGTCTCCTAAGGATCGTCGACGATCGGTTTACGGACCGGACGCCGACGGTCTGGCGACTGTATTAATCGTTTGCTGGGGGCGGTGAGAACCGCCGTGGAACGCGGGTGTATCTAGTATACGCGGTGTGTGTGTGTGTCGCTGAGCTCGTAAGCGAGGGCGAACTGCAGGTGAGTGTGTGCTATCCCTACTTGTGTGGTGTGTAAGGTTGGGCCTTGCTTGTCTGGGATGAGGTTATTGGAGAAGGCGTAGTCTTTCAACCGGAAGAGAATTATGCGTTCATATAGTTTGCCCAAGCAATTGAGCAAGCTAATTGGACGATAACTCGTGGGTAGGTTAGAAGGCTTGTTCGGCTTTGGAATACCGATGACGATGGCTTCTTACCAGGCATCAGGAAAAGTACATGTCGATAGTAAAATGTTGAAAATGTTGACCAACACACAGACAATAGGGCCTGGCAAGTATTTTAACGTTCTATTTGAGATACGGTCTGGGTCTGGTGCCGACCGGGGTTTAAGACCCTTAATAATTTCGCCGACCTCCTCCGGGGTCACTGGCTTTAAATTTCGCCCTCTGGTGGTAAGGCAGCCCTAAGATCAACTAGGCGGTCCACCACCGATAGGTGGGCCGCGTCGACGCGTGCGCGAGATGGTGTACATTGGTCTTCTAGCCATTCGGCCTTTTCGAAGTCATCGAAAGCTGATAAGCCCCCGGTTGGCTTTGATAACGGCGGCATGGTCTCACGGAGTTTCGACTTCATACGTCGAGCCAACTACCAATAGGCAGTGTGCGATGGCACTAAGTCTTCCGTCAGACCTAACCATGAGCCTCTGCGATGTAACTCTATCCTATCTCTGACCTCTAGCTGAAGTTACCTAAAGCGGAATCGGTTTGACTTGGATGGATAGCGATAAAACGCCCGCTTGAGTGCATTTTTCTCTCTTATCAAGCATCGAATACTGAACGGCAAGCCAAAATTGCGGTCTCCCGAAACCTTGACTGTCCTTTCGGAGTCGTCGATGGCTGATGAAATATGCGTTGTGATACTGTCGATGGCAATATACGCTTTGTCTCACTATCAATTTGAGGGCTATCCATGGGGCGACCCCCACTGGCATGGTATTTTAAGCTAAACTAGTCCTCCCCACCCGCGTGGGGAAGTGTGTGCCTTATAAAACAACAGGTGTATGCGCTTTGGAAGCGCTAGGTGTGTACCTAGCTGCCACCTAATGCAGCAAGCACAAGTTAATTTAACAAGCTAAATGCCACGTGGGCTTTTTGTGGGGTGTATGTATCTACTTACACAAAGCCGGAACCTGCCTGCGAGCACTTACTACACTATATTATAAAACACTGACGTGGCGGCACTGTCACGCCAACTAACTATGAAGCTCGTATGCGTATTGTCGGAGTCATGCATTAATAATCAGATTTTTAAATGCATATGGTATTATACTGTATTGCTTTAAATTTTTCTTTAATACAGGGTGTATTTGATATATTAGCAAAAAAATGTTGACGTTATCCTTAATATATAAACTAGCTGTAACCTGCAACTTTGACTCGTAGCCTAGTGGTATGGATGTGTGCTTTAGCAACCGGCGGTCGTGGGTTCGAATCCTGCGGGGACGCAACAAATTTTCATTGTTGTTTCCTAGTTGGTTAGGGCAATTTGGGCCGATCACCCAATTGTCTGAAAAGAAAGATGATCCATGCGTCGGATGGACATGTAAAAAGTCGGTCCACCCACCAACCCGCATTGGACCAGCGTGGTGGGATACGGTCCAAATCCCCCTAAGGTTAGGGGTGAATTAGGGGAGGCCTATGTCCAGTAGTGGACTAACACGGGATGATGATGATGATGATGATGATGAAATATGAATGAAAGTAGTGATTCTGAGACTAAAAGACATAAACAAAACTTTCTGCAATCAGAACTGTTATTGTAGTGTTATTAACTGCAGAAAAGCTATTTGTACTACATGTAATAAAACCGAGAAAGATAGCTAGAACATATAAGTATAGAAGTAAATTCTGTTAATAATTATTATTTTGTAATTCCATTCTCATTAGATCTTAACATTGGAGTAATTTTGTAATATCAAAGGCCAATTGTCAAATGGACAATGTAGCCATAAATCAGTCAATTTAGCGTCGGCAATACTCTCTGTAATTACTAAAAGCTTCCATAATACTCAAAGGGCCCTAGAGAATGTCGATTGTGATTTTGAATTGATGAATCCGGACCATCTGATTTCGCTATTTAGTCCTGTTCTTATATCCTCAATGAGCCCTGCTCTGTGAGAAAAGCACTTCAACAAAACTGTTAAGGAAGAAATAATAGAAATAAAAGTATTTGTAAAATTAAATATGTTACTGAAAATAAAACTTAAAGATTAAGGTCTTAAATTAATTTATAGTCGCTGTGATAACACAATGTAATGAAACATCGAAACGCAAAGGTTGCGTGTAGTAACAATATTGACTTTATTTTTTTCTAACGATTTAATTGAATATTTAACTGTACAATTTTAAATAGACAAAATAATAATATTATAATTTAAAACAAATTTTGGTAAAAAATGGTATTAAATTAATATCACCACTATAACTGGAACAATATTAAAAAATGGAACACGCTTAAAACTATAACAAAATCAAACGAAATTCAGTCCTAATTAATCAAAGTTATGTGCATCGGTAACTAGCAAAATATAATTAAATAGAAGCCGTTCGATAATAAATTGTATACAAATTCAAACGATAATTCGGGTTCTTTTATATCGATTTATTATATAACATCTTCCTTTTCTGCATAAACAAAAGCTAGGGTTTTTTCAACGTTAAGATATTGTAATAACTACGTATTTTTCAGAGTAGCTTGCTTTTCCAATATTTTTTTAATGTTTTTATCACTCGGAGATAAGATAAGTGTAAATTTAATAACAATAAACTATTATATTTTTGTCCATTGGCCAGATCAGGACTGTGTCGTTTTTATTTTAAGCGACCTGCCAACAAGAATCTTAACTTAAATTACGCTGGCAACGGTGCTCTTCAAACCGGAATACTATTGTTTTGTGGCAGAAATGGGCACCGCGGTTGTACTTCATCAGAATTTCCCCTCCAAATAAAGAACTACCTTCAAAATGTGCAAAACCGTTCAAGAACCTATTCAAGAATGCAAAATTAACACCTACTAAATATGTGGGGTTGTATTGAAGTTATTATAAAAAAAACAGACAAAAGAGAAATAGGTATAAAAGCAATGTTTCAATTTCGTCTTAAATCAATGCTACTTAAATCATACATCACAGACATTATATTAATCGGAAGCGGATGAAATATGATACATTGGGGAATCAGTTTAATCGTTAAATCAGTTCTAACGAAAGTAAACGCGCCGTAACGTAAGTGTAATTTTACAAGCCATCTAGAGACATAAACATTAATCTTCCTTTTAGGGTCGTACTTTGGGAATAGTAGAGAAATAATTACATCCAATGGAGGACGAGCCCTTATAAAAAGTTTACGATGACCCTCTGGGACAAAGGGGTGTCCAATACCTTTTATCAGAGCAATTTCGAAAATTTACTGTAGGTAACGTTGCATTACATTTACACATACATTTATATATATACATTTATACAGTTATAACAAGTCAGAATTTTAACATAAAAATACTTAATTACATCATCATCATCAGCCTGTGTCAGTCCACTGCTGGACATAGGCCTCCCCTAAAGCATGCCATCACTTCCGATCTTCGGCTATTCCCAACCACAACAACCATTTGGCGAATGTCGTCACTCCATCTTGCCACAGAGCGTCCTAGCCTACGTTTGCCGAGCTCTGTCTCACTCCAGAACTTACCGACTCCAGCGTTCGTCAGTTCTGTTGCTTATATGATCGGCCCACTGCCACTCAGCTTACTAATCCGGTGGGCTATATCGGTGACTCTGGTTTTCTAACGGATCACATCACTTCTGATGTGGCTCTTAGAGATACTCGAGCATAGCCCTCTCCATAGCTCGCTGAGCGACTTTAAATTTGTGGACCAGCCGAACCGTAAGTGTTCAAGTCTCGGCACTGTGGTCATAACGGGTAGGACGCACTGATCGAAGACTTTCGATTTGAAGCACTGAAGGATGGCTGACGAGAAAACTCGACGAAGCTTATGAAAAGCTGCCCGGCCAAGCCGAACCATTCCGTTGGCCTCTCCTCTAAGTTGTTTTACCTTATCGAGGCGTTTGCCCTAGGTAAACGTACTCGAAACTACTTCGAGGAGGTGCCATCAATTGTGATCGGAGCCGGATCATCGTGCTCGTTGAACATGACCTTGGTTATATCCAAGTTCATCCGGAGACCAATGTCTAGCACTCGATCGAGTTCCTCGTCAATGTCCACGTCGTTTGTATTTTCCAAGGCAGCAAATCGATTTTTCAGATTAGTCTGAAACGTGCCAGGATCTCTTTAAAATTGAATGTTTTTAATTTTACTTATCTTAACATAATTATTATCTATATTTGATATAACATATTGTCGGAATTTGCTAGCGTTACGTCACTCAATCAGAACTGGAAATGTAACTCTAAATTTTATATAATACTTATTGTTTATATACAAATTCAACAATATCCAAAACTTTAAAATAGTCAATGCTATAAAACTTAACTATACAACTACGTCGAAATTCTCTATGTCAGCCCCGAGTCTTAAGTCATACCATCAAATTGAAATTAGTATATTGCTAATAGATTACCAATAAATTAATAAAACATGTATTCTAAAAGCTAAGTGCACAAATAACTCTTGATCTGCCATTAAAGTTTAAAAGACAAAACAGCCTTTGATATCACAAAACAATTTCCTAAGATGACCTCGACGACAGGAACTAATTTTAGATAAAGTACAGCATATTGCCATACCCAAAAAAAATACTTAAACATTTTGATACCCTTTAAAAAAATTATTGTACCTGTTGAAAATACACATTATTCTGTACATTACGAATCCAGCTATCAGAATACCGTACTAGCTTATGTAAGCATCGAGCAAGCCTTCTCTGCAACCAAAACTTTGTATTCATAATACATGAAGCCCATCGTAACAGAGTGCGATACATAACTACGCTTTTAACGTCTTCGTGTGTACAAAATATATCTTATTTATATTTCAATAGAGCACTTTAATATATTATAAAAGTTTCGGAACTTTGTTAGTCAATAACAGTTGTCACTGTTTTAGTACAACAATGCAGTGTTTTTCCAATGTACTTTTATTATTCTTGTTATTTTGCAATACAAAAACCATATAAGGCACAAAAACACAACAATGAGTCTATAATCAAATAAAAATGGTCTAGACATTTTTGTAGAAATATTTCATTACATAATTACTTCGTAAAGCCGATGAACGTTTATATCAGTTATTTACAAAGAGATTTTACCGCTACGATTATGACGCAAGAACAAATACTAATTTACTTAGCGATGGATATTATAACTAAATGAAACGTATTTTACGATAAACACGTTTTTAGCCTAAGCCTGGTACAAATATAGAGATGCGTAAAAACAAAAAAGTATTTCACTTTTATACTGTTATTCTCTTGCTTTTACGCGAATACACATGGTCTAATTAAATATTTTATAGATTCTTTCTCGTTTTATTTGTTTTACATTATTCCCGACGTTTCTCATACTTTGCATAATCCATACTCAGGCGGACCGATACGTGGTCGCATGTTCAAATGTTTTACCCGGTCACCTTCATTTCCGTGAATTATTACTATTTTTAATCTTATCAATGAATACTATAAATAATATTACTTACTTTTACACGCATAAATATATAAAAGAACGTTATCTCTACTAACTGCTAAACTTGTTCAAACAATTATTTGTGTACTTTGGGTTTGAGTTCACCACAATTTTTATCGTTAGCACGTAAAAAAATACTTTTGAACAAAAATATACTTTGTTCTTCAGTAGTTTTCCCCTCAAAGGTTAAAGAAAATGTAAATATTTAATAGAAACAGGTGAGCTTTCATAAATTTGCCTCAAAGTCATCTCGATGTTCAAGAAAACTGGTACGTTATAAATAACGTCGTCGACGTGTCGCATCCCACCGTGCCCTTTATCAACCTCGGGGCGACTACTATAATTATTACACATCGCTTGGTACGACATTACTTGGCCCAAATCAAAAGCTTCGTACATGTCTGATTTACAATTTTTTTTTATGATTATTAAAACAGTTGCCTCCGATGCGTAGATTTTAAATTTTAAAACTTAATATAATCAATAAAATAAATCCTTTTAGATAATTATTACATTTAAGAGAAATTTGAAAAACTTGTTTGCTTATTTAAATTCATGTTACAAAACAATAGTCATGCTGCCTTTATTAGCCAGTTCAGTTTTTCAATTAAAATAAACTATGCTATCATTAGAGAGAATAACAAATTTACGTATTTAAATTATCGCTTAAGCTTTTCACATAGACAACAATAACTCAATATATCGTACGTCCACAGCATACAGCTAAGTAAAGTTAGATTACAGTTCGTTAATGTTGTAAGAAATTATTCGGGAATTTGTAAGAAAAACTTGCCTCAGGGTCTTTGGAGTATCTTCGTGTAATATAACGTATTTAAGGCTACATAATATTACTGGTCTTTCTAACTACCAAAGAAAAAAGTGGATATTTTAATTGCTAGCTTTTTAGGTTAATAAATTTTAATATCATCTTTCATTGAATAAAAGCAAAAAAACAAATATTATTCAAACAAAAATTATGACCGACAAGGAAAAGGAATAGAATACTGCATGATTAAAGATAAATTTACGTATTTTTAAAATTACATTTCAGCGATATGCAACCATCTTCCAAAAATTGAAATTGATCCACTAAGAACGAAAACACAAGTTAATATATATACAAATGCAAGAAAAATTGCTTTTATTGGCGGAGCGCTTTCATTCCGGAAGCAAAAAGGAAAGTACTAAAATCAGTATAAAATTGTTTATGCGCTTACGTGGTAGAGAGTGCAATAATTTCAAATTTGCCCCTAAGCATTTTGCTTCATAAATTTATATAACATAAATAAACGAGAGTTTCATCACGCCCGTAACATTTTCTTATAAAAAGTGCAGGGAATAAATCTTCAACCAGGCTGCAGAGGCCACTAAGCGCAATTAATTTTAATTTATAAAAGGAACACTGGCGCAATAAAAAATACAAAGTGAAACTTCAGAAACTCCCTCTATCCGTCGGGCCAGCGGTTACAGTTATATCAGACCGCGTTTATCATTTAAAAGTTTCCGACACCATAAAATTCATCCGACAAACTCGATTCGCGAGTGGCGCTCTTATTTTTAATTTTGAAGCCTTCAGAGCTTCTGATATAAACTCCAGTATACCCGCGAATAAAATGGTATTGTATATAACTTAATTCGTGTTAAAAATGCATATAATTATTAAATATAATTTATAATTATTAAAATAAATAGAGCTGTTTTGATGGACGACACTTAAGTCCTATAATGCTGTCCGCAACTGTGAAACTACGGCCTAGCATCATAGGACTTACGGTAATTGTCCAATGAATCATTACACCTTTAAGATTGCCTTTACCAATCGGGCAGTACACATCTGGTGTCCCAACCAATTAGTAACCAAAGACGGAAATTTAAAGATTTGCTGCATTAGGACTTTAGTTTAAGAAAAATATAGTTACATCAAATCCACTATTAATAATATAGTCAAATAAATAAAAAAATAGACTAGTCTTTTTTTGTTGCTTATCAGACTATATAAAATAAAATTAATCCTTGTTTTTGATCTCCTAAGGAGAGAACATTGAGTAACGTTTTTTTAGACTGTGAGTGTCTATATCCTTTTTTTATTGCAAGTTGGATTGATTAGCTTTATCAATACAACCAAGCAATAGCCGCGTTTGTGTCTTAGAGCAATATGAAATATTACCAATATTTATTGACTTCGCCAAACGGCATCTTCCAACCTGAAAATAGAGAGCTTGCGTAAAATTGTTCTCAAACATCGCAACTATGTTACAATTTTACATTAAGACCAGCTTTTATACGCGACTTTGTTAACGTGGTAATTTTAAAACACCTTATTACTAAAAGAAGGGTACTATAAGTTACTCCCAGTTACCTTAGCTATCTTTTATTGAAAGTCCCATCAAAACCTACAACTGAACTCTGGAATAGCTTCCAGAGTTCAGACGAAAACAAACAGACAAAAATTTTAAAAATCTTGGTTTATTTATTTGTTTAGATCATCATTTGGTGTTTTTTCATTTGGAATAATTTCTTAAACTCAAATTTCTTTTCATTGAAGATGAAAAGAAACTTGAGTAAAATAACTTAGGATCCTTGCCTTGCCCCTTTCAAATAAAAGTAAAATAGCGTAAGTGGCTTCAAAAACATGGTCGGAGCCCCAGCTTACCTCACCAGCAAGAGGTGCACCGTGCCGAACAATGGACGAGGCTCTGCCGAACCAACCACCAACCCGCATTGGACCAGCGTGGTGGGATACGGTCCAAAACCCCTTCAAGGAAAAGCAGTGTCGTGCATTAGGGGAGGCCTATGTCCAGCAGTGGACTGACACATACTGATGATGATGAAAATCAATAATGGTAAAAAAATGTAAAAAAATGTTAAACAATCATAAAACGAAAAAATAATAGAATAAAAGTAACATCGTAATCAGCCCCCGTGTTATGAATAATTATCGCCTTCAAAATAGATAGAATCTTATTAAAGTTATCATTTATAACTGTTACAAGAGTAAAATTCTAGATCTTTAAAATGAAGGGGCAAAAATCACGGGGCAAATTTACTTTGTTACCCGCTTGTATTGCGTAAAATAGTTCTGTACTAACAGAACAAACAGTTTTACTCTATATATATATATAAAGTTGACTACGTTAAAATACCTAACTTAGAAAAAAATAATTCTACAGGATTCTAACGGCCCGACGCTACAAACTGCATGAACACATTTTTTCTGGCATATAAATACCTCATTTATATGAACTGAGTTTCCCCATACACCAGCCCACAGCGCAGAATTGAGGAAACATACCCGTGGTAGGCAGTTATTGCAGCTTTTTGTGAGACACACTTTGCAAGTTTTCTACGCGGACAAAGAAATGTATTAATATTTTTGCAAACACGTTCTATGTGATTTTGCCATGAAAATCTTTGGTCTAATTTAATACCAAGGAATGCTGTTTCTTCTAATCCTTAATTTATTGACCATTATAAATAATTTTTAATGGTACTTTTCTGGAACTTTTGTTGAATTGGTTGAAGTTTGTTTATTTGTATTGACAAATAAGTGCCAACACTTCCGTGGTCTAGTGGTATTGGCCATTGGTTTATAAGCCGGAGGTCGTGGGTTCGAATCACGCAGAGAAACAACTTTGTGTTAACGTTTTTTTTTTTGCCTATTGGTGTCCCGAAAGTAAGACCATCCATGCGTAAGATTGGCATGTAAAAAGTCGGTCCACCCACCATCCCGCATTGGACTAGCGTGGTGGGATACGGTCCAGGAACCCCTAAATGGACAAGGCATGCATTAAGGGAGGCCTATGACCAGCAGTGGACTAACAACTGATTAAACAGCTAGACAATTGTGGCATTAGAGGACCTCTGCTTAAATGGTGCCAAAGCTACCTGGAAAACCGCACGTTTACTGTTAAAGTAGATAATGTACTTAGTACGTCAATGGAAATAACAGAAGGACGGCCCAAGTATCCGTCCTGGGCCGGTTCATTTTATCTCGTATGTGAATGAGATGAACAAGTACATTAAACACTGCACATGTTATCAGTTTGCTGATGACACTTGCCTCGTACCGCAGACAGTAACCCACAAAACGCATTAGACAAACTTCAAGAGACTTAGACTCTGTCTTAAAATGGTGTCCTGACTGCGATCTAGTTTTAAATGCTAACAAAACTAAACTATCGATAATCAAATCACTCTATAATAAACACCCATGCCCTAAAAACCTAGTAGCTCATAAACACAGGTGTCTGCATGCATCAGGTAAATACGCATGTAGTTGCTCCTCCATAGAAGTTGTAAACAAAGAAAAGTATCTAGGACTTATAATTGACGATAAATTTGGCTGGTCTTTCCACATTGAACATATCTGTAAAAGGCTAAGACAATTTCTAGCAAATATTACTATTCTAAAAAATCGAATACCCTTTAAAGTCAAGCTATTGCTTTTAATTCGCTACGGAATCCTACGTCCAATATGGTATAAGCAGCTATGGTCGAACTTATGCTACGTATCTTAATCAAATTTATAACCTTCAACTAAGAATCTTAAAAGAAATTATTCCGGCTAAAGTAAAACATAAATTCCAGCAATGATATTTGCATCTTTAAATATTGCAATACTTTACCAGTCCAAACAAAATTCATCCATTACTTTTAAAAGAGAACTTCTTCTATGAACATTTAAAAACCAAATCAATCATCCTGACAAACTCGAGCAGTCACTGAGAACCAGTTATGTGTCCGCAAGTAAAAACACGTATGGAAACGGACAAGCGATACCTTCTTCCCGGCTAATTAACGGTCTACCCCGGATTTAACTAGTAGTATAACAAAGAAAAATATTAAATATAAATAAAAACTTTTTCTAGAAAATATTGATAAGTACATAAAACATATTACCTTGTAGCCAAAGTCCGATTTTCTTTATAAACAAAACTATTTCGAAAACATGACACCATTATGACTTGCATTTGCCCAACTCTCAACATAATACGTGTATATAGTGTATATCAATAATGTAACAATTATTACATACTACAGTGTTATTATTATTATTAATAATTTAGTATATGATAATTGTATGCACACATGAGCACAGCAAATCGATGTTTACTCGCTCTGCACTTTATGTATAAACCTTGTTGGTTTAAAATAAGTGTTATTACCATTATCTTATGTAAATTGTTTACTTAATAAATAAATAAAAAAACAAAACACAGGCCGATAATGATGATGATGATGACAGATAAGTTGTATGTCTGTTATCAGTGCATAATACTTTGGACCTTTTGATGTATTTCCCCGTCGTATGTTATTGAGTTCGTGCAATTACCGAGATGTCGTTAGCAAATAAGTTATACTTTCGGTTTATTGCATTGTGGGGATTATTTAAGTAAATCAAGAACAGAAGTGGTCCCAATACTGTACCATGCGGAATTCTAATGTGGTTGGTTGTGAATTCTGACATTAAACTTAAATCACTGAGAACTTTGTAAAATTATCTTCAGTGGTTTCTTTAAAAATTTTTTGTTTTAAACAAATTTTTAAAAAAAAAAATTAGAAACTGGAATCAGGGCCTTTTGAAAAATTTTTAATAATTCTTTATATAATTAGGTTCCTTACACACCCGTAGGGTTTTCCTGAATTTTGAACTTTTTAAAAATTGGCCAATTTTCAAGTTTTAAAAAGATTATAATTTTAAATTCTTGTTTTTCCTTTGATTGGCATTAAAAAGCTTTTTAAAAAAAAAACCCTTAAAAATTTTTAAATTATTTCTGGGAAATTTTGCCAATTGTGGGAAAGTTTTTTAAATTTGAATGGAAAATTTAAAATTTCGTTCAATATTAAATTTTTTAGGGTTTGGGCGTCTAAAAATTCAAGGCTTGGAATGGTTTTTTTTCCATTTTTGGGGTAAAAGGGTTTATTAGTAAGAATTTAAAAAAAGATTTAGAGATCAATTGATCTTACACAAATTTCTTTTCCTTCACAAGTGAAACATATAAGAAATATCATCTTTTCGTCTTTAAAGATCATATTATATATCAAGTCAATAAAGCATACTACGAGAAGTCCACATAATGTTTTAGAAGTGTTTTTTATGTTATTATATTTCCAAAGTATATATTGTCGCTAAAGATGATATTTTATTAAGTTCCTTTATGTAATTAAAAAAATTTATCACATCGGACATCGACTTATTTGCGGTTTTTTAGGTGCCGAATTTGATTAGGTGAATTGATATCTAAAATTTTTAATTATACATACTCTTAGGGCGGAATTAAATTTCAAAAATTTTTGTTTTTTCGTTCTAAGTTTTATTTAAGGGATCACTTTTCTACAAAAAGTCAATACATAGTTTGTTTAAAAAACAATTTATTGTCTTTAAACCGAACAAATTAGGGACCACATGTTCTTTCTTCGTTCGTCATGTCATGTTCAACTTTGTACAATTTTCTTTTAATATGATTTAAATTAAAATCCTTTATCAATTAAGCTTAAGTAACGTTAACAATTCAAGGATTCGATCCACACTTCTTCCAAACTTTCTTATGACAAAAGCGACAAAGGATTCCACATTAATTAGATTTTGGAGTGCTGATGAAATTTAATTATCTACTTTTGATAAAAGAATAGAGGATGAAAGTTAAAAGAAACCTAATAAAAACCATAATAGTATTTTTTTTAATGTTGAAGGTATATAATATGACATGGAATTTTTAAAATTAATTAAATAAAAACACAAAATAAAATTTTAAGCTAGATAAATTTAATGGAAACTTATTAGAATTTTTGTACATTTATGAATTTCCAAAATATTACCTGAAATATTGACCAACTAGTTCAAGTTGAACGGTAATATGGCAGATCCTATTTAAAGACCAGAAGCGAGAATGCGGTTCAAAGGACCAGTGCTATTACGGTCTGACAACGTGTTATGAATCCGGATTGAAATGGATAAAAGGAAGGATAAATACCTCGTCTGATAGCGGCTTGCAGGCGTCTTCGTTGAATGTAGTTGGGTTCGCGTAACGTTAAACTATAGAACGGGCGTGGGCCTTCGCGTCGCGGACTTTACGAAATAGATGCGCCGAGAACCCGGAAGGAATTTTGATTGGGGCGTTGGCCCACCGCTTCTAAAGCATTCACCTTATCCTCTTTCTTCGCGAGATGAGGAAAAATTGAAAGGGAAGGAAGATTATTGCGTAACCAATTTGGGAATGTGTTTGGGCAACATAGAAATGCGGGCGAACAAATATTAAGATACAAATTGACTATTTTTTAAATATTGTATGCCTTTAGTATTAAGTTAAAATGATTATATGAGTTTAAATTTAAAATGTCTTTTAGTTTAAGTTTTATAAGACGAAGCTTCTTTATTAAGTATCCATTTTTTCATCATGTTCAAATCTCCCATATAGAAACCTTTTTAAACGAGCATACAAATTACTTAACAATTTTCTTATATTTGAAAATTCCAGAAGAAATGTAAATTACAAAGTATCGTAATAATTTAATAACGTGTACAAATAATTCAAAGTATTCGTGCGTACGGATTAGAAATACAAAATTTGTTTCCGTGTCCTGTTATTTCATAAACCTTTTTAAAGAAAATGGAAAGGTAATATGTATTTAAAAATGAATAATTAGGAAAATATAGCGTAGAATACTTATTAAAATAAATGAATACAAAGACTTATCTATATAATCTCTATAATTTCCCTTCTTAAGGAATAATTTAATTTATTAAAAAGATATATTAATAATCAATTAAATTAGTTATAAATAGTAATTAAATTAAGTCTTACCATATATTTTAATAAATTTATTTATTATGGAAATAATTTTAATATAACAATTATGGTTTTGCTGTTCGGTTACTTGTAATTGCAAACAATATTAAGATAACAAATTCAATTTGCTTAATTAATTTTAATTTCGAAACTTTTTTTATTTGGGAAATGTAATGGGTGGTATCTACTCCATTATAGGCCTCATTTGACTTCAATAGGGTTAGTTCGTTTAGAATTGGCCGTTTCAACAAATGTTTTAGAATTTTGAAAATAGAACATTTATTACCGAGGTTTATAATAATTATTCAATATAATTTTACAATAGTGAATAAAACTATAAACTTACATTATTAACACATTGTTCTTCAATTGATTACAGTAAACATACAGACCAACGTTAAACTTTCGTGAAGTAAACATATATATTTTGAAAGCATGGATAAATAATTCTAAGTCAGTTCAGCAACAGGATTAGATATGGTTTATTAATTGACTGACCGGAAACTTTCCGAAGAAATGATTGCCATCACCAGTTCGTTATTTATTGACCATTTAAACTAATAATAATAATAATTTAAATAAATATCAGCTACCAAGAGAATATAAAATAAGGGGACTTATATGACTTCATGCTACATATATCAAAGCTTATGCACGGCTCTATATAGCTGACTTTGGCTTAACGGTTAATTTGTTTAATGAGGAGCTAATTTCATGACAATATTCGATATAAATTAATACCTTTATAAAATTTATCTTAACAAAAAACATACAGATTTATGTACGACGGAAAGGAAAAGTAGGGCTTTTTATAAATTCTATTATTTTTTTAGCTTAAAACATTTCAAAATACCTGATCACAATGATACTCGAAGAATTTATCGCTAATGTATTTATTTAATACGAGTAAACACTACAGGTATGTGTGATTAGTAAACAATATTGTCATATACAAATATACTATCTATCTATCATTTAAACTCGTAGTCAAAAAATTACTATGTTTTACTGTTAAACGGCATACGTAGCCACTTTGATGGTATTTTCTTATCATTTCACCGAAAACAGAAAACGTGGCACCTGTAAAAGTGTGCTGAAAAATAATAAAAGAACTAGAGAAAATAAAACCTTGGTGAGGTTGATAAAATACGTGCCCAGAAACTAAAATATTCTACAGAGAAACTAGGGAACTAAATACTAACGAGATTATAATTTGATTAGCTCGGCGAAAGAGGGCAAAGAGGCAAGCTGTAGAGATTTCTTTGGGATGTTCTTTAGACAGTCGACGTGAAATTGAATATTCTGCTACTTTAAATTTTCAGTTAAACTATCCTGATAAATAGTTATATTGTATGTTTAACTAACTTTAATTTGTTTTTTGGAGCAATTTCACAATCAAGTTATAGTTTTATTATTATTAAAGAATTACTTTTACCCTTTTAAAACCGGAATTTATGCCGTTTTTTTACAATCTTAAAATCGCCTTTTTCGAACATTTCGGGCCCGTGGTTTCCGGGTGAACTGAAGATGTATGGTTTCTTTCAGCCGTTTGGCAGGGTTTCAGAATTTAATTTTGCGATTAATTATTTTCTTCAGTATTGGAAAAGATTAGATTAAAAATAATTCTAATTTTAATAATTTATAATAATTCGGAAACAATACGGAAATTTAGTATAGTTTCGGTTTTGTTTTGAATTTTGAAAAAAACAGGAAACCTCTTGAAAATTGAAATAATTTTACCGCGAAAAAAAAATGAAGAGGTGCTAAACTGAAAGGTAATCCCTGGATAATGAGTTTTGACAGCTTAGTAACGTCTTTTGTTTGTTTCAATTCAAAACATTCCAGAAATAAAAACCCTTCAATGATTGAACGTTAACTTTGAACCAAGAATAATTGCAGCCATGTGTGGAATAAACTTTTGATTTTACTCCAGGTTTTAATCTCGTGCATGGGAATTATGGTCAATGGATTTTAAGATTTAGGGTCAAACACAAGGTTATTTTGGCCTAATTTTAAGTTTATTAATTCAATATTTAGCCATACTGTTGAACCGAGGTCCGAGGTCTTACAGTGATTTTTCTTGGTTTTGTTTTTGAAATTGGAATCCCCAAATGCGGGTCAGTGCCAAACCATCTTACCTATTTGATTGGATGGTTATAGGTTTAAATCCTTGGAATCATATAAAGGAGTCGACAGTTTACCATGTGAGTGAATTAAAAATTATCCTCTTTGGATAATAGGGTTTCAAAAAATGAAAACAAAAAAGTTTAAACTTTTAATTGTAAAAAATAAAAATAGTAATAACAAAACCTACAAAAACCTAAACAATACATAAGGTAATGGTTATTCCAACGTTCCACGGTACCAGTTCAGTGGAGTAAAAGGCAAACACTTTTTCATTCCAAGGAACGGGTGGTTATTTAGTCGGTGCAAACCAACCGAACATCTTTCTCCCAAGAACGAGAATGCATAGGCGTAAAAAACTATAGCAATTAAGGTTTTAAAATGTCATGCACATAGTTCAAGGCGCTAAAGGAGGCAAAGGTTTTAGGGTCCTAAATTTAGGATATAATTATCAAACTTTCTTCAAGTTTTACTAGGAAATCAAACCTCTTGAAATAAGGTCAATTAAATTGATTGTATTTTTCTTAATTAAATTAATAAGGATCGCTAAAACTTTTAACAGTTTACATTAAATGCAAATAAATTTAACTTAGTTTACATACTAAGACAAATTGATATAATCATATTATTTGAGACAAAATACATTTAGTTTTGTGGTTTAAATTACCGAAACTAACAACCACCGTTTTGAGAACCATAAAACTCATATAAGAACTAATATAACTACAAATGCGACTTTGAATTAGTTTTAAATTGCTTAATATTTCTTTGGCAGAAGCATGCCTGTTGCGGTGTGGTGAAAAGAGGTTCAAAAGTTTAGAAAGCCATTAAAACTATTAAATTGTTTTACAATAGCGTCTCAAAGGCGATTTTAAGGAATGATTTAACGATATATTGGCCATGGATTTCGGTTTAGTAAAATACCCTGATAGTTTTTATTTATTAAAAAAATGTCAGAATGTGTATTTATGAACCATAAAAGACAACTCAGCTACACTTACCCATTTTAAAAAGTACCTAAGGAAGGATTTTTTTTTTAAATATTATTAAGATTATTAATTAATATTTTTGTTTTGTAACAAAAATAATATTTAAGGGAATATAAATTTTATATTCTACCTAAAATTATAATTTTAACTTATGATCGTATCCACTGATTGTTAAGATCAGTAAGGAGTGTCATCACAACAAACGTAAACGCAAATCTTAAGAGATCGTTTGTTTGTTTCAATAAGCTAATCTTCGTATTTAAGTCTAGGGTAAACGAGACTTAACATCCTATGTCTCACGGTAGGCATCGCGTTGGTGATACTACTGGTATTGCCGATGTCCATGGGCATTGGTGACTTCTTCTCATTAGTGGCATCGTCTGCTGCGTAGCCAATAATAAGCCTATTTACCTAGAAAATAAATCAATTGTTTGGCCAATTTGGCCTCGTTATAGATATAAACATTGTTACCAATGACAAAAGAGTTCTCATTAATGCATTTACATTCGACTCACAACAACATACGTGCAACGTAGCTTCGTTTTTGGGGTTTTGTCGTTAAATTCGTCTCTGTGTAAGTGTCTACATACTCAAAAGACCCAAATAGGTGTTTTTTTTAGCAATTTTGTGGTTTCAAACTGTATGCTGATGATATGTGTTATATGGGTTAGAATGGGGATAAAACACAATGTACAAATTCCTTATCGTCAAAGCAAAAGCCATACCACTTTGCGTTTAATAATAGGCACGTAGATTAAAATAGATAGGCAAATACAAAATAGAAAAAACCTCATTTGTATTATCCGTACTATTCATACTTCCGTACTAATATTATAAATGCTAAAGGAACTCTGTCTGTCTTTACTGTCTAAACCATTGTACTGATTTCTATGAAATTTAGTACATACTTTAAATAAGTACTCCGAGAAAGGATATAAATGTATTAATTTTAGCGCAAAAAGTGGTAAAAATCTTTTCTGTGGGACAAAAAATTATGAAATGTATGTCTATATGCCCTATTACTCGAAACAAGCCAAACGAGGTGTTTTTGAATACATAATTGAAACTCCGAGACTAAAGGTCATAAAAAAATGTTTCTGCAAAAAACTAAGAAATAGATCTAGAATATATGAGCATATAAGTATATTTTGTTGATAATTATTATTTTGTAATTCCATTCTCATCAGGTCTTAACATTGGAGTACTTTATCCAATTTTGTAAGATCAAAGGCCAATTGTCAAATGGACAATATAGCGATAAATCAGCCAATTTAGCGACGGCATAACTCTCTGTAATAACTTAAAGCTTCCATAATACGCAAAGGCCCCTGGAGAATAGCAATTGTGATTTTAAGTTGATGAATACGAACTACCGATTTCGCTATTTACTTCGGTCCTTATTTCCACAATGAGACCTGCCCTGCGAAAAAAAGCTCTTCTACAAAACTGTTAAGAAAAAAATAATAAATGTAAAATCATCTGTAACTAAATAAAGTATGTTGCTTAAAAAAGAACACGTTAAACATCATGACAAATTGAAATGAAAGCCAGTCATAATTAATCAAAGTTATTTTCACAGTCGCTTTTGTGAGTATCAGTGACGGGCAAAACATATTTCATTAGAGTTCATTCGCTAAATTGTACACAAATTCAAACAATAAGTCGGGTTTCCTTCACATCGATTTATTATAATAACAGCTTACTTTTCTACATAACTTAATTTTATAATATCTTCTTTTAAAAACCTTTAAGAAATGAACATTTTGATCGTCTTTGACTTAATTGTTTTGTTGGTGAAATTCTAAATATTTTTTTATACATTTAAGAAGATAAGTGTAAATTTTTGTTAACTAATTAAACCGAAAGACTATTGGTTTGTGGCAGAAATGGGCACCGCGGTTGTATTTCACCAGACCGTCCCCTGCAAATGAAGAACTACTTTCAAAATGTGCAACCAACGGTAAATTATCTTATCGTTTATTTTTAAAAATGCAAATATCAGGCCCTTTTTCAATTAACTACAAAATTAATTGTAAAAATTATGTAAAAGTAACGTTTCATTTCGTCTCAACCAATTTACTCAAACAGCACATTATATATTGGGATGAAATTTGATAGATTCGAATATTTAACGTTAAATCAGTTCTAAGACAGTAAACGCTCCTAACATAAGTGTAATTTAAAGCCATCTAGGATATAAACATTAATCTTGTTTTAGGGTCATAGGAATATGAAAATAATCATCCAACGGTCGGCGAGACCTTATAAAAAGTTTACGACGACCCGCTGGGACAAAGGGATTTCCAATAGTTTTTATCAGAGCAATTTCGGAAATAGAAGTACGTGGCAATATATGCATCGATAAATTGAAAATTCGGTTATTACAAGTCGAAATAATAACATTAAAAATCTCAACTTAACTTAAATATTACTGATGTTTAATGTATTGCCAGAAGTTGTTAGCATTACGTCACTCAATTAATATTGGAAATGTAACTTTAAATTATATTTAGTATTTATTGTTTATAAAAAAAATCAAACATTTTCAACGTAATCAATAAAAAAAAGTAGTCGAAATTCTTGATTTCAGCCCCAGGTAAAAATCATATCTTCGCATTAAAAGTAATTTATCACCAATAGTTAAAACTTACTGAAAATAACTCAATACGATACCTATGCCAGCATCAACAATTTCTTTAAAGTTCAAAGACAAAATAATTTTAATGACAAAACCAACTCAAGATGATAATCTTCAACGACAGTTATTAGCCAATATAGAACGCACAAGGTCTTATATTTCCGAAACAGTGTTTACAATGGTATTTATTATATGCAATCCACATTCCATCGGTGGTTGGTTAAATAATTCAAAATGAATAATATAATTAATTCTGTACATCAGGGTTAGAATCCAGCGACAAGAATACCATACTAACTTTGTAAGCATGCAGCAAGCCTTCCTTGCAAGCGAAACGTTGTATTCATTAACATCTTCTAATGTACATACACTTTTAATGTCTTCGTCTGTACAAAATAAAACTTATTTATATTACTAAAGCAGGCACTATATATAGTAAGCGAAGTGCTGCATAAGATAATTATTCCATTAAGTCATATTCCATATTCCATAAAATGGATAGTTCAAAGTATTTGACCAACAATATCTTTTAGTGAATAATTAACTCTTTGCCTAACCATTTGAAAAGTGTCGTTGAAATAATTTTCAGGTTATTTAATAAGGAGGCCAAATGCCAAACAAAATATAAAGTTGCGAGATTATTTGCCCGGATCCGGTTTTAAAGGGCCAAAACCTGTTGACCCGGGTGGATATATAAAAGGCTTAGATTATAAAATAAGAGCTATATGATAAATTATTTTTCAGTTAAATTTTTATGAAATTAAATTAGTTGATTGAAAAAGATAACAGATGTTTCTTTGCTCCCAGTTTAAAATTGAAGCTATTCAACTAGGAGTTTATATATAAACCTGATTATATTATTGGTTTAACATATATTATAAAATTTTTACTAAATTGTAAAAAATTTAAGACATTTGGTACAATTAAAGCTAGTATTATATTAAAATCAAACTCCTTTCAAATAAACAATAACAATGTGAATGAAAATTCAAATAAAATACCTACCACACTGCTTAAAAAACTCATAACAAATTTCTTATAATTAGTAATACATATATTAAATTCATATATTGTTTCCCTAAATATAATAAAAAGGAATGCGCCAAATAATTAATAAAAAGTTTGTATTTAATAAAGATAATGGGATTTTGTTAATTAAAATAAAACAGGCATTAATGTATTTTAAACAAAATAGGGCTTTTACATGTGGAATTTTATAACTTTTTTCATTTGCGGTCAGGTTGTTTTAGTCTCTAATAAATACAAAAACATATAAACCAAACGCAAATACAATTAAAAGCTTATACTTATATAAGAAATGGTCTAGACATTTTTGTAGACATACTTCATTACATTACGTTACATAATTACTTTGAGCTTGAATAGGCCAATGAAAGTTTATGCCGATCATTTACCAAGATATTCGACCGCTACGCTGCAAGACCAAAAAATTATTTTCATTGCGATAGATATTATAACTAAAAGAAACGCATTTCACGGTAAAAAGAATTTTAGCCATAACCTGGTATAGAGATATGTATTTCGTTAATTATTTTCAATGTTTAGCTTGGAAATGATGGATTCCTAACTGTGCGCCAAAGAGTTTGTTTCCATGGAAAAATATTGTGTGATGGTGTGTTATTCTCGTATCGATGTATGCAGATTATTATTAAAAGAATACGTTCAAGTACTTTCCTAGGTTAGCCTAGAACTTGTGCTATTGTTCAAAATATTATTTTTATTATATCATGTCTCTGGTGGATACATGGTTCATTTTAACCCATATTAGAAAATAGAAGATCACAAAAGGAAAGAAAAAGCAATGATCATGATATGAGAGAAACCATCAGTTGTCCAAGTAATTTGGTGTTTAATACGTACAAAATTAATGTCCGATAATCCAGACAAGAACAGGAAATCATCGATAAAAGTAAAAGAAACTGCGTTTTAGAAAATTATTACTATTAGAGAAATTTGGAAAACTTGTTTGCTTATTTAAATTCTTGTTTTGTTACATGACAATAGTCATGCTGCCTGTATTAACCAGTGCAGTAATTCGATTAAAATAAAGTATTCTATCATAAGAGAGAATAAAAAAATTATATATTTGAATCATCGCTTAAGCTTTTCACGTAGACAACAATAATATATTGTAAGTCCACAGCAAACAGCTAAGTAAAGTTATATTATAGTTCGTTAATGTTCTGAGAAATTATTCGAGATTTTGTGAGAAAAACTTGCCCCAGTGTCTTTGGAGTATCTTCATATAATATAATGTATTTATGGCTACATCGCATAACATCTTACATGCTGTCAAAAGAAAGTAGATATTTGTCATGCTTTACTTGCTTTTTAGGTTGATAATGCGGCATGACGTCGCGGGATCTGACTTCTCGGAGGTCTCTTCTAGGAGCTGCTATGCCTGAGTCGGAGTTTCTAGTCGGGGTCCCGGAGTTATTATATTTACGTTGAGTGGCTCCTCAAGTCCTAGCAATATATTGCCGTTTGTGTTTGGCGTACTGCAATTCCAGTTGCGATGTTTACTGTTAAAGTCACTTGCAAGAATGATCGATTAGCCTAGGTCGAGAAGCAGCTCTAGGTCGGTTCTAAGTAATTTCTTAGTAGGAGATAAGTACACGGAAACAAATACAAGCGGCCTGTAGACTGTATGTGCAATCTAACATGCCGTCCCCTCTAAGTTTATCAATTGTGGAATGTCTGAAGGTGCGATATGAAGAGACGCTTTGTAGTATATAAGTGTACCACCCAGCGGTCCTGACAACCTATCGTTTCTAATTATGTTATAGCCACTGATCCTAGGATTGGCTATTGACAGTTTCAAAAAGGTCTTTTTATGGCCGCGAGATTCGCGGAACGAGCGGCTGATGGCCGCGGTTGTTTTTTCGGTGCTTTAGAGCAATCCCTATAGCTGGCCGGGCGTCCTACGTTCTCACAATTTGCGCATGCGGGCGTCTCGACGGAATCTTTCGGCCTCGGGCACTCCGGAGTGCTATGATGGCCGGCACACTTCACACAACACGCACGTGCAAAGCAATTGCGCGTTGTGTGCCCGAAGTTCTGGCAGTTGTGACACTGCGCGACTAAACCCTGTTTTGCGCGGTGTTTCGACACGCAAGCCGGTTAATTGACAAATTGAGCGAATGTTGAAAATTGATTTTCCCTCGGGGAAAAGATCTAATTCGACCATTAAGAGGTCCATTTCAAATTTAAAACGCGGGTGGTGCATACGGCGCACTCTGTGAACAGGATAGCCCTGTCTTTTGAGGTCCGCGTTGACCTCCTCTAGTTCAAGTTCCTTAGAAACTCCCCTAATGACTACGCAGAGAAGGCGATCCTCCGGCAGAGCGAAGGTATGGAAAGCAATTTTATTTTCGCGTAGGTATTGCGTTAAGTCGCGGAAAACATCCGAGGTCTCTACGTTGACCCGGATGCCTATACGCGTGTTGGCCGATCTAAAATTCGAAATCTTGGCTTTCGCTAGCCAAATAAGGACACGGCTCCAGTGACCCTTGTCGTGGATCACGACCGGGGGTGGAGCCTTGACCTTGCGTTCGGACATAAAAACCACCGATACGTCGGGGCTGGCTTGCGGCTCGGCGGCGGGCTTTTTATCCAGTGTCGCGTTTGGGGACGAACGCGGCGAATTAACGCGACTCTCGGAGTCGCTTTCTTTAGCGGAGCGTTTTTTGCTCTTCTTCCGAGAACGGACGGTGGTGAAGCCGTCCGGCCTCGTTAACGGTATCCATGGCGGCGGCCACGGTCGTGGGTTTGAGCTCCATAGGCGAGGGCCCAGGCTCATCTTCAGCGTCGGTCTGCGCTGAGAGGAAGCTCACAGGGCAGGTGTGTTTACCAGGCTACGGTCCCAGGAGGGTGACACTGAAGGCGACGGCGTGGGCGGCTTGTTACGCCCGGCTAACCGGATGGCGGACCTTTATTCGGTCTTTACCGTACGCGGTTTGACCGTACGCGGTTTGGATAATATATCTTCACCAAAGTTAAAATTAATAAATTCATTTTTTCTGCAAATTATTCGAACTTTAAAAATTCATACCTTTGTAATATAATTTATACATACACACGTAGCGACTTCTTGCTTTTAATATTATTTTATCAACAACTACTTATACAGTTTTAAAAACATATTTAAATTGTTAGCACTTTCTTGCACTCATGCAGCGAGTATAAATTTTAACGGTCCAGTACGCTCGTGATTAATAAGCTCCATACTGTTTTTAAATTAATTTTTCTGTACAATACTACATGTTTGATGGTTGAAGAATTACCTTGAAATCGTATGCCGCTATATCTCAAATAAATGTAACATAAAGCTGTATTTGTTTGCCTTAATTTTTTAACGTTTTAAAGAAAATCTATTTGATAATCATTATCACCAGGTCATAGCACAACCATTACTCTCTCAAAGTGACTGGCGACATTAGAGCAGGTATGGAGAATTCAATGGTGACTGTAATGGTCTTAATTGAATTTTCCAATGCCTTCATTGCGTCAGTCATGATATCCTATTAGCCATCCTCTCCTATTCAATGGTTTCCGATGAAGGACTGGAATGGTTTTCTCCATATCTTCGAGGGCGCCGGCATGCAGTGATTTCTGACGACTTGACTTCAAGTTGGCTGGATGTGCCTAGTGGCGTCCCTCAAGGGCATGCTTTCTCCTGTTTTATTTTCTGTTTTATAAACTTTATTACTCATGAACTTCAATGTGCGTATCATCTGTATGCTGATGAACTTCAGTTGTATGCTTAAACTACAATAAAAAAATATTGTAAACATAAATAAAGATTTATCTTTAATCAAAAATGGAGTAATGATTTTGGGCTCGATGTCAACATAGCAAAATGTCAAGCCATTATCGTAGGAAGTTCACGGATTATGAAAACTGTAAACTCTCTTGTACTACCTCCTATAGTTTTCTTAATTCGTGTATTCCGATAAGCCAAAACGTTAAAAATCTGGGTCTCATAATTGACAGTACTTTCAGTTGGAGGACCAATAAGCTGCGTAAGTCGTAAAGTAACGAACACAATGCGTTTGCTTTACAAACTAAAAATTTCTTGCCCATTAAAACTAAGAAAACGCTCGTTCAGACCTTAATCTTTCCTGTAATCAACTATGGTGATGTGTGCTATCTTGACCTAAATACAGATCTCCTCAATAAACTTGACCGACTTCTGAACAACTGCATTCGATTCGTTTTCAACCTTCGGAAATATGACCGTGTTTCCTTACATCGTTTAGAATTACAGAGGTTGCCCATTCGTGAAAGGCGTTCATTAAGAGCACTAACAACTTTTTTTCTACTTAATTCATCTTTTACTCCATCTTACCTATCCTCCCATTTTCAATACCTTAGCACTGTAAATGATAAAATCTTCGCTCGACGAATAACTCTTCTCTTATGCCCGGCCCATCGTTCCAACTGAACACTCCTCTTTTTTGTTCAGTCCATCCTTCTGTGGAATGCGTTACCTCCTCAAATCGGGTTAGAACAAAGTTATCTGCCTTCAAGAAAAGAGTTCATGATCACATGTTTAAAAAACTGTCAACAGGATATTACATATTGTTCTACAATGGCATATATGTACATATTATGTATGTTAGTATATATATATATATATATATATATATATATATATATATATATATATATATATATATATATATTTATATATGTATTCTATAAATGCTTTTATGTATATTGATATATATACAGATATATATTACTAAATATATATAAAATGTTATATTTATTTACATTATTTTATGTGCGTATTTACATATATAAGAATATCAATAAGATTGCTTATATCTTATTGTGTAATAATATATATTTATTTATTTAGTTTATCTTATTATGTTATGGAAAAACTCATTTTAAAATATTTTCACCTTGGAGCACCTACTTGCTATCTCTTCACCACCCAAAGGTAGACAATGCCATCGGCATTAAGTCCGCTTCTACAATGTTTTGTGCATAAAGAATAAATAAATAAAAAATAAAATGATGTTTCTCAAAACTGTTCACTGTAGTATATTTTGCACTACTTGTTGTATCCCTATCGACATCACATGCTGTCAAATATTTATTGAGTTGGTTAACAAGTTCAACCACTATTTCATTTAACACTGGTGGGTCAGCTAGTAGGTTCTCATTTTAAATACGATCTCCTGTATTTTTCTTTTCCATACCACATACATAAAATCAAATCCCTATAATATGAAACTGCCAATCAACTAAAATAAGGTCTATGTTATGTTCCGCATGCGTACTTTTTATACTAAAACTAAAGTTATTATCAATGTTGTTAAACTTACTTAAAGAATCTGAAATACAATAAGTTTTGCATAAGCGAATGTACGACAAATTGCTGCATTTTTATAGCATTTAATTGTTGAAGTAAAAAGCTATATAATGATACAATTTACTTGGATCATCTTATTATTCAGACAATAGAGCAGAAAGCCCTAAGTAAATACAAAACAATAACGATATAAAACTCAATCGATATCACTTCCTGAGTAAGCAAAATCTATTTTCGTTTTAAGGATACAACAATGATTGAATTTGAAATCAACTGATATTATTCTTATAGACAATGAATATTTATATAAATCTGAGATGCTTAAATGTTCGATACAAATCATTTTTGTAAGTATAAAAAGTTTAATATATTTAACCGTTCTAAATTCAGATTTTCATAACACGAAAATTGATTATGTGAGCCGTCGTAAATCCTTCAATCACTTGCAATAATGAAATGATGAAGAAACGGCTTGTTTTTTCCATTACCCGTATAAACAGAAGATTCAGTAGAGACTTCAACGAGATCAAATGGGTGGATTTATTTGATTGACACAATTTATCTCGTATAAATTTCTTATCCTTTGCAAATTGTAGGTATAAGAAATATCATCTTTTCGTCTTTAAAGATCATATTATATATTTAGTCAATAAAGCATATTACGACAATTCCACATAATGTATTAAAATTCTTTCGGTCTAACTTTCAGAAACTTCCATATCATTACATTAATGTGAAACTGGTGACCTTCACAAATACGTACCTGTGTTGAATAGCTCAGGTTCTCATTTAAATCTGACTATATATATCAGCATGTTTTATTTGAATGTATTTAGAATAGCACATCTAAAAATGATCTTTAAAATTGTACCTACAACTATGTTAAACTAACTAAAATATTTTTTTCTTTTTAAAAACGTGCAACTAAATTATATATCGTCGCTAAAGATGATATTTTTAAGTACCTTTACGTAATCCAAAAAGTTTATTACATCTTAAATCCACCTTTTAATGGATTTTACGCGGATATTATTCATATTTTATATCCGATGTTTCACTTTATCACATCGTTGATTTAACGCAGATTGAAACTACGAGTCACAGCTTGCAATTATAATTAATGTCTTGGAAGTTATACGTTAATTACTTTACAGCGGCAGATGAGCTGAGAATGGGATTCGCATCGCCAAGGACATCAAACAGTTAAAACACATAGCTTGATTTTAAAGTCTGTTTTGTATATTTTTACTTAAATTTTACTTGTTTTATGGATGTTTCCTCGTTTTTCCGCTTTAGCCATGATATAACTTCTGTTACAGTCATTTCAATTTTGGTTAAAATATTACTTAAAATGTCTAATAGGTTCAATAAAACATCAAAACAGATCTTCTTTTATGTATTTATAAAATTATTCGCATTTCGCCTTTATATTACATTCTTGACTTTTTGGACTCTTTCCAGCCTGTGATCCTGGCCACCGCATACGATGTGACAAGTCTGTATCGCAATGTATTTGGAATATTGTTGTCATTGAGACACCACGTTGAATTTTATATGAAATATAATTATTTTAATACTGTTTGAAAGTTAAGGAACTATTATAAAAAAATCGAAATCTTTATCACCATGTGTCCTTGTAAGTTAAGTACAAAAGACACTTCGACGAGACAATCTGAAATTCATTTGCAGGTCTATTTTGTTGACGGGTTTGGCATTTATAGTTAACTGATCTGATTATGTTCGTATCAGATTTTGTTTTCAAGTGAATCGATTTTACTTTATTTATGAAAATTCAGTTGTAATATCATTTGTCAAGATGGCATTTTTCAGCAAGTCCGCTTCTCCTACCTAAAATTATTTTGATTCTAAAGTTACTTTTTAACAAAAATAAGCGTTATAATCAAAGCATTTAATAAAGTTAAAACTGTCAGTTAATATGAAAAAGAGTAACACGTTATGAACAAAAGCAAAATGGAATCAACGTCAATTATAATTAATTAAATTTAAATTCTCGGCCACTTTTGTAAATATCCGTGACTCGCAAAATATATTCCGTTGAAGACCATTTGCAAAATTGTATTACGAGACAAAATGAAACTGGGACGATTGTGTCATAGTGATAGTAGAGGTTATATAGATTTCTTTTGAGTATGATGTTGTGTTAGCTTCTTTTTATTAATGAAAGTTTATTGAATATCGAATTTAGAATTTTATTTTGCATTTAAAAGCTTTTAAATTTAATGCTTGACGTCTCAAAATCTTTCTAATCTCTTTTTCTCTTTTCAATATTCGTGGTCATGGGGCAAATTTAGATAAAAGGTTTTTCGTTGTTGAATTTTTGCTTCTTCGTTCTAAATTTTTTACAAAAAGTCAATTATACTTGTGTTTCTTGTGTTTACGCTTTACAATTTCCCAACGATTCAGACACTTTACACGATCCATGGTCACGAGCAGACCGAGGAGTTGTTCATCTGTCAAAGTTTTTTACCCGGCCGTCGTCAATTCTGTATTTTATTTATTAGTCTGTTTTACGCATACCGAGCTTATGGTATCTTGGGGTCTAGCAGTAATTTTATGCTTGGGTTTAATTTTGTGAATAATTGGATGTTTTTTTTTTAATTTCAATCGTGTATCTTCCTGGGTAGGAATCGATGTTCTTTGGCAAAGATTTTTGGTTTGTCAAATCTTATATAACGATCGCATAATGCAGACTCCTTCAACCGGCGGTGCTCAATGTTAGCTATGTGTTCTTTTATCCTAGTCCTAATAGAAATGTTTTAAAAAAATATTTTACGGAAGCCCTGTTAAGATATTTATTTGTATGATTTTGCTTCCTACATACAGTATGGATCAAGGTGTTATTAGGATTTCTTTTAACAAGTACATCAGGAAAAGCCAAAGAATACCATGTTTCTAATTCTATGGTGAAATTAATTTTTATGAATAAAGTTGTGATGGTCAAGAAAAGCATTTACTTTCTCTATTGGTAATATGGTAAAGGTGCCATCTACAATCTTTTTTAAAACTTGGGGTGAATAGGAGCTGATTTGATTTGATTTTGAATTTGTTAAGTTCAATGATATGACATTGTGTTTTAATTTTTTTGATTAATTAAATTAAATCAAACAGAAAATAAAAAAAATTAAAGTTACTACAAATTAATAGAAATTTATTCTTCTTTGTACATTTTCAGAATTTCCTGAAATATTAAGTTACAAATGGAACATTTACAATGAATGTTGTTTTTCCATTTTTTAAAATGCTTCTGGTATTTAGTTTAGATGTTATAATATATAGAAAAGTTGAGTTATTACATGTAATTATCGTTAGTTAAAAATTTCAGAAGATGAACCCTTATTGTTATAAATCATCAATTTTTTCCAAGCATGCACAAATCTCTCATCTAGAAACCTTTTTAAACGAGCATACAAATCACTTAGATATTTTTTATATTTGGTAAGTCTGATACAAATTTAATTTATAAGGTATCGTAATAGCTTAATACCTTTAGTTAAGATCATAAGGCATATCTCCCTATCCATTAGGGGCTTTTGGACCGTATCCCACCACGCTGGCCCAATGCAGGTTGGTGGGAGGACCGACTTTAAATGCCCATCCGACGCGTGGATCCTCTTACTTTTAGACAAATCGTCGGCAACAAATCGGCCCAAATTGCCCTAACCAACTAGGAAACAACAATGAAAATTTTTTGAGTCCCCGCAGGATTCGAACCCATGACCGGTTTCTAAAGCACACGCCCATACCACTAGGCTACGGAGGCAGTAATAAGACATATAAGCCTGATATATGTAATAACAAACAATTTATGTTTTCCCTAGTTTCTGTTACTGTAAGTTAGTACAGCAAGGAGTAATAACCTTCCGTTCTCCGCCGCATACCGCCTTAATGTTTAATTTCCGAAACTGTAGCAATTTAGTATTTTGGGAAATGGTATGTTTATCTACTCATTATGGGCCTCATTTGACAATCAGAACATTACTACGGCTTATTATGTATGCGTTCGCTAAATTGCAGAACAACCATGTTTATTTTATTTATTTAAACTTTTTACACAATAAAATGTACCCAGGCGGACTTAATGCCTTAGGCATTTTCTAACAGCCAACCTTTGGTGCACTAGTAAGCAACAAACAGTCTATAATTTATACATCGTGAATTAAGATTACAATAACATCGTAATTTCCAATAATAAAACTTAATCTAATATTATTAATAGTATAAATATAACGTATAAAGATTAACTTAATATAAATAAATACATATTACATTAATAATGATATAAATAAATACACACGCGCACAAGTATATGTATATATATATATGTGGGATTTAGGCACGGAAACACTGTATTGTTGTATAATTAGCATTTATTTTACACACTCGTCTTATTGCGTCGTACATCTTTTTTCTTTCTGTCAGACGTTACTTGTTCGTACCATAGATAATAAATGAAAAGAAAGTGAAGATAATAAATGAATGTTAACAAAATATTTATTAATTAAATTATAACCGCTTACATTTCCCACATATATATCCACATATACATATATATGTGGGAAATGTAGCGTTATAATTTAATTAATAAATATTTTTTAACATTCATTTATTATCATATAAAATACATATTTTGACGTTCAAGTGAAAATTCCCTACCGACGCCTCTTTCAAAAGACATTTGCGCAATTTGCATTTAAACAGAGCGTGACTTGTAGTTATTCTGATCTCAAGAGGTAGTCCATTTCACAGAAGAATAGATTGAATATGGAAAGACTTGTGAACGAAATTAGTACGGTGAGTGGGACATAAGAGAAGACGGTTATTTGACGAACGAAGGTCTTTGACACTAGTTTCACCGAGATATTGGAAAAAAGACGACATATAAGTCGGTAATAACCAATTTGTTATTTATTTACCATTAATATTTAAATTAATATTGGCCGCCATAAAAATCAAGGCGACTCATATGACTTAATGCTACGTATATCAAGGCTTATACGCACGTGGCTTATGGCACAGCTTATGGATTTACGGTAAACTTATTTAATAAGGAGTAATAAAGGCCAATATTCTGGTAACATCCAATATTAAAGGTTGAGTTGCAGAATTTTTAATACGCTTTTATAAGGATTTTTCTTTACAAACAGAATAAAACTACAAATTACTTACGACAGACTAGAAATGTAGGAATGAATTTTATGAATTTCAATCTATTTTTAACAACTTAATCACAATGGTAATCAAAAAAAAATTGTTATGGTTTTTATTCAATACGAGTAAACACTACAGTTATCTACGTGTAATTAGAAATCAATATTGTCATATACAAATATACTGGCTGACGCTGTCATTTAATGCTAAAAATAATCATAAAAATCAGAAAACGTTAAAGTTAGTCACTCCGATGGTATTTTCTTATCAGTTTATCCTATACAGAAAACTTATTTCCTGAAAAAGTGCGCTAAAAATAATAAAACAATATAAACTATTTTTATTATAAAAAAATATATACCCTTGGTACGGTTGATAAAATACGTGCCTAGAAACTAAAATATTTTACAGAGAAACTAGGGGACGAAATACTAAAGAGATTATAATTTGATTAGTTTGGCATAAGAGCGCATAGAGTCAAGCCGTAGAGATTTCTTTGGGATATTTTACTTTTGGCAGGGCCCTCCAGGGCGCGACTGACTCCCGCCACTGGAGTAGCGCGTCGCATGCGTGGAATGTGGAAATGAATCGGAACGCATTGCGAGCGTATTTTAGGCGAAAAGAGGAGAAATCGGACGTTTTGCGTATCGGGTAAGGATGCATCGCTTTTTAGCTCAACTAAAGCCATCACTATCTGTCACAGAGCAAAACCTGGCAGATTGAGTTCGGTACATTATCCGTTCCAAATTATTTGATGATACTGAACTCGAACGACTACGACGTGAGGTCATTCCAGCACCATCTGACGAGACTGCCGCAGGGAGCGAAGTGGTTTCTGAATATGCCAACATTAATAAAACACGGATGCCACTTTTATCGCTGCAGTAGCGGTGAAATCGGTAGATGCTGAATTGACTCCCATGAATTGAAGCAGATGAGGAGAGTACTGAAAGAGACGATACTGGGAACGCGACAAATGCCTCTCGAAGATCGCCCACGTCTCCTTGCATACCCCTGAGGAAGCGAAACCTCGTCACCGTTGAGGGCCTTAATCAAATGCTGGCAACTTATTTAGAAGCCAGTGGGATCTTTGCGATATGACCTCCATCCTTTACGGCACTGCACTGACAACCTGTAGCCTAATTGGTGCCAAATTTGCCACTACTGGGTGTACCGCAGACATTTAAATGATACCCCAGAGTGGAGATAAAAGGAGAGAGGACCGTATCGCAAAAGCAATGGCTTTAATCGGCAAGCTCCTTAGCTTCAGGTCTGGGAAAAGACGACGTAGGATCGTGCGAACTGTCAATATGGCACTTGGTGGGACTAATTTTAATCTGTCCCAGCCGGAGATGGCTAAAAGACTGGCGGAGCGCATCGATGACCTTAAGCAAAGGATCGCAGCTTGGGAAAGCGAATTCGGCGATATACCGAGAGGTCAAAGCGGTTTAACTAGAATCAGGGTCACTCACTTGGTTCCTAAAGATAAGGTAACCACTGACCCAACTAAGTACCGCCCCATCACGTGTCTAACTACCATCTATAAGACACTTACATCCATTCTGAGCACGAAAATTATCCGACATTTAAACAATAACCGGATAATGTCACGGTTTCAGAATGGATGTCGAGGCGGTGGTCGTGGTACCAAGGAACCACTCCTCATAGACGCGATCATAGGCAAAATAGTCAAACGCAACCGTCGGACCTTCTCCGCCGCCTGGATAGATTACAAAAAGGCGTTCGACTCGGTACCTCATACATGGCTAACGAGGATACTCGAACTATACAAGATTGATAGTACTGTAAAAGACTTCCAAAAGGCAATGTATGACGCAATGGAGTACGACACTTTCTTATCTAGGCGAGCGGATGACAGCTGCGGAAGACAGAATAAGGATACGTAGGGGAATCTTGCAGGGTGATTGTTTGAGCCCAATATGGTTTTGCCTCTCCTTGAATCCTCTAAGCACACTGCTGGAGGCTTCGGGTGGAGGATTTCAGCTTTGGAAGAAGGACCCACTTTTATACATGGTCTAATGGAATTGTTAAAGATTACCTGTGATTTTAGCAATTCAATTAGAATGGAGTTGCGAACGGATAAATGTGCGATACTCCATGTTGAAAGAGGTAGGGTCACCCACACCGACGGGTCCATTTAACTACACCAATTGACATAAGGACCTCTCCGAGGCTGAAACACACCGCTACCTGGGCACGTCACAAAACGTAGGTATCGACGAGGCCGGTGTAAAACAATTAGTTCGCGATATATTTTTGGACGCTTGACAAAAGTGCTAAATAGCTTTTTGTCAGGCGCAAATAAAGTACACGCGTATAACACACACCATTTTGACGTACACAGGATGCACCACCGAGATCGTCAGTGATGAGGTTGTGCTACCACGAAAGCATGGTGGGCGGGGCTTGTAAGCGCCCTTGCTATGCATAATCGTAAAGTGTGCAACCTCCGTAGTAATTCCTGGCGAAATCGGATGATGCATTCTACGCAGGCGTCATTGAGAGTGATCAAGGACTTACCCCAACCAACGAGTAGTGGCAAGACCCGCAGTGCTGAGCATCTCCGATCTAGAGGCTGTATGGAAAGAGAAAGAGCTACACCGGTGATTCTACAAAGCTCTTCATGAGCCTCACGTAGACGCTACCGCCTCAGTAAACTGCATTTTGCAAACTACATTTTGGTAATCTCTTCGGAGAAACCGAGGGTTTCCTGTGCAATACAAGATCAGGTTATTAAGACCAACAACTACAAGAGATACATCCTAAAGATGGCACACAGACGTTTGTCGAGCCTGTCGCCATCCTGGGGAGACCCTACGGCATGTTATCTCCGGTTGTTCGGCTCTTTCTAACACTGAGTATTTGCACAGGCACAACCTAGTAGCCAGGATACTCCATCAAGAGCTCGCTCTGAAGTACGGTCTCGTGGAACGGAGATTGCCGTATTATAAGTACTCGCCGGACGCCGTGCTCGAAAATGATCGCGCCAGGCTCTATTGGGACCGGTCCATCATCACGGACAGAACGATACTGGCTAACAAGCCTGATATTGTGCTGATGGACCGGGCACTGTCAAGGGTATTTTTGGTTGACATCACGATCCCATTTGACGAGAACCTCGTGAAAGCCGAAACAGAAAAGAAACGAAAATATCTGGATCTGTCTCACGAGGTGACTGACATGTGGGGTCGGATACCGACCGAATTATCCCTATAGTCGTTTCTGCAAACGGGTTAATCCCAGTGAGTTAATCGCACAACACCCAAGACGGCTGGGACTTCGTGACGGACCGCTTCTAGCTCAAATGCAAAAAGCGGTGCTTCGGACACCTCGCATAGTCCGCCGGTTCCTCTCCTTTCAACCTAACCTTCGGCAGTTTGGTCTGACTGATTGGGAGACAATACTCTCCTAAAAATTACCGACCGATCTTGCTTTTAAGTCACATATACAAGCTGTTCTCGAGAGTCGTTACGAATCGCCTCACCAATAAGCTTGATGGACTCCAGCCACTGGAGCATGCTGGGTTTCGCAGATGATTTAGCGCCATAGACCATATCTTCGCCATAGGGCAAGTTCTACAAAAGATCTATGAATATAATCAGTCACTGTGCCTTGCCTTTGTGGACTATGACAAAGTTTTTGCCCCTGTATAAACCTGGGCTATTCTGGAAGCTCTTCAACGGTGTCAGGTCGATTATCGATACGTCGAGGTGTTGAGATGTCTCTATAGTGGCGCGTCTATGTCTGTCCTGATTCCGGGGGGTCGAACGAGACCAATCCAAATGCATCTAGGAGTGACGGGGATGTTCTTTCCCGAAACTGTTCACTAATGCTTTGGAGGGTGTCGTCAAGACCCTAGACTAGGCTGGATGTGGAATAAACATCAACGGCGAGTACCTTTCACACCTCCGTTTTGCCGATGATATCATTATATTTGCTGAGACGTTGGAAGGCTTGCAGTAGATGTTGCACAGTTTAAATCAATCCTCCGACGCATTGGCCTCAGAATGAACTTGGACAAGACGAAAGTCATGTTCAATGAACACGTTCTCCCGAGGCCAGTCAATGTCGATGGTGTTACTCTCGAAGTTGTCGATGAATATGTCTACCTTGGGCACATATTGCAGCTGGGAAGACAAAACTTCGAGAGGGAAGTCGATAGTAAGATTCAGTTGGGCTGGGTAGCATGTAGAAAGCTGAACCATATTCTCACTAATATTTTATTTATTGTTATAAAATTTCCCTCAGCCAGATGAAAAAATTATTTAAAATAACAACATAATAATAAAGCCTGTTATTTCCGAAAACTTAAAATTAATAACAAAAAATAAAACTTATAACTATAATCATGCAGTTAAAGAATGTCTCTGATTTCGGTGTGCCTTACGGCAAAGGCCTCCTCCAACTCTTTCCATTGTTTCCTATCCCTGCAACTCTAATCCAATGTGCTCCTATAGTGAATGTCATGTCATCCTCCCATCGTCTTACTTGCCGTCCTCTACTCCTGACACCGTCCCTTGGGTACCAGACTGTCACTTGTTTGCTCCATTTCTCCTTTTGCATCGAAGCATATGCCCTGTCCATCTCCATTTGAGTTGATCGATGCGTGCTAGTATGTCTGTTAATTTGGTTCTATTCCTTATGTCGACATTTCTGACTCTATCTTTTAATTTTAAGTGTAGCATGCTTCTTTCCATACCTTTCTGGCATCTTTCTAGTTTGTCTCTGTGATGTTTCGTCAGGGCCCAGGTTTCGCAGCCATAAGTTATGCAGGGTAGGATACATGTATCGAAAGTCTTCTTTTTAGTCTTAATGCTTATTTCCTTACTCTTCATCACTTCCTTCAGAGCCCAGTACTTTTTCCACCCGGTCGCAATTTTTTGTCTAATTCCTTTGACATTTGATCATGTGGCGATATTATCTGGCCTAGATATACATATTCCTCTCTCTCGTCAGCCAGTAATAGTCCACTTCTGGACATAGGCCTCCCTAATACACCCTATCCATCAGAGGGTTTTGGAACGTATCCCACCACGCTGTTCAAATGCGGGTTGGTGGGTGGACCGACTTTTACATGCCCGTCCGACGATAGATCATCTTACTTTTCAGACAATTGGGTGATCGGCCCAAATTGCCCCTAGCCAACTAGGAAACAACAATGAAAATTTGTTGCGTCCACGCAGGATTCGAACCCACGACCTCCGGTTTCTAAAGCACACGCCCATACCACTAGGCTACGGAGGCCGCAGCACACGCCCATACCACTAGGCTATGAGGCAGTTATATATATTCCTCTATTTACTCGAATTTACGTTCCTTGTTTGTGATGACTGTGGGGGTTGAATTTGTCATCATTTTAGTCTTAGTAATGTTGATATCTAGACCAACCTCCTACTTCTGCTTATTAAGGTTTTTATCAATATGTTCAAATTTTTTGGGTCTTCCTCCAATAGAAAGAACGAGGTCATCTGCAAATCTTAGGTGACTCAGTCGTGCTGCGTTTATATTTAGATCAAGATGTTCCCAATCCAATTTTGTAAGCATTTGTTCAAGCACCTGTAAACCACTTTGGTGATAAAGGATCACTTTACCTCTTTCTATAGGAAAACTTCCCTGTGATTCTAATCTGATACATGCTTTGCTTTCTTTGTAGATGTTTTTATTATGTTTATATGCGTGTTTTCAACCCCTTGCTCTCTTAGCTTTTGCTATACGTATTTATGTATGAGGCTATCAAGCCTTAGAATATAGATAAAAGGCCAGGTAAATGGGCTTGTTGTATTTTTGAATTAGTTGTTTTATTGTATGTCGATATATGATCGATATGTGCTGAAGTCCTTTCTAAATCCCGCCTGCTCCATTGGTTGGTTTTCGTCAAGACTGTTTGCTTAGAAAAACTTTAGCAAAAATTTTTTGATATAAGAGATATGGGTCTGTAATTTCCTATGTCATTTTTCGGGCCTTCTCGTATAATAGTATTATATGTCCAGTTTCTGTGGATAATGCCTGTAAAAGAGTCTCGTTAAATACCCGTAGATTAGTGTGCTCATCGCTGATTGTTCCTCTTAGTAGTTCGTTAGTAATTCTTGAATTCCTAATTGAGCTTTTTCCATTTTTTACTTTTATAGCCTTTTCTATTTCGCATTGTAGTACTTTGTATATCTTCATTTCATTGGGTGCTATAGCTTTCTAAAACTTTCAAGGCAAGTGTGTTGTTAGTTGTTCTGGGCTGGGTTTTGGTATAATGAGCGATAATAGTTTGTGCAATATTTTGAATATTGATGTAGAAGTTGTTGTTAGTTCTTTGTTTTCATCTTTGGTATCCATTCTTTTCCTTTTCTCTAACTTTTTTGAGTGCCTTTCTTACGCCTCCTGTTTTTGTTATGTGATTTTCTAGGTTTGGGTTCTTCTGGTTTTCTTATCTTACTTCCGCTTAAATATATTTTTTTGTTTTGTCCATTTGTGACACTATTTGTTTGTTAAACTTATTTTTGATTTTTAAATATTTTTCGTTTAGGTCTATATCTGAGGTTACGGCTTTCATTAGATCTTCTGTGATGTCTGTTCAGTCATTCTTTCTACTCGTTGTTTTTAATTGTGTTATGGATATTGTTTTTGGTCTTGGTTTTTTAATGTTCCTTTCGTTTAGGCAGCTGCGTCCATTCGATGTATCGTATTAAAATTTAGTTTTTGTATTACTCCTGTGTAACTAAACGCCCTGGCTTTAATGGTGATAATGTAATCGATTTCGTTTCTTGTCTTTTCATCTGGGGACATCCAAGTCCATTTGGTTTTGGGATTTTTGCGGTACATGGAGTTTAAAAGTGTTAATTTTTGCTCAAGTAAGAGTTCAACCAATTTTCTCCGTTTCTGCCTCTTTTTCCTCTAGTGTATTTTCCTAATATATGAGTCTTCCCTGCTAATCGAGCACCAACTTGAGCATTCAAGTCACCCATGAGCCTTTGTTACTTTCCAAATATTGTTCAATTAATGCTTTCAGTTTGTCATAAAAGTCTAATATTTCCCTTTTACTGCTTGTTTTGTTGGCGAGTAGACTTGGATGACCGACCATTTTTGAGGATGATTTGGTAGGTTGATATCAGCAGAGCTATTCTATCCAATTTTCCTTCAAATCCTTTAATTTGGTTTCTTAAATTTATCTTTACCAAAAACCCTGCTCCTCTTTGACCGGCAACATCACCTTTGTGATACAAGATATACTACTCCTCTCTTCTATCCCTTCTCCCACTTTTCACATTACGCTTATACCTAGAATATACACATGATGTTTTCGAGTGTTAGTTCTAGCTCATATAAACTCTCTGGTGTTCTCAAAGATCTTGTATTTAATGTCATAAAGATTTTTTTTGTTTGTTTTGTTATTCAAGGATTGTGGTTTCCAGTCACAGAAGGCCTGTACTTGTTTTTTGGCAGCTCTGGCATCGAGTTTGTTCTGTCAAGTGAAACATATGCCAAAATACTTGGTTTAATTACTTCCCTTGTTGAGTTTTGAGATGTTGCTATTCTAACAATATTTTCTGAGTTTTGTTTTTTCTGGGATGAAGTTGGTGATTTAGTTGTCTCTCTCTTCCTTTTTTCGCGATGCGCGGTGTCCGGTTTTTTAGTAATTAGTTTGTCGTACTTTACGTAGGCTATGTTTCCATTTTTCCTTTCTTCTTCCACTTTGGACTGGAGCTGTTTACGTATTTCGAGAATATCCTTGGGGAAGACCTCTTTAACATACATGTTTGTGGGAAGGTTGCGCTTGTTTTTCAAGATAATATGTTTTTTCCAAGATGTGGTTAGAATTATTATAACTGTTCCCGATTCCACCAAAATTTCCTTTATATGATCAACTAACTTCAGTTCTTTCTTTTCTTTTTCCTCAATACCGAAAACAACCACGTTATTTCTTCTTTTTTCGTTATCATTATATGATATTTTATATCATAGACTACTAACTTTGAATTTGAGAACATTATTTTCTTCTTTCAAAATCTTTAACTTTTCGTCTAGAGCCTCCTTACATTTTCGTTATTTCCGTTGTTAGTATTTTTGTTTGTTCATTGAACTTTTCAGTTATTTTGCTGTGTAACAATTCCATTTGTTTTTAATTTTTTTGGCAGAAATGCTGGTGTGACACCGTGATAAGCTTTAGGGTAATTCGATTTCTCTATTCCGGTAACACTTTCATTTGCTGCCAGTATCAGATGTCAATGTTACTGACAGATACCACTGTTATTATATTTTTTGAATTATTATGTTGGCACTACGTAGTCGTGATTTGTGAATTTAAAAATATTCATTTTGAAGTTATGATGGGCCCATTTATTTTTGATTGTAATCGCGCGAATATAGCACTTTCACTTCGAACCTTCGTTTGACGTTATGTTCGCATTTATTTCCAGTAAGTTTCGAAGTATTTTGTGTTCCACTTCCACTTATATATATATAAAAAATAAATATTTACTTTAAGATATAAAAAAAATACATTGAGTGTAATATTATTCTGAAACCTCGCAAATGAGAAAAGATAAAATAACACGACATAAATTAAACCAGTAAATCATAATCAATCAAATTTTATTTCACGGGCTCTTTTACAGCATCAGAGACTGAAATAATATTATTAAATGCAGAAAAAATTATATTATTTCCCAAAATTAAAATAAATACAAATTAATAGTATGTGATTGCATTTGCAATAAGGGTGGTCAAAAGCACTTTAGGGGTTTATTTTTTATTTTATCCAAAATATATAAGAGCGTATTTACTAGGTAAATGAGCCTTAAAATCGCATGTCGCCCGACGAACAGTCAGCTCACCAGATGTGAAGTAAACTTTGGCGCCCATAGACATAAGCAATACCAAAGGTATCACCAATGCGCTGCCTACGGTGGGACATAGAGTTTTACGTCTTGTTTACCCGGCCTTAATCGGGATCACAGAAATGTTTTTACACTACTGCTTTGCGGCAGAAGAGGCACCGCGGTGGTACTTCCGCAGACGGCCCCTGTAAAAAAGGGGACCTACCAACTCTAGTATATTTATTTCAGAACACTTTTAATATTACATTTTTTGGTACAATGACATTAAAATTTTTTCACGTTGTCCTTAATATATATAAAATAACTGATTCTCCGACTTTCTCCGCGTGGAATTGAAGAAATGTCCCCGAGGTGTATTAAAATATACTGCATAGTAAAATATAAATGAGGTGTTTGTGTCTATTATTAGACATAAAGTTGCATAGCATTAGCTTCGACGATGATAAATTTACCTATCGGGAATTCTATGTGTAATTTGTGTAAATGCCAATTAAAGTCCCTAGTCCATCCCCGTACCATCCGTCTATTCTAAGTACCAAATTCAAAACATACATGATTTAGACGGTAAAAATGAGTAGACAGAGTTACTTTCGCATTTATTATTTTGTATGCATGCAATTGCAATAATTAATTTTATTGTTGACTATTTATATCTATTTACTATATATAAAAAATTATACAAACTTTTGATGAGGAGAGGGATAATTAACGTTTAGAAGGAAATTGATATTGATAGGTCTAGATACACTTTTTGGAAGGATATCATAAAAAGGGAACTACAAGAGAAAAATATAGGCTCAAGAGTTGGTCCCAGTTATCATTACTAGTAATAGCAGTCGTTTTAAGATGTGCCCTCAAATTTATTGACATGTAATTAATCCATTGAATGCAGTTTACTTTTTGGGTTGTGGAGATCAGATGCCAGTCGCCCTACATATAAATTGTCAAGCAGATAAATCTGGATTGATTTCTAACCAACTCGATGATAACTTAGTAAAAAGGCTAGGGGAATGATGTTAAATTTAAAACTTGAGCCGCTTTTAATCTTTCAAATATATTAATATAAGCATAGCTTCAAAACCTGTTCGATATAATGTGCACTGTGTACTGACAAATAAGTACTATTGTTTCGTATTACATTAGCTGTATCCTTATACAATTATTTTATTTTATGCATTGAATACAAAAAAATTATGACAATTTGGACCCATACATAACGACCATCTCGAACTATTCTTGAACAAATAACAAGGTGAGGATCAAAGAAACCCTCGTACTATCAAATGCAAGGTTTAATTAATTTCTATATTGCAGGTAAAAGTTTATTTAATTATAAAACAAAAGTTTCTGGCAACGTAAACAGTTAAAAGACGAATAACTTAATTACAAAAGTATCGTTTCATTGTAAAATAGTTTAGTTACTTTACAATTATTTTAAAATAAACCAGGACATTTAAAATCCGCAAAAAATTGTAAAACTGTATTATTTACCATCTTCAGTATTTTCTTAAGCAACAGAAATGATTATTAAATCATATTTTTTGGACCTTAGTTATTTTTGGTAAATTTTAAGAGTTTGGAACACGAATGTTGATATTATAAATTCAATGTTTTGATCGACAGCACATCCGCAGGAATATTTTATTTTTGTTGGTTAGATAAAAGACAAAAGAAATCTACAAACAATATATAATAATATATACCTCGTTGTCGTGGGATAGTTTGAGTATCGGTTCTGAAATTTACCGTAAGATAAACTAAACTCGGGATTCTAATCAACACTGGAATTTAAATTCATTATGATGTAATGAAAATAATAATATTTTTGTACGACAATCATTATCTGGTCCTAAATTAAGCAAAAGTTTATAATTTTAATTTTGTAAATAAATACATATGCTCATCACACATTATTTTTTCCGCGGTGGACCTAACCCATCCTCTTGCGTTAAAGTAAGGGACATTACACCAAGCAGGTCGTATTAATCGTTGACTCTTCTTTTTATAGCCGTAATGGTGCTACCGGTGCAAAGAAACATCGAGGCTCTGCTTTTGGGCAAGAAGTATTGGTTATACAGAAGCATGGATTTTCTGGCTCACATAGCTCCAGTAGCTTTCTCTTCCAAATCTGTTACTGTGCCTGTACATGATCCGCGACGAAGGCCGCGCAATTTACGACACACTCTACGGTGGAGTAGGCTATAGACCAGAGACAAAGTTGCCTCGGCGACCAGTGCCAGTGGAAAAAAAAGAGTGCGAAAAGATCTATTTAACTCTACGGGAAGGAACGTGGAACGTTATTTTAGTTGTTGCAAATCCGACACAAATCGTTTTGCCTCCGCCAAGATAAGGACGCAATGGCGTAAAAAAACTATACTGCAAGTAAGTTATTACAAGGTTTTGCTACTACTTCTCAGAATTACTGTGTCATGCACATGTAGTGCAACAAGCGCTAAAATAAGGCAAGGTACTTTTAAGGTCCTAAGTAGGAAATCAAACCTCTTGAAATAATGTCAATTAAATTGATTGTTTTTTTGTTACATGAATAAGTATCGCTAGAACTTTTAACAAAATTTTACATTGCAACCAAAATTTAAATGACTTAAATATTAAATTGTAACTTTTTTCACATAACATATACTAATTGATATAATCACACTATTTGAGACGGAATACACTTAGTTCTGTGATTGAAATTAAACAAGTATCACTATAGTTTTATTATTTAAAGACCAATAAAACTTATGTAAAAACTAATATAACTACAGATGCGGCTTTTAATTAGTTTTATAATTGCTCCGCTTAATTATTTCTTTAGGCAGAAGCATGCCTGTATTGCGGTGTGTAGAAAGAGGGTTTAAAGTCAAGTCAAAAGCCATTAAAACTATTTAATTGTTTTACAAAAGCGTTTGAAAGGCGTCTTTAGAGAATAATTTAACAATTTATTGAATAAGGATTACTGTTTAGTAAATTATCCCGATAGTTTTTATTTATTAAAAGAAATAGCAGGAGAGGTATTAAAGAACCATAAAAGACATCTCAGCTACAGTTAACCTTTTTAAAATTTTTTAATAATGTTACGATTTAATTATTAAGATTTCTGTTTTGTAACCAAAATAAATTACACAAGTGAATATAAATATTTAGATAGACTGTAACTTGATTTTTACCTTGTGATATCATCCACTGATCATAAATATCAGTAAGGAACGTCATCAAAATAAAGGTAAATGTAAATCTCAAGAGTTCGTTAGTTTATTTAAAGGCGCTTACCTTTATATTCAGGTTTGACTATGACAATTATTACTATTCGAGTAGCCTGCCGCAAAGCTGTGAAAGTGCTGTAAAAACACTTCTGCGTTCTGATTTAAAGAATACCATAGCCAGCGTATTTACAAGGTTAACGAGACAACAACCTATGTCCCATGGTAGGCATCGCGTTGGTGATACCACTAGTATTGCCGATGTCTATGGATATCGGAGACTACTTCCCATCAGTGATATCGTCTGCCTGCGTAGCCAGTAAATGCCTATTAGGCTAGAAAATGAAGCAATGGTTGGGCCAGTTTAGACTCGTAATAGATTTAAACATTGTTACCTATAACAACAAAGTTCTTATTAATTAATAATAATGCCTAGATGCCGATCACTGAATGACATTAGACTCACAACAACATACCGTTTCTCGTTTTGTTGGCTTTGATGGTTGGCTAAACTACATAATACCGCTGGAGGATTTATTTAGGACGCTCAACTGGGAAAAAGACGGACGAAATGTAAACTGAGAACGGACGTACTCGACATCTTACTTCTGGAATTTACAGACGATATCGTCATCAAGGTCGTGACTTCAAAGGACGTGCAGATATTGGTGCAAAGCCTGCCTAAGTCTCCTGCACGCCTCCTGAACTTGGGTACCACCAGGGTTATATTAATATTCAACTAGCACGTTGATCCGGGACCGATGACAATGGATAGCATCCCTCGAAGTGGTTTCGGAGTATGTTTACCTTGGGTAAACACTCGAACTGGGTGGAAACAACTTTGAGGAGAGGCCAACAGAAGGTTTCGGCTGGGCTGGGAATCTTTTCATAAGCTTCGTCGAGTTTTCTCGTCACCTATCCCACAGTGCCTTAAATCTCCGATCAGTGCGTCCTACCCGTTATGACCTACTGTGCCGAGACTTAGACACTTACGGTTCGACTGGTCCACTAATTTAAAGTCACTCGGCAAGCTATACAAAGGGCTATGCTCGGAGTATCTCTAAAGGACCGCTCCAAATTGATTTGATCCATCAGAGAACCAGAGTCATCGATATAGCCCACCGGATTAGTAAGCTAAAGTGGCAGTAGGCCGATAATATAAACCGCAGAACTGACTACCGCTGGAGTCGGAAATTTCTGGAGTCGATACCGAGGCTCAGCAAACATAGTGTAGGACGCCTTGCGGCAAGGTGAAGTGAAGACATTAGAAAAGTGGCCGGTGTGGGCTGGATGATAATAGTCGTAGATCCGATGTCGTTCATTAAGGTAGGCATATGTACAGCAGTGGACTGAAACAGGTTGGCGATGATGACGACGATGATAAACATAATACTACCTGACAATGAAATATGAAGCTAAAACTGGTTAGTAAATATAATTTAAACGATAACTTTAAACTAGTAAACATTAGCAACGATATATACGGCTCGTGTTAATTCATTATATATTATATAATTTATTTAGAAACTTTCTCGTTGGGTTAAAAAAATAACGGTTTATCAAATGGCAAAACATCTTTTTTTCATTTTAGTAAATTGTCATGTTATAGTAAAACTCTACAGAACATAAATATTTTGTGAGCATTAATTTCGTATTTATATCAATAGTTTTGTTATGGAAATAAAATTTCTAAATATGAATGAAAGTAGTCATTCTGAAACTAAAAGTCATAAACAAATCTTTCTGCTATATTGTAGTGTTATTTACTACAGAAAAGCTGTTTGTACTACACGTAATAAAACTAAGAAAGATAGCTAGAACATATAAGTACAGAAGTAAATTTTGTTAATAATTATTATTTTGTAATTCCATTCTCATTGGAATATTTTTTTAATATCAAAAGGCCAATTGTCAAATGGACAACGTAGCCACAAATCAGTCAATTTAGCGGAGACAATACTCTCTGTAATTACTAAAAGCTTCCATAATACTCAAAGGGTCCTAGAGAATGGCCATTGTAAATTTGGGTTGATGAATCCTGACCATCCAATTTCGCTATTTATGTTCTTATATCCTCAATGAGTCCTGCTCTTAGAGAAAAGCACTTCAACAAAACTGTTAAGAAAGAAATAATACAAATA